>VDFB02000017.1:342452411-342706136 GCA_007258455.2 Sequoia sempervirens
AAACCCCCCACAATTTTGAATTAAATGTGAATTTTGAGTTAAAGGGAACTCTTTCACTAAGCTAGACGAATGAGTCCCACCTAAGGGGACTCATTCACCCCTAATGGGAAATGAGTCCCACATTAGGAAATTAAGGCAAATTTTAGGATTTAAATGCTTTAAAGGGATTTATCAAGATTATTCTCAAAAAAACACATAAATAAGGCCTATGGATGCAAAATGGGGCTAATTAAAACATAAGAAAGCCCAATTATTAATGATAATCCAAGAAAATCATGAAAATGTGTTACAACACTTTACAACACTTTGAAACAAGGGTTGGGTAAGCTTAATTGACTGATAAGGTCCTAGAAAAGTGTGAAAGTGTGTTAAAATAGTTCACAAGACTTTTGCAAGGCATCATAAAAAATTTATTAGTTCACAAGGGCCCAATACCTAATGTGAATGTGTTAACCACATTAAAACATAAAATCAAGGCAACATTAAGCCAAAATCTACAAGGAGGACCCAAACGAGTGTGAAAAATATAAAGGACCCTTTTCTGACATACATTTAGCCCAAAATTTAGTGAGAGAATCAACCAGCTTCAAACTCACACTAAAGTAGACAAAAATGCACAAAGAGGGGTTCCAATAAACCAATTCTAGCAAGATGAGATGGAAACAATCAAGAGGGGTGATCAAGCCCATAGGATCAAGATCTCATAGCAAACCAAACATAAGTATAAAGGAACACACATGAGAATAATAGAAAGAGCAGTGACAAGGCCAATCATTTATTGTGAAAGATGAAAAAGAGAAAAGAAAGAAAAGAAAGATTCAGATCAAGCTTCAATCATTTTTCCATCCCGATGTGGATCAGATCTAGGTTGTTTGTCCAGAAAATGTATACTCACTCTAAGGTGATGAAACTACTGACTTTCCATCAGGTGAGAAGTCCTAAAAGGTGAGGAACATACACTCATGGTTGGTATGCACTCATACACACATAGGTGGCTATGGGGAAATTATTTCCTCGAATTGGGATTCCTGGTCAACCATACCAAGTTATACCTCTGGATAACTTTAATAAGGTGACACAAAAGAAAATGACTTTTTGAGCTTCATAAGACAAGCAACAGTTCATATGCTTGGAGCTCATGAAAAAATGTGATCACACTATAGGCATGAAAGGTGTATTATACAAGGTGGCCATATAACAACAAATACAAAATGCAACATGCAAAGAATGTTCAAATGAGTCTTATTTAGTTCATGCGAGGTATTTAATGTAGGGAAAATTGTGCCTAATATCTCCAAGAGAGGATCAATCAAAAAATATAAAATTCACAACTTAAGGGATGCAGTGTGTCACATAGAGTCACCAAGAGTAATGTAATATACTAAGATAGATCACTCTCATGAAGAAAATAACACCCAGTGACAAACACATCGTATGAAGCAAGAAGGTTGCACTAAGAATTGAGAAAAAGGGAAAATACAGACGAATAATGCCAATGTATGCCCCCATTTTAAAGTAATTGCTAACACCATACTATGAGAAATTCCTTTAACGTTGCAAATGAAAAATGAAAGAAAGAATATGTGTATGTGCAAGATCATGATGGGCCTAAAAGTGGTGATATGATGGGTATGTTTAGGGTATGTGGCTGATGACTTTTTTTTAACCCAAAATTGATGAAATGAAAAGGGGTTCTAAAGGATATTATTAGCTTTCCACCAATATAAATTATGATTTACTTTGAATTTAATAAATTATTATTATTCATTTTCTATTTGAATTATGACTAAAGTCCAGATTGATAGGTTGATTGGAAAAAATATATAGCTTTCAAACGGTATCACATTATTTGAATATAAAATGTGTGTCACATTCTATGCTTCACATACTATAGGATAAAAAAAAAGAAATTAACTTCATGAAGTTTTTCCCAAGTTAAGGTGGTCAGACATATTAATTACTTGGAAACAAATTACAAAAAAATATGCATAACATTAGGACATTAGTCCTCTACTTATATCTAAAATCTTATTATAAAATATTATCTTTTTATTGTGGTCAGGGTGATTAGAGAGACACTTCTTATTTTTTCCCTAAAATCAAGTACTACTACATTTAAAATTTCAAATTTTCACCAAATAGATTTTTAAATAACCTAGTAGTTTAGAAACTACTTTTAAATTTTGCTACAAATTCTATTCTTACATATTTTTGAAATAACAGATAATTTATAAAAAAAATATGTCAAGTTGCCTAAAACTGATTTTTCTAAAAATTTTGCCATCTAAGGGCCCTTTTTTTCCATGATAATCCTACACATACCCATACATGAGAGCCAACTAGGAAATCCCTATTCCAAGTCAATTTTTTCTGAGTAATGTACATCATGTTAAAAAAAAGAAAAAAAAGGGTTGCCCCAAAAATTAAAACACCAAACACATAAGAGATCTATGGATTTGGGGATAGTATGTTCATTGTTGCAATGTTTTTTAAGGATCTCAGAACTTTCATCATCCCCCAAATATACATAGAACTAGAAGAATGACACAACAAGAGTGAAAATAAATTAAAAACTTTTGGGTCAACATGGAAGAGTGTAGGGTGTCTCGACACCTTGCATCATCCCCAAAATAAAAACAAAAGACAATTGAAAAAGATAGAAGGTGAAAAACAAAATGAAATTTTTTTGGGTCAACATGAAAGAGACATGAATGTCTCAATGCCTTGCATCATCCCCAAAAGGAAAAAAAAGAAAATGAAAATGAAAAAAGGCTAGCAGCGGGAAAAGCCTTTTGGATCACCACGAAAGAAACATGAATGTGTCGATGCCCTATGTCATCCGCCAAAAAGGAAAATACAAGAACTAGATAAAGATAAAAAGTGAAAGAGATGCACAACATAGAGAAGAATGAAGGTACAAAGAGATGAATGTCACAAAGAGAGAGAACATCAAACATCACATCATGAAGGATCAAATTATGCACATGCAATCATAGAAAAGAAACGACTAGTAAAGGAAAATGTGAGTCAACATATGAGTAGGACATTCACTTCACCAATCTCAAGATTTATAAGTGGAAACCTAATATCACAATTATGGACAATGACAAACGATTACTAGGACAAGGCTATCATTTTCTTACCCCAACTGAGTGCAAGGAAAGAGTGAGCCAAGATAGGTGATGGGAAAGGTCGTGCAATAGTGAAAATGGAAGATTATACAACTATTGCATGACAAGGGGTGAAGCAATATGAAGTTAATCACTCAAATGATTGCAATCAATGCCATCAAAGTGAAAGCCATCATTAACCGAAAATGCCCCGACATTCATCATTATGTTTGAGAATGCGATGATATGCACAATGTGGAACTTTTTCATCTTTAGGATATAACACCAATCTATTCATAGGTGGCAATGTTGGGTATGTGTAGGATCATCAAGGAAAAAAAAGACCCTTAAGTGGCACAAAATTAAGAAAAATCAGAGTTAGGAAACTTCAAGTAAAATTTGAATAAGTAATCTATATTATTTCAAAAATATGTAAGAATAGAATATGTCGAAAATTGAATGTGTAGCTCTAAACTACTCAGGTTTGTTTTAAAAAAAAATCTATTTGGTGAAAATTTGAAATTTCAATGTAGTAGTACTTAAATTTTAGGGAAAAATAAGAAGTAGGTGTCTATCTGACCACCCTAACCACAATAAAATGATAATATTTTTTTATAAGATTTTAGATATAAGTAGAGGACTCATGCCCAAATGTGATGCATATTTTTTTGTATTTTTTCCAAGTAAGTAATTAATTATGTTTTTATTACAACTTTTAAAAATATAAAAGCTTCATTATGTCTGACCACCTTAACTTGGTCAAAACTTCATGAAATTCAAATTTTCTTTTTTTAATCCTATAGCATGCAAAGCATAGAATGTGATGCATGTTTTTGATTCAAAAAATGTGATATAATTTGAAAGCTATAGATATTTTTCAATCAGCCTATCAATCAGGACTTTAGTCGTAATTTGAATAGAAAATGAATAATAATTAATTATTAAATTCAAAGTAAAGTATAATGTATATCATTGGAAAGCTAAGAATATCCTTTAAAAACACTTTTCATTTCATCAATTTTGGGTAAAAAAATACTCATCAAGAACATACCCATCATATTGCCACTTTTTGGCCCATCATGCGATCCTACACATACCCTATTATTAGCTCTTTGTTCAAAAGTATTTGTAGTTATTCCATTCACTTTCAAGTGGTGGATGGAGAGGAAACTTTAGTTTTGGTAACTTGTAAGGCCTCTTACATTTTCTAGAGTCACCCTTTTCTTTAGTTGAAGGAAGAGGACCTAAGGGGGATCTTTCATCCTTGTCGTTGTTATCATTCAAGGGTTTCTCACTAGGGAGAAGGATAGTCAAATCAAGGGGTGGGGAGAGGGGAATAAAATATCACTATACCATCATCATGAAGTCTTAGATATTCTCTAAGAGGCTTGGTGTTATGAGGGGGATCTTGATAACCTATCCCCTTTGTGTTTTCATCATTTAGTATTTGTTATAAGAGTTGGTGAATTTCAAGTTCACTTGTTGTGTCACATCCTTATTTTCTCAATATTCTGAAACCTTTTCCATATGTTTCTTCAAGGTTGATGGGAGTGATTGTAACTTTGTGATAATGATATGGTTGAGTGTTTGCTTATGTAGAGGAACTAGGTTCACCTTGTGTAGGGAACCTAGATTCTTTTTTTTTTCAGGATGTAAGTAACTAAACATCTCAAGAGGTGACATTGTAGGAAGATCTTGTTATTTCATGGATTGATAAAAGGATGCATTAACTTGAAGGTTATCAAGACAATCATTTAGGAACCTATTCATGCTGTCATCATCTTCTCCAACAATGCTAACATCACAAGGAGGACATGAATTAGGAGTTGAAGGAGCATGCGTGAGTTTAATGTCATTAGGGTCATTTCCAAAGACACAACTAAACACATCTACTAAGGACTTTAATGAAATCCAAAGCTTGTTAAAGAACATATCCATGATGCAAATTTAAGATTCTAACTTATGCAATAATGTTGTAAATGCAATTTTTATCTTAAGCAATGCACAAGATGAATGGAATTAAACTAGATGCAATAAATTAAATGAAAGAAAAATTATAAAAATTGAAATACATACATAATAATAGCAAGCAATAACTCAAAAACTAAACTATAAATGATAGAAAATGTAGTGAAAAATATGCAAAGGAACTAATTCGCCCTAAGTGGCGAATGATTCCAAGTATTAAATTTTTGATAATGTTTGAATTGAATTTTATGGTTTTTATTCTTTTGATGCAAATCTAAAATGAAAATGTAGAATTTTATTGATTTTTAGTGAATTTAAGATGAAACAATGCAAGCTAAATGAGCTTTTCACTAATGTAAATTTTCAAACCCTAGAATGCAAAATAACAAATGCAAAATGCAATGCAATGTTAAATCTAGGATGAAAGTGCACTCCAAATCAAAATTACAATGATATATATGTAGGTTCACCAAAATGAAATAAATGAAAATGGGTTATGCTTCCTTTCACTTCTAGGGTTTTGGAACTAAAAGGAGAAAGATACCTATTTCTCGCACACTTCACTCAAGAACAAACCCTTGAGATTTCAATGCAAAGGAGATTGAAATATGAAAAAGGGAAGGTTCTAGGGATTGATTGAAATCTAATGAGGGGTTCACCACCATGTATAAACTTGGAAAAGAAAATTTTTGAAAACACAATGTGATATGCAAAAATGCTTAAAAATGCAAACAAACTAGAACAAAAACTTATGAAACTAGAAATGTGCACCTAGAAACTGGAGAGAGATGGAATGGAGGTATGGAATCATAAAATTGTTTCTTTTTAGGCCAATTGGGAATCATACGCCAAGCTAGGTGACCTAGTTCTACTTTGGGTGAAATGTCTCAAAATAGGTTTTAAACAAAAGGGTACTCAGATTTGCAAAACCCCTTTTTAGGCCTATATAGTGGGACTCATTCACCAATAATGGTCAATAAATCTAGTTCTTCTTTTCGAGAAATTCACAAGTTCAATCTATAGCTCTTAGTCTACTCTTCTATTCCTAATTAAGATCTGGGTCTGAAACTGCAAAATTCAGCCTATAGAACTTTTCCAAGCTTCTCCTAGGACTTTGATAACTTTGAATTTCTTTGAAAACTTGATGAGGACTTTTCAAATCTTAGCTTCCTAGTAAATATGCAACCTGTTGTCTAGTTTTTGCAAACATGCCGCACTGAAAGTAGGGACCCCCTTTTTTTCTTTGATTTATGATGCTTTGGCCCTTTCGCTGTGAGGATTTGCTTACTTCGACATGTGCATGAATGTTTACCTTGCTTGCAGTGATGATCCCTATAATTTATTTTTTGAAAATCTTAAGTTTTAGGCCATTTATGGGTTTTCCTTTGATTTCAAGATTTTCCTCCTTTGGTGGAATTCCCTGATTTCCTTGAAAGCTTGATGAGGAAGAGCTTATGAGGTAATCAGGGGATTCTAGTCCGCATAATTCTGTGTTGATGATTTTTTTCTAAAATTCCCACACCTTATCGAATTCCTGGGTTTTGGTTTCGGTTGTCTTGTCAATGACATTAATGCTTGATTGTATGATTTTTGTGACATGTATTTAGTTGATTTTGGGGAATTCTTGTGCCATTGATATTTTATCATTTGTCTTCTATTGATCTAAGGGGTGTGAACTTGAGTGCTTGAATTCATTTGACGTTTGGAATTTGGATTCTAGAATTTGGTGGTGAATTTCTTGGGCATGATCATTATTTCTACTATTTTCTAGGATGTTAAATCTTGCAACCAGTCATTGAATATAATAGAATTCAGTTCATCAATTATATGTATTTATTTCCTTACTTTTGATTATTGAATGTGAATGACTCTTTGGTGTCTTGAGTATGCATAGATTTTGGATTTTACATGTTTAACATTGAGCATTTTAAAGCTAGGGTTGTGCAAATGTTTTCATAATTTCTAGAAGTCTATAGGATACACCCCTTAGTTAATCGTTTTAGTTTGACAATGCCAATTTCATCCTCAAACTTGACCTGGTGTCTATGATTACTTTAGCTTGATTTGATTTTAGAGTTTTTGAGCTTGATTGATTAATGGAAAAAATATATGAGACTCAAAGTAAATTAGATTCGAGCCCAGGAACCTCAAATCATAATTGATTGATTATTCTGGGTGAAATCATGAGATGTGGTAGGTTTCAGGATTTCGAGACCTTCACAGAATTCCTGCACCCTTAGAATTTATTGATTTCTCTTGTGCCTCCTTGTTTTTCTGAATGTGTTCAAAAGCCTAAAATTTTACTTACCCCACGTATTTCCTTCCTAGGCGGATTTTCCCAAAACAGTCTCACAGTATAGAGGATTTGAAAGTTAATGAATGTAATATTATGGATTTAGCATCTCATGCTTGATTTGGATCATTTAAAAGGGTGTTACATGCTTTTCCTTCATTTTGTGATGATTAATTTTTGGATAACCATGTTTCATCATTAAAATCTGCTTAGTAGGGAATTTCCTAGATTTCCTCCTTGGCTTGATTTCCCTGGATGGCTCAGAATCCTCAATCTCTTTCTAATTGTGCCTTATGTTAATTTAAGGGTTTTTAATCATAGCTTTGGGTTGATTGATTATAAATTATTTAGTCTATGGTTGGCTAACCTTGGTATAGGAATTATAAAGGAGAATTTATTATGGTTTCTTGTTGGATGTAGGTTGAATTAAGTAGAGTAGTAGCCAATAAGACAATGGGAAAATAGACAAATCTAAGTGTTGAAGGGTTCTCTATCTCTAAAGAAGAGAGAATAAAGATGGACATAAAGGCTAAGGTTCCTGAGTCTAAGCTTTCCTCCATCTGGTCTGAAGTTGGTGATATTAATGTAGGTAGATGGGATTATGAGGAATTCAAGGCAAGAATGGCGGCACTGAACCTTCCCATGTTGGCTAGAAGGATATTGGATTAAGGATTGGACCATGTGGTTGGGTTCCCTCCCATGGTCCAGTGTTATGAGTTGATGCTTGAGTGAGCTAGACATTATGATAGAGGTACACAAAGAGTGATTGGACCTCAATGTAGGGTGTTGGCCAATTTCTCTCATGTATCTATGCCACAAACCTTTGACATGCCTAATAGAACCCCACATCTCAAAGTTTCCAATACAGTTATTCAGGGTAAAATTCAAACTAGAGTATTATGATGCTATCACACTCCTCAGTAGGGTAGTGGGTTTGAAGAGTGTTAGGATTTTTGAGAACTAGATGTTCCATGCCATAATAAGGATGTAGTAGAATATTGATTATAATTGGGTTGGTACCATTAGTGCAATGATACATGAGTAGTTATGTAATGTGTTGTAGACAAAGAGCTTCAACATGACTTCATACTTAGTGTATCCACTTGCAAGGTTCCACCCATACGAGGGACTGAGCAAAAAAGGTACCTTCAGGAGGAATGTAATAAATGAATTCTATTAATAGCTACACCTAGGCAGCTCAAGCTATAGGAGGGTGAATGATGCATTCAGCATGTATGTCACTAGGCTGCTTCAAGGTGTGGAGCATGTTAGAATATCTAACAAGGAAAAGGAACTGACAAGAAGTATGGGGCTTGGTTTATACAATTCCCCACCTTTTCTTTCATAATGATAGATGGTTTCCAAAGATCCCCTTAAATACTTCACAAGTATCCTACCAACCACCTCATTCTCCTAGAGGTTACAAGGAAGATATGTTACTTTGATGCCATAGTCAAGAAAGAGAAGCACAAAGCAGGATTTGGCAATGAATTTCCTATTAGGATAGGTAATAATGAGGTCTTCCCTTCCATAAATACAAAAAATTTCTCTGGGGAGGAGATGAGCACTCTAGGCCTATCTTTTCATTCTAAAAGGTCCATATTTTATAGAATTGGTGAAGCCCAAAATAGAGCTAGTAGGGTGTACAACCACAAGGATGACATAGAAGACTACTAGGCCAACTGCAAAGATGAGTTTGAGATTAGAAAAAAGGAATTCTCTAGGTTGCTAGTCAATTTTATTAGATTGTCCAATGTGAAATTCATCTTGGATTAGATAGATGATGATGGTGTGATTCAAGGCCATCATTACAAATCTATGAATGATAAATCAATTGGAGAAATAGATTTGGTAGAATAGGAAAAGATAGAACTGGAACAAGTCATGGCTCTAGTGATTAAATACACAAAGTTATGGCTTAAGCACAAGATTTTGGAATTGGAAAGTGAAGGTGTGCAATGCACCTATGACCTAATGGGAGACTTGGAGTCTCATTCTACCTCTGAAGAGTCAGTTGAGTAGGACCCTAAGGGGAAGGCTAAGGTGAGCTCTCCTTTCAAGATAAATATTAAGGATGCTCAAATAGAGGAAGGAGAGAAGCAAAGGAGACCTATTGCCAAGAAAATAAAACACACTTCAAGGGAAAAGAAAGATGCAAAGGAGGAAACTGATGAAGAGGGAGATGACGGTAGTGATTTTATGCCTAAGAGAAGAAGAATAGTGAGATTTTTTCAAAAGGAGAAGGAATTTCCCAAGGCAGAGGATGAAACTGGTCCACCAGTAGTGAATATGGAGAGTTCAGGAGAGAAAATGCAAGCATACATGAGAAGATCAAGAACTCCTCCCAAGGATGGTGTGCCAAAGAAGGATATTCCCTTAGCTATCCCTGCCACATAACAACATGATGTTTCCCCTCCTACTCATGATTATCATGATGCACCAAGTGAATCTAAGGATGCAGAGGGTCACCCAAATCAAGAGGAAGAATTCTGAGAAGGTGAACTCTACTATGCAGAGGCAGAGACAAAGAAGAAATTGTAGTTCCCTTTGGTGACATGTGAGGACTCGCCTATTCACCAGGAGGAAGATAGACCTCCAGAAGGATAGGAAGTGCTAATCAAGACTCCTTCGCTAGAACATGTAGAAAAGGAGCATGATGAAGAAAAGAGTGGGAATATAGAGGGTGACATGGAAGATAAGACTAAAGAGGCTCCTGATAGGAAGCATCCAAATGATGATTTTTCTAAGCATTGGCAAGATGAGGTTGAGCAAGGTAATTTGCAATTAGGATCCAGTGTGCTTGCTTGGTTGGACATTGAATTGAAGAGTAAACAAATTGCATTGGACGACACTCTCCAGAATTGGGATGACTTATTGGCCAAAATTGGGAAAGGTAAAAAAAAGAAGGCTAGGTTTATTTAAAATATTGAGAGAGTTGAAGCGAATAATAGAGTGACTCACATTGCTAGTACTGCTCCTGACAAGAATAAGGATGATGTGACTGGTAGTGATTACAGTGTGCAAACAATTAACTTAGGCCCTACTTCCATGAAACAGGAAATTGAAGAATATGAAGGCTCTAGAGCTATAATCTTCAGTAGATTACGGAAAGAAGTGCAAACTAAGCAAGAGTTAAAGAAGGATAATGAGAAATTGAAGAAGTATACCTAGGATTTGATGAAACCCTTGAAATCTATCAAATAGATTAGTTCTTCATCATCTACAACAAATCTCTTGCCAGAGGAAACTGTAACTGAGTTGGAAAAGATGAAAACTACTACTCATTCCACACTAAACTGGTTGCAAGAGGTAGGAACCAAGGGTGATGATACAATCAAAGACATTCTGTCAAGTGGTGGGGATGCCATTAGATTTGTGGAGTGGTTGAAAAGTGTGCTAGCTCAGGATAAAGAAGATGTAGACCTCCTACTATAGAAAAAAAGGACTATCATGGAGTACACTAAGGAAAAACTAGCCATTGATGGAATCCTTCCTTCTTCAAAAGTTGTAGAACCCTAGGAATGGCATGAGGCCCTACAAATAAGGCAAAAGGTGTTGAATAAGTTGCATAAGAAATGGAAGAAAATAGAGGGTACCTTGATAGATATTTACAAAAATGTATCTCTTCCTTGAAATCATGACAGGAAGGAAAATTTTATCACCAAAACATTTGAATCTAGAGCAACCTAGGAAATGGTGGTGAGATGTATATTCTCTAGTCAATGATGGCCAAGCTACCAAATACTAGCTATATTATGCAACCACTTACATTGCAGTTATGGATAAACATCAAACCCTAAGGATGGATTTGGATAAAGTTATTAAGCAATAAATGGATTATATTAAGTCAATTGAGAGGAGAATTAAGGTGTTGGTAATCCCACCTTTGGCCAACCTAGAGAAACTATTTTCAATGGTGCAAGATAAGATAGGAAAGGATTAGGACAAGGGGGGGGGGATTTAATACAATATCACATCAAAATTTGTGCTTCCCATTATTCTATCTTCATTCTTCACATGCAGTGGACCAAACTACATTGGAGAACCTAGGCTGACCTAGATGAGTCACAATAATTTAACGCTATTTTATTTTGTTCTAGAACTTCTTTGGCTGAATTTTTTGTGGCCATTTTCCATTGTAAACCTAATTAGGTTGACATATGTTGGGGGGTTTCTATAAATATGGCATGCTATCTCATTTGTAATGGCTAGATAATTTTACATTGGAGCAAAGTAAGCATTAGAGGAAGGAGTTAGGAGTTAGGTTATTTTCAAGCAAGTGTTGTAACAAAAGATTGGAATTGTTCCTACTTTGGATGATTTAATGCAAGTAAAGGCATTGTGATTTGGTGTTCTTCTTGTGTTAGTTTTATTTGGCATGGTTCTTGTGATTCTATCTTTTGAAATTGCTAAAGTTTAGTTGATATATGTTACATTTCATGTTAGAAGACTCAATGGTGTTTGTGATTTTATTCTTGAAGTGTTGTAGCAATCTCTAGTCCATATTTTTTGTAGTTGGCTAATTGTTAGTTGCTTTGTAAAGTTAGCCTAGATGTTAATATTCATTGTGCTTAGTTCAGTTGTGAATGTTTGTTCATTTCAATTGCAATAGGGTTGTTTTGTATGAATGTTCATGATCTAAAAAATCCTTCATGCCTTAGAAGATTGCACTATTTATATAAGATTGTGGGATTATCTGGGTCAAGCAAGAATTAGTTTCTAAGGGATTGGTCCATTTCAAGTATTTTATCATTTACATTTTTAGTCTTGGATTAGTGTTAATTTTATAAATTTTTCTAAAACCCTTATATTTTGCTATTTCTTTATCATTAGGGTTAGATTTAGGATTTGAAGTCTCACCAAATTTCCAAGTCTAATAAACTTAAAATTTAGTATTTGTTTGTAGCAAGGTCCCCTTGTGATTACCAGAATTTTCACATATTATCTAAGCTACTTATGCATTGTCAAGACCTTACATTCGAGACCTTTGAGTTATCTCTCGAGTCTTGCTAATAGAGATTTACCTTTCAAGAGAGATAGGATTTCACTGTGTAGAAAACACCATCAACAAATTATCACTAGAAGGAGGGCCTGAATAAGCAAGCTAGTTCAATTTTTGTCTACCATTTCTCCTCATAGATTAAAAAGAAGAACCAGATCTACTCCAGGAGAAGAGGAATTTCAAGAATTGCAAGCTCCTACTAGGTCAGGAAGGACTAGAAGAAGAGGAGAATCATTGTCCACCTAGCCACTTCCATCATCTACATCATCCTCATCTTCATCAAGTCCATCCTCATCTGATTCTAAATCCATCCTTGTTCAACAACCCCAACAAGCCATACATTATCCATTACCACCTCCACCCCCACCAATGGCTTTCCTTGCTAACAATATGTCTCCCTTGACCTTCAATAATTACAATGCCATTCCCAAGAATCCTGAGCACTTTTGTTCTAAGTTCCATGTTAATGATCCCAATAGGACAGCAAAGGAACATATTAGGATTTTTTAGAATTTCCTTAGGGATAGAGGAATCAATCATGAGGATATAGCATGTAGGCTCTTTCTTATTCCCTGGGAGAAGATGTGTTCTACTGGTATAATCATTTTCCTATTGGTCTATTCATATTTGGACTAAAATAGAAACTGCATTTTTGCAAAAGTTTAGGATTCCCATTAGTCTAAATAAGCTTTACCTTTAGTTCACTAAGGTTAAGAGATAGGTCAATGAGCCTATAGGGTCCTTTAACAATAGGTTTCATCATTCTTATACCCGATTGCAGGCTCCTTATGTTGTGGATGATGCCACTACTTTAGAAATCTATTATGAGGGTCTTGATAGTCTAACAACTACCTTCATGAAGTGGAGAAAAAAATCCTTTGACCACCCTACTTGATGCATACACAAAAGTTGTAAAGGTTAGTAATGATCTGAGACAACACTTATCTAGGCCTTTACCATCACTAAGAGCCATTTCTCACCTTGGACAGGTCCCAATTCTCAATCAGGCCCTTGCCAATCATACTCCTATCATGAATTTAATACCTTAGTTGCCTTTGGTTCCTCACCCAAGACATCCTATGAATCAATCTCCACCCATGGTCAACCACCCTCTAAAAAATATTAATCAACCTATTCATCCATAGCCTTAGATTAGTTTCCCCACATATTTGCATAATTTTGATGTATTGAACTAGTCAATGAGTTATAGTGCTACAACAGGATATCCTTAAAGTAATGCAAACTAGATTCCATATAATAATCCTAACAAAGAAAGGTCGGATGAATTGATTGAACAAGTGAAGAAGCTAACATGGAGGTCACTTATCTGAGAAGCTAGAACAATCAACTCTAGGCTACTCAAAGGAGTATGCAGTCCAATCATAATAGGGAAAATTGAGAATCTCAATAGGGACAACACTTTGATAGGGGACAACACCATGAAAGAGGACATAATTATGACAGATGATAGAATTATGACAAGGGACAATCTTTAGGCTAATACTTTGATAGGGGGAAAGCTGGTGGAAAAGGATTCAACAGAAGACAACCACCTAGATAGAGCAGGACCTAGAATACAAGGCCTAACAATGGGAGTGTTCCCACCCCTTTGGATTAGCTAGTTAATCAAGAAAAGCCTCCAAATGGTGTATATCTAGCTGAAGCTTCTTTATTAGGATTCTGTAGGCTCCATAAGATAGGCCAGCATTCTGAATTAGACTGTCTTAAGTTCCAGACAACTGCTTCAATCTTTCAATATGAGGTGGAGAATAATACAAGTAACCAGGAGTTGGTACCATCCACTCCTTATGAATCATCAGTGTTGGTGCTAAATCATGCTCCTTTTCCATAGATTGAGGAGAATGTACCTAGAGAAGAATAAATCCACTCTAAGGAGGAAGTAGATTAGATGTGCAATGGAGATGAGATTACATAGTTGTTTAATGATAATCATGTGAATGATAATGGCCCCATGGATGAGGAAGAAACTTATGTTGAAGAGGTGCAGGCATTCCATTGGCTTGTTAAGAAATATGACTCAAGAGATCTTCAAAGTGACATCCAAAATCTATAGGCCCGTTCACCACTTCTATTCCTCCAAAAAACTTCACCACACCTCCAGATTCCAATGCCAGTAATAATCCAACATATCCTCATGTGCCTAAACAGTACTGATCTAAAGATCAAGGACAAGTGGATCTATCAAAAGGGAGGACTACTAAAAAAAAGAAAAAACAAGGTTGTGGAATGCCCCAAAGAGGCTCATGTTGACTTGAGTTCAAAACTATTGGCTATATATGTTGTAGAAGAATTCAAGAAGCTAAAGGTAAGTCTCTCTACATTTGAATTATTAAGAGTCCCAGCTATTAGAGATGCAATTTTAGGAGCTCATAGTATGAGTTTGGTATCACAAGAGAGATCAGTCAGTGGGAGTGTTAATAAAGCATCTAGTTCTCAAGTAGTAAAAGATCTGAGTCAATTTCACACACAACCTAGAGACAAAGGGAAGGAGAAAGATAAAATTCAAGTTTCCCATATTGATACCCCTTTAACTCTATTTCAAGGAAGAATAGAAAATCCTTCATTTTTTTATTTTTGTCCATATATTTGGTAAGAACTTGCACAATTTCTTGTTGGATTTGGGTGCTTCTACCAATTTGATGCCCTTTGGTGTCTTGAGAGCTTTAGGAATTACCCTTGCTATCTGCCAAAACAAAGTCACTCAACTGGATAGAAATGAAGTTAATGTAGTAGGGGAATTGAACATGATTCACATGAAAATTGCCTCTAATCCTAGAATTCAATGGGTCATTAATATACAAGTGGTTGATATACCTTATGCTTATGGTCTGATTTTGTGAAAAGACTTTATAAGGCCCTAAATGGATATGTATCAACCGATCAATCTGACGTGTGGCTTCCCTGGAAGGGAGTGCCAAATCAAACCAGGATTGAAAGAGAGCCTCATATGAAATATATGATCACAAAACATCAGAATACTTTGAATGAATATTGATATCAAAGGTAAGCATGGGTAATTATGTGTTGGTGGCCCCTTTTGAAGAATATGATGTGGAAGAAATTATTATGCTACATACTACACCCATTGCAGTAGACCGAGTGCAAAGCTGTATCAACCTGACTCCAGTGGTCAGAATCAATATACAAAATATTTAAGAAGATCCCAAAGGGAAGAAGGTGATGCTATCTGAAGAACCTTCCAGTCACAATGACACAAAGGACACAATGAGAAAATATGGAGTTGCTAGTTGTTGGACCTTAAGGTTTGATGGATCTAAATTAAAGCAAGAAGTTGGGGTAGGATTTTAGCTAATCAGTCTAAGAGGTAAAAATTTCTTTGTTGCTGATAGAATTCAGTTTCATTCTACCAATAATGTAGTAGAATATGAGGCCTTGATTCATGAGTTGCTTATGGCACTAAGGAAAAAGGTCAAAATTTTGCAAGTCTTTGGGGATTCTAAGTTCGTGGTCAAGCAAGTTAGAAAGTAGTACTCATGCCATGATAGAAGGATGACCAATTATAGGTATAGAGTGTGGAACCTTCTTTAGGGATTTGATGCCTTCAAAATCCAAGTGATGCCACATAATAAGAACTAGACAACAGACTCCCTAGTTTAAGCGGCTAGTACTTTGCAACCTTTGTCTCTTTCTAGACTAAATAAATTTACTATGGAGTTGACTCCAGTGCCTTCAGTGCCTGAGAATGTCACCAAATTTCAAGTATTTGAAGATGATAAACATATTTTGGATTTTATTACAAGTCCAGATGTCTTTACTTCTCAAATCATTGATCAAGCTAAGCCCCAAGAAGCAGAGATGGATTTGGAAGGGGTTACTAATTTGAAGACTAATACTAGTCCAAGGGCAATGGTGTAGCTAGAGAGAATTTTTGATCTGGATAAGGTTAGAGATCAGGAGAAAGATGTTAGGAAGGAGTCCATTAGTGGGCAATGTGAAACATACAACATGGGGACTCAAGATGATATCAAAAATGTCTTCATTGGTAAAGTGTGTATTCTAGAAGAGAGAAAAGGAAGCATTGATGTGTTGCATATGTATCAAGACATGATAGCCTAGAGTTATGAGGACCTGAAGACATGACACTTCAATTATAACTCATACTATCCCTCTAAAGCCAAGAGCTAGACCTTTCAGGAAAAGGAAAAGGATGATCAGTGCCCTACTAGAACCCATAATTCAAAAGGAGGTGCAAAAGCTGTTGTCTACTAGGATCATATTCCTAGTCAGGCATTCAACCTAGGTTTAGAATCTAGTCCCTGTGAGAAAGAAAAATTGGGAGATCAAACTATGCATGGATTTTAGGAACCTTAATAGAACATCAAAAAAGGATAATTATCCAGTTCCTTCATTATATGGAGTACTTTAGATTGTCAGTAGGTCTCAAATGATGTCTTTTCTAGATGGCTACTCTGGATATAACCAAGTTATGGTACAATATAAAGATAGGCATAAAATTTCTTTTACCACAAAGTGGGGCACTTTTTCTTATAGAAGAATGCCCTTTGGCTTAATCAATGCTAGAGCTACATTCCAAAGGGCTATGGACATTGCTTTTAAGGAAATAAATGGTAAGTGCATAATAATTTATATGGACGATTTCACAGTTTTCTCCAAAAGGGGAGGTGATCATTTATCAAACTTACAGAAGTTGTTGTAGAGGTGTAGAGAGTTGGCAACTCCCTAAACCAAAAAAATGCATCTTTGGGGTCACTGAAGGAAAATTGTTGGGCACATTATTTTAGAGAAAGGTATTGCTATTGATCTTGAACAAGTGGAAGCCATACTCAAGATTCAGCCACCTACTAGCAAGAAAGAAATGAAATCTTTTTTTGGTAAGATTAAGTTTGTACTAAAGTTCATCATTGGATTTGTTGAGATAGTCAAGCCATTAAATACCATTTTGAAGCAAGCAGCTAAAGTTGAATGGAATGCAAAGTCAAAAGAAGCATTTGAAGAAATCAAAAGGGCTATTGTTGAAGCCTCAGTATTGGTAAGTATTGATTATGCTAAGCCATTTTACGTATATGCATTTTCTTCTAATCACTCTTGTGCTGGCATGTTGACCCAAAAGTGTGATCAATGGAATGAAAACCCCATAGCATCTATGAGTGCACCACCAAAAGATGCAAAACTAAGGTACCCAAGTGTGGAGAAGCAAGCCTATCCATTACTCAAGGATGTGAAGAAATTAATACATCATATTCTAAGGAAAAAGGTCTTTATACTAGTGCTAGATCCTACAGTCAAGTTTTTACAGATGCAAAATGAACTGGGAGAACACAAAGCTAAGTGGGTGACTATGTTGTAGGAGTATGATATTGAGATTCAACCCATGAAGTTGGTAAGAGGATAGGTGATTACTAGAAAAATGGAACAAATGGGTCCTAACCTTGCAGCTCAACATTATAATCTTGAAGATGTTTCTCTTGGGGTCTGGTATGATGATATTATTTACAATCTTTTGAATCAATGGTGTCTAGATCACCTTAATGTAGTACAAAGGAGAGCATTGTGCTTGAAGAGTGACAATTTCATGCTAAAGGGAGCTATTCTATATAAAAAGAACCATGAAGGTGTCTACTTAAGATGCTCCAGAAAGAAAGAAGCTAAAGGGGTTACGGTAGAATTTCATGATAGATATGACACTGGCCATGGATCTACACCTTCCACTGCAAATCATATTTTGAGGGCTAGTTATTATTGGCCCAAATTTTTCAAGGACACACATAACCATATCAAAACTTTTCTTGTGTGTCAAATTGTAGCTACCAGAGAAAAGCATCCAACACTCCTACTTCAACCATTTTTTGAGGTAAAACCTTTTGCATCATGGGGAATGGAATTCATAGGCACAATCAATCCACCTTCTTCTATAGGCCATAGGTATATTCTCACTATTACTGATTATTTCACAAGATGGACTAAGGCTCTTGCAAGAAAACAATTTACTTCTGAAGTGGTAATCAATTTCATCGAATCGAGTATTATCAACCATTTAAGATGTCATGTCCTTTGTCTCTAGTTTGTGATAATGGTCCTCCAGTTGTATCATTGATATTCTCTAATTGGGCCTCTAGTCATGGAAATATAATTAAGTTTTCATCCAATTATTACCCCCATGGTAATGGTTTGGCTTAGTCCTCCAATAAGAACCTCTTGACGGTCATTCATAAGTTTTTAGATAGAAACCCTAAGGACTGGCATACCCAGCTTCATTTTTCTCTTTGGAAAGATCGTACAAGACATAAGGCTTCCATAGGAACTTCCCCTAACCATATGGTTTATGGGCTAGAACCTATGTTTCCCATCCAAGTAAAAATCCCCACCCTGTAGTTCATTAATGAATATTATGATGAAGGGGACATATGAGAAGCCCGACTTGTTGAACTATTACACCTTGAGGAAAAAAGAGATGAAGCCCTTGAAATTTTTGATAAACATTAGGGTGTAGTCAAAATATAGTTTTATAGAAGAGCTAAGGTTAAATCCTTTTGAATCTATAACTTATTTCTCTATTGGGATAAAGCCCATGACTGTAAGGGAGAGCATGGTAAATTTGACAAACTCTAGCTTAGCCCTTATCATATTTTAGAGATTCTGGGAGATAATGATTTTCACTTGAAAAATCTCACCGAAGTGGATATCTCTATGCCTATCAATGGGTAATAATTGAAGCATAACCTCCAATCCTAAGGATATTGATAGCTCTTTCTTGTACATAGTTAGCTTAGGTTTCTTTTCTACTTGGTTTGTTTTGTTTTGGTTAGGGTAGGTTTCCTTTTTGTTTCCTGCTTTTGGTTTGCTTTTGCTTCACTTTTCTTTCAAGATTTCCTGTTTTCTTTTGGGTATGTTGCATCTGCATGAAACACATTTATTATCTGGGACTATTCTAAATATTTCTCTTACAAACTTCAATCATCCTTCTGAAGTCAGTTGGTTGAAGTCCTGTATTGGTGTCACATGTATTAAGTGCTATGAGTGGATAAGTCATTGGTTAGAATAAAATCTAGAATGTATTTAGGTCTTATACTTTTACATAGATCTTTAAAATTCCAAAGGAGCATAGGGTCCTTATGAAGTTTGGATAGTTGAAAAATATTATTTCTACTTCAGAACCGCTATGGTTCTTAGCCTTAAGTGTGAACTTCATTGTTCACAAGTTGAAATAAGAATAAAAGGGATGAACATTATAAAATAAAGAAAAAAGAAAATATTGAAAATCAAAAGAATGAATTCAACCTATTAGGGGTATCCAAGTATCTCTATCGGAGCTATGGACACCTAGCTGGTAGTAGATCTATACTTGAGAGGACTACAATGATAACTTCATTGAGGCTATAGATGCTTGAATGGAAACAAGACTCTATTTAGGATTCTTTTGGAGTTAAAATATTTACATAACCTAGTCAAACTGAATTTGGCCCCTGTTGCAACTAAGAAAAGGAAAACAAATACACATGGACACACTCTAACCCTAGTATAGGAAAGATTTTTCTGCCTCTAAATCTTGAATCTTTGTTAAATTAGTGACTTAATGGAAGGACTAAAACTAGATATTATGGGTTCTCGATTCCAGTTTGTCACTAAAATTCTCTAGAGCATTTCCCCAGTAGAGTTGCCATTTGTTGTGTAGTTTTCGCACACATGGTCCACTGAAAGTAGAGACCCCCTTTTTTTATTTGATTTCTTATGCTTTGGTCCTTTGGTTGTGAGCCTTTTCTTTCTTTTGCATGTGCTTGAATGTTAATCTTGCTTTCACTGATGATCCCTTTAAGTTATTTGTTGAAAATCTTAAGTTTTAGGCCATTTTCGGGTTTTCCTTTGATTTCAGGATTTTCCTCCTCTAATGGAATTCCCCAGTTTCCTTGAAAAATTGATGAGGAAGAGCTTACACTGTGATATGGGGTTTCTGGTCATTTGCAAAATTTTGTGTCAACCGGATTTTTCTAAAATTCCTGCACCTCATTGAATTCACAGGTTTCGGTTTGGGTTGTCTTGTCAATGGCATTAATGCTTGATTGTACGATTTCTACGGCATGTATTTTGTCGATTTTGGGAAATTCTTGTGCCATTGAAATTTTATCATTTTCCTTTTGCTGATCTGAAGGGTTTGAACTTTGAATTCTTGAATTTGGTGGTGACTTTCTTTGGCATGATCATTATTGCTGCTATTTGCTAGGACATCAAATCTTGTCACCAGTCATTGAATATAATAGAATTACATTCATCAATGGTGTGTATTTGTTGCCTTACTTTCGATTGTTAAATGTGAATGAATATTTGGCATCTTGAGTATGTGTAGAGTCTGTATTTTACATGTTTGGCATCAATCATTTTAAAGCTATGGTTGTGCAAAAATTTTCATAATTTTTTGGAAGTCTAGAGGATGCACCCCTTAGTTAATCTTTTTAGTTTGACAATGCCAATTTTATCCTCAAACTTGACCTAGTGTGTATGATTGCTTCAAATTGATTTGATTTTAGGGTTTTCGAGCCTAATTGATGGTTGGCCATGAGTAAAGTTTAAATGTGTGATTTCAGTTCCATTCAGGTGAAACTCACTTAGGCCTATTTCAAATGATCCATTTCTATGCTTTATAGGGAAAGCAATCTGAATCTAAGCTAACTACCCTGTGTTAATGGCCAATTTTAGGGTTTTGACCTTAGGGAATCGATGGTTAAATTGAGGGAATCACTAATCTTGACCAATTTTCCTCTAGGAATGTTGAGAATTAATGGACAATTGATATGAGACTCAAAGTAAATTAGATTTGAGCCTAGGAACCTCAAATCATGATCGATTGATTTTTTGGGTGAAATCGTGAGAAGTGGTAGTTTTCATGATTTCGAGACCTTCGTGGAATTCCCACACCCTCATAATTTCTTGATTTCTCCTATGCCTCCTTTTTTTCCCAAATGTGTGAAAAATCCCAAAACTTTACATACACCACAAATTTCCTTCCTGGGCAAATTTTCATGAAATAGTGTCACAGTATGGAGGATTTGAAAGTTATTGAATGGAATATTATGGGCCTAGCATCTCATGCTTGATTTGGATCATTTAAAAGGGTGTTACATCCTTTTCCTTTATTTTGTGATGATTAATTTTTGGATAACCATGTTTCATTGTTAAAATCCGCTTAGTAGGGAATTTCCCAAATTTCCTCCCTGGCTTTATTTTCCTAGATGGCTCAGAATCTTGGATCTATTTGTAATTATGCCTTAAGTTAATTTAAGGGGATTTTAGTCATAGCTTTGGGTTGATTGATTATAAATTATTTAGTCTATGGTTGGCTAACATTGGTATAGGCATTATAAAGGAGAATTTCTTGTGGTTTCTTGTTGGATGTAGGCTCAATCAAGTAGAGTGGTAGCTAGCAAGACAATGGGAAAACAGATAGATCTAAGTGTTGAAAGATCCTCTATCTATGAAGCAGAGATAATAAAGATGGACATAAAGAGTAAGGTTCCTAAGTCTAATCTTTCCTCCATTTGGTTTGAAGTTGGTGATACTAATGTACGCAGATGGGATTATGAGGAATTCAAAGCAAGAATGGTGGCATAGAAACTTCCCCTATTGGCTAGAAGGATATCAGATTTAGGATTGGCCCATGTGGTTGGGTTTCCTCGCATGGTCTAGTGTTATGAATTGGTACTTGAGTGTGCTAGACTTTATGACAGAGATACACAAAGAGTGATTGGAACTCAAGGCATGGTGTTGGCCAACTTCTCTCCTGTATCTATGGCACTGACCTTTGACTTTCCTAACATACCCCATGTGGTGGCTCTAGACTTAAATATTTCCAAGAACTATTTCAAAGATGATTCAAAAAAGGCTCTATAAGTGGTCAATTATTGGTTGTAGAAACCCAAGCCCCACATCTCAAAGTTTCCAAAATAATTATTCAGGGTAAAATACAAACTAGAGTATTATGATGCTATCACACTCCTTAATAGGGTAGTGGGTTTGAAGAGTGTTGGGATTTTTGAGAACTGATGTTCTATGCCATAATAAGGATGGAGCAGAATATTGATTATCATTATGGTGGCACCATCAGTGCAATGATACATGAGTAGTTAAGCAATGTGTTGCAGAAAAATATCTTCACCGTGACTTCATACCTAGTGTATGCACTTGCAAGGTTCCACCCATACAAGGGACTGAGCACAAAAAGTATCTTTAGGCAGGATGTAATATATGATGTCTATCCATATCTTAACCTAGGTAGCTCAAGCTATAGGAGAGTGAATGATTCATTCACCAAGTACATCACTAGGCTGATTCAAGGTGCAGAGCATGTTAGAATATTTGATAAGGGAAATAAATCGATCAAGAAGTATGGGGCATGGTTTATAAGTTCCCCAAATTTTCTTACATAAGGATAGATGGTTTCTAGAGAGCCCCTTACATAATTCCCAGGTACCCTGTTGAACACCTCATACTCCTAGATGTTACAAGGTATATATGTGACTTTGATGCCATAGTCAACAAAGAGAAGCACAAAGCAGGGTTTGGCAATGACTTTCCTCTTAGGATAGGTAATAATGAGGCTTGCCATTCCAAAAATATAAAACATTTCTCTAAGGACGAGATGAGCACTTTGGGCCTATCTTTTCATTCTAAAAGGTCCATAATTTATGGAATTGGTGAAGCCCAAAAGAGATCCAGTAGGCAGTACAACCACAAGGATGACATAGAAGAGTACTAGGACAACTAAAAATATGAGTTTGAGATCAGAAAAAATAAATTCTCTAGGTTGCCAGTCAATTGATTAGATTGTACAATGTGAAATTCATCCCAGATTAGATAGATGATGATGGAGATGTGATTCAAGGCCATGATTACAAATCTTTGAAGGATAAATCAGTTGCAAAAATAGATTGGCTAGAAGAGGAAATGATAGAACTGGAAAAAGTCATGGCTCCAGTGATTAAATACACAAAGTTATGGCTTAAGCACAAGATTTGGGAATTGGAAAGTGAAGTTGTGCAATGCACCTATGACCTAGTTGGAGACTTGGAGTCTCATTCTACCTCTAAAGAATCAATTGAGCAGGACCCTAAGGGTAAGGCTAAGGTGATCTCTCCTTTCAAGATAAAAATCAAGGATGATCGAACAGAGGAAGGAGAGAAACAAATGAGACCTATTGCCAAGAAAAGAAACACACTTCAAGGGAAAAGAAAGCTACAAAGGAGGAACCTGAGGAAGAGGGAGATGAAGGTAGTTCTTTTGTACCTAAGAGAAGAAGAATAGTGAGATTATTTCAAAAGAAGAAGGAATCTTCCAAGGTAGAGGATGAAACTAGCCCACCAGTAGTGAATGTAGAGAGTTCAGAAGAGAAAAGACAAGTATACATGAGAAGATCAAGAACTCCTCCCAAGTATAGTGTGCCAAAGAAGGATGTTCCCTTAGTTGTCCCTACCATAGAAAAACATGATGATACCCCTCATACTCATGAATCTCATGATGCACCAAGTCAATCTAAGGATGCAAAGAGTCACCTATATCAAGATGAAGATTTCTGAGTAGGTGAAATATACTATGCAGAGGTAGAGGCAAAGAAGAAATTGTTGTCCCCTTTGGTGACTTATGAGGACTCACCTATTTACTAGGAGGAAGACAAACCCACAAATAGAGAGAAAGTTCCAATAAAGAATCCTTCACCAAAACATGTAGAAAAGGAGCATGATGAAGAAAAGAGAGGGAATCTAGATGGTGATAGGGAAGATAAGACTAAAGAGGCTCCTGATAGGAAGAGTCCAAATGAGGATTTTTCTAAGGGTGGGAAGGATGACGTTGAGCAAGGTAATTTTCAATCAAGATCCATTGTCCCTGGTTGGTTGGAAAAATAATTGAAGAGTAAACATATTGTAGTGGATAACACTCTCCCAAATTGGGATGACTTATTGGCCAAAATTGGGAAAGGTAAAACAAAGAAGAAGGATAGGGTTATTTCAAAGATAGAGAGATGAGGACAATAATAGAGTGATTCACATTTATACTCCTACTCCTAATAAGAGTAGGCATGATGTTACTGGTAGTGATTACAGTGTGCAAACCATTAACTTAGGGCCTAATTCTATGGAACAGGAGATTGAAGAATATGAAGGCTCTAGTGTTGTAACCTTGAGTAGATTGAGGAAAGAAGTGTAGACCAAGCAAGAGTTAAAGAAGGATAATGAGAAATTGAAGAAGTATATGTAGGATTTTATGAAACCCTTGAAATCTATCAACCAGATTAGTTCAACATCATCTACAAAAAATATTCTGCCAAAGGAAACCATAACTAAGTTGGAAAAGATGAAAAATACTACTCATTCCACACTAAATTGGCTGTAAGGGGTAGGAACCAAGGGTGATGATGCAATCGAAGACATTATCAACTGGTGGGAATACCATTAGATCTATGGAGTGGTTGAAAAGTATGCTAGCTCAGCATAAAGAAGAGGTAGACCTCCTACTACACAAAACAAGGACTATCATGGAGTACACTAAGGAAAAACTAGCCAGTGATGGAATCCTTCCTTCCTCAAAAGATGGAAACCTTGGGAATGGAATGAGGCCCTACAAATAAGGAAAAAGGTGCTGAAGAAGGTTCATAAGGAAGAAAAGAAAAAGAGGGAACCTTGAAAACTATTTACAATAAATGTATCTATTTCTTTGAAAACATGACAGGAAGGAAAAGGTTTGCACCAAAACATTTGAATCTAGAACAACTCATGAAATGGTGGCGAGATGTATATTCTCTAGTCAATGATGGCCCAGTTTCCAAACACCAGATAGATGATGCAACCACTTACATTGTAGTTGTGGGTAAATATCAAGCCCTAAGGACAGATTAGGATAAAGTTATCAAGCATTCAAGGGATGATATTAAGTCAATTGAGAGGAGAATTAAGGTGTTGGTAATTCCACCTTTGGATGACCTGGAGAACATATTTTCAATGGTACAAGATAAGATAGGAAAGGATAAGGACAAGAGGGGGGAATTTAATACAATATCACATCAAAATTTGTGCTTCCCATTATTCCCTCTTCATTCTTCACATGCAGTGGACCAAACTACATTGGAGAACCTAGATTGACCTGGATGAGTCCTAGACATTTAATGCTATTTTATTTTGTTCTATAACTTCTTGGGCCAACTTGTTTGTGGCCATTCTATATTGGAAACCTAATTAGGTCAGTATATCTTGGGGGGTTTCTATAAATATGGTGTGTTGCCTCATTTGTAAGGCCTAGATAGTTTTACATTGGAGCAATGTATGCATTAGAGCAGGGACTTAGGAGTTAGGTTATTTTCAAGCAAGTGTTGTAACAAAAGATTGGAATTTTTGCTAATTTGGATGATTTAATGCAAGTAAAGGCATTGTGATTTGGTTTCCTTATTCTGTTAGTTTTATTTGGCATGGTTCCTATGATTCTATCTTTTGAAATTTCTTAAGTTTATTTGATATATGTTAGATTTGATGTTAGAATACTCAATGGTGTTTATGATTTTATGCTTGAAGTGTTGTAGCAATCTCTAGTCCATAATTTTTGCAATTGGCTGATTGTTAGTTTCTTTCCAAAGTTAGCCTAGACTTTAATATTCATTGTGCTTAGTTTAGTTGTGAATGTTCATTTAAATTGCAGTAGGGTTGTTTTGGATGAATGCTCATGATCTAAAAATCCTTCATGCCTTAGAAGATTGCACTATTTCTGTAAGATTGCAAGATTATTTGGGTCAAGCAAGAATTAGTTTATGAGGGATTGGTTGATTTCAAGTATTTTATCATTTACATTGTTAGACTTTGGATTAGTGTTAATTTTAGAGATTTTTCTAAAACCCATATCTTTTGCTATTTATTTATCATTTTGGTTAGATTTAGGATTTGAAGTCTCACCAAATTTCCAAATTTGATCAACTTAAGATTCAATATTTTTTTTTAGTAAGGTGCCCTTGTGATTACCAACATTTTCACAAATTATCTGAGTTTTTTATGCATTGTGACGACCTGACATTAGAGACCTTGGGGTTATCTCTTGAGCCTTGTTGATAGAGATTTACCTTTGAAGAGAGATAGGATTTACATATCTTGTTTGAGTTGTTGTTGTGCAAAAAAAAACATCAACACAACTGAGCCCTACAAATCACACACAAGAAGAGGGAAAAATGTTGTGGGGTTAGTGAATAGGGTTTTGCCTTGGTCAAACCTAGTGTTGGTAATTAAACCCTTGAAATGAAATGAAATATGGAAATAGAATGATGAATGAACAAAGGACAATATTACAACTCACCAGATCCTTACAATAGAATGTTACAAACATGAAAGTAATGGCTCTAATGGATGAAGACTTGAACTCTAAGTTGATATTGATAGATCTTGAATACGGTGCTCACAAATGTTAAACCAAAATTGTTAGCTCTAGAACAACATGATGCAAACAATTCTTGACATGATGGAAGACATTTGAAGAATGCTCTTGAAAGCTTTATAATTTTCCCTTGAAATGCCTTGAATGGTCTTTTGAATGATCAATGATCTCTTTTGAACTCACTTGAATGCTAGGTATGCTTGAATGCTTGTTAGGAAGGAAATGAGTGAAAGAACCTTGTATTTATAATTAATTAGGCAATAATTCCATAAATTACAACATCACAGGCTAACCTTAGATCTTGGAGAATAAATACCTGCCAGAATTTTGAATTAAATTTGAATTTTAGGTTAAGGGGAACTCATTCACCACCCTGGGCAAATGGGTCCCACCTAAGGGGAGTCATTCACCCCACCTTAGGAAATTAACAGGGGTTTCATGATTTAAATGCTTTAAATGAGATTTATTGGGATTATTCTCAAAAATACACAAAAATAAGGCTTGTGGATGGAAAATGGGGCCAATTAAAGCATAAGAAAGCCCTATTATTAATGAAAACCCTAGAAAATCATGAAAGTGTGTTACAACACTTTGTAACACATCGAAATAATGCTTGGATAAGCTTCATTAACTAATAAAATCCTACAAAAAGTGTGAAATTATGTTACAACACTTCACAACACTTTTGCAAGGCATCATCAAATTTTCATTAGTTCATAAGGGCCCAAGACCTAATGTGAATGTGTTATCCATAGGACAACATTAAATAAAGGTAAAATTAAGCAAAAATCCATAAGGAGGACCAAAACGAGTGTGGAAAAGATGAAGGGCCCTTGTTTCAACACTACATTGAAATTCAAATATCACAAGCCAACATTGAATTATGGATTTGAAATCATTAAAACAATGCTAAAATATATCCAAAAGAGAGGTCTCAAGTCTAAGTGAGGATCCATTTTCCATGGGGTGAATTGGTTCTAGGTCACTTACCCCATTCTCCCAATGGTGAATGGGTCCTAGGTCTCCTACCTAGGGCACACATCTTCCAAAGTCAAGTGTTGTGAAATGTAATTTATGAATGTCGGGTTTTATCCCTTGGAATTTGCATTTAATTAGGGTTGTATTTGAATTTAAAGGGGCCTATTAATGAAAATTAACCTTAATCAATTAATAAATCACTAGATTAGTGCAAAAGTGTAAAGATGCACCTTACAACACCCTAAATAAGGCATAATTTAGTCCATTTTATGAAAAAGGTCCCTAAACTTAATGTGAGTATGAAAAACATATTACAATAGTAAATTAATTCATCATTAAGCTCATTTTATTATTACTTATTCCCAAATTAAGTGTGAAAAAGAATAATTTTTCCTACACAACATTTCTCCC
Source organism: Sequoia sempervirens (assembly GCA_007258455.2). Lineage (NCBI taxonomy): Eukaryota > Viridiplantae > Streptophyta > Pinopsida > Cupressales > Cupressaceae > Sequoia > Sequoia sempervirens. Next base: position 342,480,574 of record VDFB02000017.1, read on the forward strand.
CCACTTTAGTGAGAGTATGACCCCATGCCAAACTCACAATGAACTAGACATTCGGGAAACTTATGCATGCAACAATGACAAATATACACAATCATACAACATCAAATACGAAGAATACCAAGCCTATATGATCTAATGCAATGTGGAACACATCCAAGGGATCAATTTTATTTTTTCACGATCAATGCAGGGTAGTGAAAACTTAGGTCATCCACTAGGTGAGTATCCCAAAAAGGTGGCAAATGAGAGAATCATATTAGGCTCCCATACCATATCAAAGCTATCCTCATGACAACTTCAATAAGGCATGACAATGCAAGGAAAGGATCCACAAGAAAGAAAGATGTGTTATGCTTGGTGGCCTTAAATTTAGGGTTTGAGCTTCATAAAGATAACAAGCTACATTATAATAACACTTATTAACAATAAATTTAGTAAAAGTTTTTTTCTCCAAAGGTAATTTTTTTAGTTCATGTAAGGACTTATTCTTAGGGAACATTTTTTCTAATGTCTCCAAGAAAGGACAAGTAAAGAGAGAGATCCACAACTTAGGGAATGTAATGTGTCACATCTATGCCACTAAGAGGAAAGTTGTGCACTAATAAATATCACACTCTTGGAAGAAATAAAACCAAATGACACCACCAAGAAAAGGACACATCATAAAAAAAAAACTCACACCATGAAACATGAGAAATTTTGAAAAATATCATCGATGTATGTCCCCACTTTAAAGTGGTTGCTAACACCATTGTTGTGAGAAATTGATTTAAAGTAACCAGTGTTCAATCCTAAGACATGAGATCTTACTCGAAAATCACTATGCCAAGTCATATGTTTTCAAAATGAAGCTATGTCATGAAAAGGAAAGAGAGGTTTCCCATAAAATTATATAAGGGATTTATGGATTCAGGGTTAGTATTTCTTTGCTACAATGTTGTTTTAGAGCTCAAAAACATCATCATTCTCCAAATACTCATAGAACTAGAATAATGACAAAAATAGAGTGAAAACAAGAAAAATCCTTTCAATTCAACATCAAAGAGACGTAAATGTCTTGACGCCTTGCATCATCCCTAAAAGGAAAACACAAGTCAAGCGAAAGAAAAAGGTAAATGTTTACAACATAGAGAAAAAACGTAAATATAAATAGAGGAATGCACAAAATAGATAGATACATCAAACAAAGCATTATGGGGGATCACATTACACACATGCAATCACATAAAGAAACATGAAAAAAAAAAAAAAACAGTAATAAGGAACATGTGAGTTAACTTATAGTAGGTTGTCCACATCCCAATATTGATTGGTATATATGGAAGGCGAACATCTAGACAAAGGGACAAAATCAAGTGTTGAACTAGGAAACACACCAAATTCTACACTCTTCTTAGGATAATTGTCATTTCAACTCATAGAACAGAAGAACAATGAATTCAACTCATTATGCACTTGTTTATCAATCTTTGTAATGTGAATGCCATCATATAAATTAATCACAATAGGAGGTTGAATGAAAATATCCATAGAAGTTAATTCATGTTTACGTTGAGGTAAGGGAAAAGAGACATCATGCCTTGTAGGAGATAAGTTTGAATTTTGATTTTCTATGTTGCTCTTTTCTTTTTTAGTTTGTAACATACAAGAAATAGAATGAAATCTAAACCTATGCTCTATAGCATTTAATTTTTTTTGTAATATTTTGTTGATTTGTAATTGTTTAGAAGTGGGTTTTTCAACCATAGGTTTTGTTTCTTCCCTTAGGGGAGGAATGAAAGGAACCATGGAAGGTTTTTCAACCACTTTCTATTTAGCTTTGCAAACTTGTTTGATTTTAGGTGCCACAATGAGATTTTTTTGTTATCTCATGGTCTCTTATATGAAATGGTAGGCTAATTTTGGATTTTTGGAAGAGCTTTTGGTTCAATCATGGTTTCATCAAGGATAAGTGGCTCAATCACGTGTTGAGGCATGTTTCTAAGGGATAATTATAGTATGCGCTTTGCCTTAAAATTTTGATATGATTTGAAAATTAGTCTTCATGAGGTTTAATAGGTTCAATAGGCTCAGGCCAAAGGAAATACAATGAAAATTTTCCACGGGAAGACATTGGATTAAAGCCACTTTGGGGCATAGTAAATATTAAATTTTTGAATAGAAACTAAGACATTTATGCACAACCAATGGGATGACATTCATGGAGCAAAGCAATGGATAGCCTAACTTCACATGAAATTGGTCTAATGATGGGATGATGATGGATGAGACATTTAATGTTTTCAGACTAACTTTTTGAGGGAGATTTATCAAGCCCATCATAGGACAAGAAAAACCATTATGTTTTTTGATCCATACTTTTAGTTTGTCATATGTACCTTGATAAAGTTCATGCAAAAATAGGAATTCTTTAGTGATCACATTATCTACACAGATGGGATCAATTAATATCCCATTAGTACGCTTGTTATTGATTCTTCTAGCTATGTAATGAGGACCATCGCACATTTTTTATGTCTTTTTGTCATAAAGCAATATCAAGAGTAGTTTTGGTTGAGTACTTATGAGGTTTAGCTTCAAAAAAGTTAATTGAGACATGTATGCTATCATTATTTTGATTATTTAAGTTCTCATGAAGGAAGAAACTGTAGCTAAAAAAACTTGTATGTTGCATTCAGTTTGAAGCATTTTCCTTAGATTTTGTAAAGTAGAAATGATACTAATGTCCATGTTTTCAACTAGCACAAAGTCTAATAAATTTTCTAGGCCTTCATCCATTCCTTTGATGATTTATTCCAAGATATCAACAACATCATGCACATTGGTTGCAGGTAAGGAAGTCAATGGAAATGTGGTATGCAAGCTATGATCCATAAGGGAGTGATTATCAACATTATTAGAAAGAGAATTAGAAAACCCAAGATCCATGGTGAATGGTGTATTGAAAGATGACATGAGTCTTGAACTATGTATCACAACAATATTGCTAATAGAACACCAAATTGTAAAGCTCATACAATTTTTACAAACTCAATGGCAACCCAAAATGAAAAGGGGGTAAAGTGTAATGAAATGACCTAGGATATAATGCAATTTTTCAGATTTTAAACAAGGTAATTTTCTGATTACAGTATGCAAAAATCTAAAAATGAAGTCGTGTAAATGAAATTTTGAAATCACACAATGCACTAAATTTACCAAATTAAGCTCAATATGATCAAATTGATGAAACAAAATTTTTGGATACAACAATATAAATTTGAAAGCAGCAAAACAAAAATGCAAAACTGAATATTTTAATGTCTAGAAATTATAATTATGACCTAATCAGGGACTCATTCACCCTAGAGAGAATGGGTCCTATATGTGGGTTTTGAAACATTTTTTTATAGATTTTTGACTCCTTTTTAGTGGTTTTTAGATTCAAGCTTGTTACAGTATGTTTTAGTTTCATTTTTCTATGAATTAAATGTTGAATGCAAGTGAAAATTATGACAAAATGATAACCTAGAACACCAAATTTAATATGCAATTTTATTTCAATTTTCTAGTGAAAGTTGATATGATGTAAATTATATGTAAGATGATTGATTTTTTTGAATTTTTTAGATTTAAAGAATGCAATATGTGCAATCATAAAACCTTAGATGCAATGCAAAGTTGAATGAAAATTAGACACCCTAAATGAGACCTAATTCAATGCAACTAAATGCAAATGAATGCAAGATATAAGTATAGGATGAAAAAGGACTTTACAAATTAGAAAATGCAAAGATCAAAGGTCGGGTTCACCAAAGTGAAATAAATAAAATATGGGGATTTCAAAATGGAGTATAATGATTCACCTATTTCCCCTAATTTCATTCAAAATGTGTGCTATAAAGTGAAAATGAGAAACAATAACCAAATATAACCCAACAAAAAGCAAAAAGGAAGAGTTGAAAAGGGTCAAATGTTATGTACCTTTACTCAAAACTTCTTTTTTTAGACCTCATTGAGGACTCATTCACCCTATGGTGAATAGGTCTTGGCTAGGGCTCCTAAAAATCAATTTTTGGGTTTTGCTCTTCTGTGTTTGCACTCCTAGATTCCAGTTGATCACTATCCAAAAGCTGGAAATAAATCCTATAGCTCGAATAATGTTATTTCAAAAAATTTCTTGCAACTTTGATAACTTTGCAACTTTCTTCAATTTTTTTCTTAAATTGATCTTCAAACTAAAATTTACAATCACACATCAAAGAGAGAAAAATGTTGTTGGTTAGGGAATGAAGGTTTTCCTTTGTCAAACCCTATTTTTTAAATTAAACCATGGAATTAATAAAAACATGAAAGGAATGATGAATGAACAACAATATTTACCAACTCACTAAATCTCAATTGAAACCTTGGAGTACAAATCTAGAAACTAGCATGAAGTGGCCTTAATGAATGTAGATCTTGATTCTAAAACTTGATATGAAGCAATTCCTTTGAATATGCTTGATTGATCTTGAACACTACATCATCACATTAGCTCAAACAACATGAATGATTCAATACATAATTGACATGACAATGGAATCTTGATTGCTGCAATATTCTTCTTCAAATCTTCCCTTGAATGCGTTGAAATTGCTCTTGAATGCTTCTATAATACTCTTGTGAAAATTACTTTATTGCTTGAAAATCTTCTAGGATGAACTTAGTGAAATGACCTTATATTTATACATATCTTAAGATTAATTCCCAAAATTTAAATATCACAAGCTAACATTGAATTGGATTTTAAATCATTAAAAAATAGCTAAAAACATATCTGAAAGAGAGGTCCTAGGTCTAAGAGAGGACCCATTAACCATAGGGTGAATGTATCCTAGGACACTTACCCAATTCTCCCTATTGAAAATGGGTCCTAGGCCACTTACCTAGGACACACATCTTCCAAATTCAAGTGTTGTGAAATGGAATTTATGAATGTCAGGTTTATCCCATTGGAATTTGCATTTAATTAGGCTTAGATTTGGATTAAAGGGGCCAATTGATGAAAATTAACCTTAATCAATTAATAAATCCCTAGATTAGTGTGAAAGTGTAAAGATACACCTTACAACACCCTAAATAAGGCACAATTAAGTCCATTTTATTATTAATTATTCCCAAATTACACGTGAAATAGAGATACATTTTCCTATAGTACACATAGATTAGGGCCACATGTTATATCTATTGGTAAAATAATATATCCCTTAATCATCCTCTTTGAACTTTTCATTCTCATAGGAACATCCTTCAATAATATTTACAAAAAAAAATTGATTGACCTTTTATCTACCCAATTGAGCTAGACTACATTAAATTGTTAGATTTATGGGAAAACATAAGATGCAAGATCAAAAAACAAGTGGTATCTAATCTTTTCAAAGTTTGGACATCAGTCTTGATTCAAATGAGCTCTACTAAAGTTTCTTGTTTATGTTATCACCCTTGGCCTCTCTTTCATCATACCACACCTTAGGCACACAATTTTCTTTTACTCTATGTTGTACAATCATATTTACTATATTTTTTGTGTTATTTTATTATGCCTACATCCAAATCCAACCCAACACTTCTTGTTGGTGTTGGCAGTTCAATGAATCTTCACAATGGCTCCTCCTCTAAACAAGAGACCCTAGAAATTTATTATGAAAATTTTCAATGAGGTAAGTCTTTTGATTCTCTAGTGTTTGTGGTTCTTCCTATCCCAAAATTTTATTTTGAATGTCAATGGTTAGAAAAAAATATTCTTGTTGGTTATTTTATTGGGTGGACTCCACTTGAAAGTGTGCTTAAAGAATGGGTTCAAAAGTCTCGGGTCCCTCATAAGGTCCACCTTGATATGGTCTAGAATTTTACCAAAGGGTTTTTCTTTTCTTTTTTTTCGAGGTTAGTCACATTTAGGAAATTTTCAACCATGGTCCTTGGTATGTTCAATCCCCTTTGTTGGTTTTCTAGTCTTGGACCTACAATTTTTCTATTTATGATGATAGAAAGTTATGGTTCTAATTTGGATTGAATTTCTTTATTTACCCTTGCCATGCTTACATTTTCTACAACATATAACCTCCTACCTAGGAGGGTAATATGTGTCAAACTTGACAAGTTTAGTCAAGCTCACCTTAAAAAGTAAGTTTTTGTCAAAGTGGACATTTTACAAGATTTTAAAGAGTCCCTTGATAATGAAATTGGTAATTTCTGACATACTTAGGTCACATATTTCAATCTACCAAAAACTTGTTATCGATGCCAATTTTTTTTATCATAAGATCAAATATTTCCTTCTTGTGGTACCTCGTGCTCAATCTCCACCATGGGAGGCTAAAAAGCCCTGTCAAGTGGAAGGCTCAACCACCAAACAAGAGGGAAAATGGACATTTATAAACAAAAAAGACAATTCCAACAGTGTAGGGGTAGTTCCCAAAACCCCTAAGTTTTCAGTTGAGGTTTCAAACTCTTAAAGAAAGGGGAAAGAAGCTCAAGCTACTTCTAATAGCATTCCAACTTAGCCAACACCCTTTCTGACACATTAGCAAGATTTTGTGATGATAACTCAATCAGATGATTCTCCTCCCATCTTGGGAACCCATAGGAGATCACATTGTCCTTTTCAACCTCTTGAAGAAGGAGAATATGTTAAAGAAAAATGGAGGAAGTCATCTGCTACAATTCTAATTGGGATAGTCCCACTGGAATTTTATCTAAATCATTATTCCTCTTTGGAAGATCCAAACTCTAATGCCTTGGTTGAGTCCTTAACATGAATTTTCTCTCCTAGAATGTTCGAGGTGTCACAAACCTCTCTAGGAAGTATTTTATTAGGGATAATCTTCAGAAACATACTAGTATTTATTTTTTGTGCCTTCAGGAAGTTAAAGTTGTCAGTTTCTTGCTCTCTTTTTCTTGTTGAGTTATTTAGCTAACCAGTAAAATATTTTTCTCTAATCATATTGTTAGATGTGGTGGTGTGGTCACCTAATTGTCCCCACAATGGAATGATTGTGTGGTTGATCATGGTTCTAATGCTACACACCAACTCATCTAGATTCTCTTAAACATTGACAATTATTAATGTTTATGCCTAAAATGATTTTATTGAAATATCTCTTCTTTGGTGATGGACTACAAAGTCATTTCTAGTTGCCACTTGGATTCATTGTGGGAATTTCAATATGGTTAAGGTGGTGCATGATAATTATGGTACTTTACCTTTTAGGTGGGTAGCTAGCGAAAGAGAATCATATTTTTACATGCACAATAAATTGGGTCTTTTCAACCTCAATATGAGCCACCACTACTCTCATTCTCTCTAGTACAATTGGTACAACTATCGAGTTGGGCCTGATAGAGTGTTTAATAAACATTTTGACCATGCAAATAGTTTTGATTAATCATTCTTTTATTTTACAATATCTTCTCCACTTTTGGTTATGTCATTAGTGGATGTCACAATGTCAAATCACTTCCCCATTAATTTTTCTATTGAATGGCAAGTGGAGGTGCCTTGTGCTAGTAAGACCCAATTTTTTTAAGCACTTCTTTGGTGTGTCACCATCTCACGCTAGCCCACATTAGAACTATATGGAATCTTGAATGTATACCTACCCATTCCACATGTTGTATTTAGTGGTGGAATGATTCCATCACTTGCACTACAAGGTTTCTTCACATTTATGGGTGCCAACTAGACATTTTTTGTTGATGGTCTTCTAAAGCAATTGAGGCTTTCCTGGCTAGCCCCTTTTCCTCTTCTTTGTATATAAAAGTTGTTGAGCTAAGAAATCAAATGTAATTGGTCGATAGTTATGTTATCATAAGCGTGCAAATCAAATCTAGACTACATTGACTTCAAATTGTGGACCATGCCTCAAAACAGATTTTTTTGGCTAGATTCATGCAAGGAACTCTTCACTTGGAATCAAGTAAATCAAATAAGGTAAAAATGTTCTCACTAAGCTACCTAACATTCTCCATACATTTTTTAGGAACTATGAGCAATTTTTCATAGCCTAAGATTGCACACCAGAGTGTACCAATGCACTCAAGGATTGCCTCCTTGTGCCAAACAAGCTTTCTACTACCCAAAAAGCCTTCTATGAGAAATTACTCATGATTGAAGAACTCAAGGAAGCTATGAGAATAATGGCTAATAATAAAGCTATAAGAATTGACGGGTTCCCATGCAATTTTTACAAATCCATTTGGGATTGTGTGGGAAATGATCTACATAAAGTTTACTTAGAAGCTTTTCAATCTATCTCCCTAGGTAATCTCATTAACAAAAAAATATAAAATTCATACTTAAATCTTGTTTTCTTGAGGAAATTTATAACTAGATTCCCATTATGCTTCTCAATGTTTCCTACAAAATCATAGGCAAATCCCTATCTTTAAAGATTTTCCACCTTCTTCCTCAAATTATGCACCTTGAGTAGACTAGTTTAATTAAATCTAGATTTATTCTTGATAACATAATATTTTTTTTATGAATACATTGCATGAGATATATTCTTTAATCAAAAATCTATTTTAGTGAAAATTGATTTTGCTTAGTTTGAATAGTGGGAAATGTTGATTGCTCCACTTGACTAAATGTTGTAGAAGGAGAGAGACCTAATTTCACACTATTCATACTCAAGGACACCTTAGAGATCCAAACCTAATGAATGATATTAGATATTTTACAATAAATTATCCTAGGATATTCTTGAGAAAAGGAAAGGGGTTCACCACCAAGTGTAAACTTGGAAAACACAAGATGTTTGAAAACATAGTGTGATATGAAAAAAGACCTAGAAATGCAAGTAAAATGTAATGTAAAGCTATAAAACTAGAAATATGCACTTGGGAGGTTGAAGAAGGTAGGATGGAGCTATGAAATCTTGAAAAATATGATGTTGAAGCTAACTGGGACTCATACGCCAAGCTGGGCGAATCAGTTCAGTTTCAGGTAAACTATGTTAAAACAAGTTTTAGAAAAATGGGTACTCAAATATACAAAAATATCATTTATTATTGTATAGTGGGACTCATTAGACATTAGTAGTGAATTAGTCCACTTTTGGATTTCTAAAAATTAAAAACTAGAAACTATAGCCCTTAGTCTACTTTTCTACTCCTGATTCAGATCTGGGTCCAAAACTGCCAAATTCAACCTGTAGATCTTCTCCAAGCTTCTCCAAGGCTTATTTGTAACTTTGAAAACTTTGAATTGCTTTTACAAATTGATGACAACTTTTCCAATATTTCTCCTTGATAAATCTACAACCTAAATTTGTAAATCACATGTAGAGAGAGGGTAAAATGTTGTGAGGTTAGTGGATAGGCATTTAACTTGGTCAAACCCCTTATTGGTAATTAAACCCTTGAAATAGCATGAAATATAGAAAGAGAATGATGAATGAACAAAATAAAATGCTGTAACTCACCAAACCCTTGCAATAAACTGTTGCAATCATGTAAGTGATGGCTCAAATGGATGTGGACTTGAATTCTAGCTTGATGTTGATAGATCTTGAATGCAATACTTGCTAATCCTAAACCACAATCTTAGCTCTAAAATAACATGATGCAAAAATTCTTTGACATGATGGATGACCCTTGAAGAATGCTCTTGAATGCTTGATAACCTACCCTTGAAATTCCTTGAAAGCTCGTGTGGATGCTCAAATAATCTTGTGAACAAAATTCTTGAATGCTTAGATTACTTGATAGCTTCTTAGGATGAAATGAGTGAAATAACCTTGTATTTATAATCAATTATGTAACTTTTCCCAAAATTACAACACTACGGACTGACCTGAGATCTTGGAGAATAAAAACCCACTAGAAATTTAAATTAAATTTGAATTTTGAGGTAAAGGGGACTCATTCACCCAAAATGGCGAATGAGTCCTACCTTAGGAATTTGAGGTGGGTTTCAGAATTATCCTAAAAAATACACATAAGTAAGGTCTGTGGATGCAAAATGGGAATAATTAAAGCATAGGAAAGCCCAATTATTAATGAAAATCCTAGAAAAATGTGAAATTGTGTAACAACACTTTACAACACTTTGAAACAAGGTTTAGTAAATGGTAAAAATAGGTTATTTAAGTGAAATAAATTAAAAAGACTTTAGGAATGTGTGAAAGTGTGTTAAAACACTTTACAACACTTAGGTAAGTTACCATTTAAACCCTTTTAGTTCACAATTTCCCAAGACCTAATGAGAATGTGTTATCCACATTGCAACACTAAATCAAGGACAAATTAAGCCAAAATCACAAGGAGGATCCAAATGAGTCAGAAAAGTAGAAGGGTTACTTTTTCGGTGACCACATATAGCCCCCACTTTAATGAGAGGATGGACCTGCTTCAAACTCACACTAAAGTAGATCAACACACATAAAGAGGGGTTCAAGTGTATCAATGCTAGCAAGATGGTACAACAAAAATCAAGAAGGGTGATCAAGCTCCTGGGATCAAGATCCCATGACAAACCAACATAAGTACAAGGAACAAACATGAGAATGATAACAAGAATAGTGACAAGGAAAAACATATAATGCCAAAGATGAATAAGAGAAAACCATAATCAGATCAGGCTTCAATCATTTTTCCAACACAATGTGGATCAGATCTAGGCTATTTGTCTAGAAAACACATACTCACTTTGAGGAGATAGAACTTCAGGCTATTTGTCAAGTGAGAAGGCCTAAAAATTTTAGAAGCATACAGTCATGGATAGTATGCACTCACACACACAAGTGACTATGGGGAAATCCATGCCTCACATTAGGCTTCCTGCTCAACCATACCATAGTTAAACCTCCTAATAACTTTAATAAGGTGCCACAAATGAATGCTTTTTGAGCTTCATGAGACAAGCACAACTTCGTATGCTTGGAGCTCCTGAACAAACAAGATGGATTTATAGGAATGCAAGCTATATTATTCAAGGTGGCCATATAACAAAAAATGTAAAGAATGTTCAAAGGAGTCTTACTTAGTTCATTCGGGGTCTTTAACTTAGGGAACATTGTGCCTAATGTCTCCAAGAGATGACCAATCAAAGAATACAAAATTTACAACTTAGGAGATGCAGCGTATCACATCAAGCCACTAAGAGGAATGTAATATGCTAAGATAGATCATGCTCATGAAGGACATCACATTGAATGTCATCCATAAATCAACAAACACACTGTATGAAGTAAGAAGGATGCACTAAGAACCAAGAAGAAGAAAAAATGCAAAAGAATAATGCTAATGTATGGCCCCACTTTAAAGGAATTGTTAACACCATACTATGAGAAATTACTTTAAAGTATAAAATGATAAATGCAAATAGGAAAGAAGAAATGAGAGCTAACTTGGAAAGCCCTATGCCAAGTCATATATTTTTTAGTAAAGCTACGTCATGTAAGAGAAAGGAAAAAGAAAGGGATTTTCCCTAAAATGAAAACACCAAACACATAAGGGATCTATGGATTCGGGGTTAGTATGTTCATCATTTCAATATTTTGTAAGCAGCTTGAAACTATCACCATCGCCCAAATACACATAGAACTAGAAGAATGGCACAAAGAGAGTGAAAACAAAGAAAAATATTTTGGGTCAACATGGAAGAAGCATGAATTTTTTGATGCCTTGCATCATCCATAAAAGAAAAACACAAGACAAATGAAAAAGATAAAATGAAACGGAAAAGGAAAACTAAGCCTTTTGAGTCAACATGTTAGAGACATAGGGTGTCTCAATGCCTTGTGTCATCCCAAACAGGAAAACACAAGACAAATGAAAAAAGATGCAAAAAAGAATTACAACATAGAGAAGAATAAAGGTACAAATAGAAGATTTTCACAAAGAGAGGGAACAACACATCATGGGGGATCACATCATGTATATGCAATGAAAAGAGAAAAATAAATAAAGCTAGTAAGGAAAATGCAATTCAACCAATGAGCAAGCAATTTTCCTTCCAATCATGTTCAATGTATGCCGAAGGCAAGTAACTAGCCAAAGGAACAATAGAAAGTGTGGAACTAGGATAAGTACCAGGTTCAACCCTGTTTGAAAGAGATTTTTCATGTAATCTCATGGAAGAGAAAAACAATGTGTAAAATTCATTATGCACCTCTTCGTCAATTTTAGAAAATTTGTCATCATCATCCAAGTTAATCACAACAGGAGATCATAGGATAATATCCTCAGAAGAGTTCAACTCTTGTTGTGGAGGTTGTGTTGGAAGATATTGTTTTGGTGAAGGAGGAGGGTGGTCATGCATTGCTTCAATCAAGTTTGGATTTTTATTTTTTTTATTAGGTTCATGTAACTTGCGAGAAAGAGCACAATGTCTACGCCTACACTCTCTAGCACCTCTGTTTCTTTTAGTTTTATTTTCAAGTTGCATTTTTGTAGGAGCAGATTGATCAAGTATACATTTATTTGCTTCCGTAAGGGGAGGAACAAATGAAACCTTGGGAGGTTTTTCAACCACTTTCTCTTTGTCTTTGTAATCTTATTTGATTCTAGGGGTTGTGACGGGGCTAGTTTCATGGTTTCTTGGTCATTTGTATGACATGGATGGAGTTTTTTTTTTAGGTTGGTCTTGTTTGTTTAGGTTCAAGCATAGTTTTGTCAAGGATGGGAGGTGCAGAAGTGGACGGGAACATGTTTCAAAGGGATAGTTGAACGATTTTCTTGGCTTTGAATTTTTGGTAAGATACACAAAAAGAAATCTTCTCACGGCTTGATGGGTTCCATGGGCTTGGGACAAAATGATTCCAAGGAAAAGTTTCCTTTGAAAGACAAGGGATTAAAGCCACTATAGTGAACAATGAATATTTCATTGTCAAATGGAAACTTTATGCATTTATGCACAAGCAAGGGGACGACTTTCATTGAGTGAAGCCATGGATCGACTAGCCTTAAATGAAATTGGTTTGATAGTGGGATGATGGATAATGTGACATCTAATGTTTTTGTTCCTATTTGTAACAGAAGGACGATTGATCCCAGCAGTGGGCAAGCAAAACCATTGTGTTTCTTGATCCATGCTTTAAGTTTATCATAGTCATCTTGATAAAGTTCATGCAATACCAGGAATTCCTTGGTGATCACGTTCTCTCCATAGGCAAGATCTATTAGTATCCCAATAGTGGGCTTGACATAGATACAGTCGGCTATGTAGAGAGGACCATTGGGAAAATGTTTAAGTATATCCTTAGAGAAGAAATCAATGTCAAGAGTATTTTTAGTTTGACCTTTATGAGGGATGATGTCTATCGTCCCCACCATTTCATCCTTAGGATTGACATTTATATTATTTAGGAAAGAATCGTTGTTTTTATCATTTGTATCAACATTCATCACATCATTCTTTGTAGTTTTGCTGGCTTTGACAAATGAAATATTATGTTTGGGCATTGGATTGGTGAAAATTTGCAAAATTTGGTTTAGAGGGACAATAGAATTATTACCTTGATCACTAACACTAGTGTTTGTGTAATAATGTCAACTATTAAACTCAATAACACAGAAATGAAACATTATATCAAAGAATCTAATTTAAAATTAAAAAAACTTAAAACCCAGTAGATTCTTCAAAACAATTCCATCGTCCTCTATCTCCAAGGATTCATTTTAAGCTACTTTCTCTTAGATTTTATAAGAAAAAATAGAATGATAACCTAGAGAATGAGATGATATGAAAAATGCATTATTATGATAAATGATGTGAGATAATGAAACTAAGAACATATTATGCAAGTTATTCTACCATGATTATTTATGCTAAGATGATAAAATCTAAGCTGTTGTGCTACGATCTAAGATCTTAAGATGGTACATGCTTGATTATTCAACTATAATGCTCATGTTATGCAAAATTTTCTAGGATTTTCAAAGAGCCAAGAGGTATTATTTATATATTTTTGAAGGAAAAAGCTTAGGTGGCAAAGATCAACGGTTGAGATTTAGTCTAGTAAGATGAACGGTGAAAGATGGAGAAGTTGGAGAGAAAGATGAAAGCTAGAGAAAAAGAAGGAAGTCATTTCCTTCCCACAAAACCTTTCACTCAAAAATAGAGAAAACTTTCCATTTGTCAAGTTTAGTTATGAGTTAGTTTGGTAGTTGAAGATAATTCATCAATTAAATAATAAAATTATTTAATTTCATTTGACATGTGGATTTGGAAACTTCTAATTAAATATTGAAAAATATTTAACTATGTGTGGAATATGCATAAGAAGTTTCTAATTAAATATTTAAAATATTTAATTAAATGTGAGATGGCTAAGATGATTTTATGAGTTTGGAAAAAGAAGAATATCTAGAAGATTTAAAGATGATTTTATCATTTTGGAAAAAAAAAAGAATATCTAGAAGATTTAAAGATTATTTTATGATTTTGGAAAAAAGAAGAATATTTAGAAGATTTAAAGATAATTTTATGATTTTGGGAAAAAAAATAAAAAATTTGAAGATTGAAGAGTGATTTTATGACCTTAGAAAAGGAAGAATATTTAATAAGGAAATGTGATAATTGAATTAAATAAATTGTGAAACAGTTAATTTCATTAATTAAGAAGAAATGGAAAAGCGATTAAATTAAATAAGTTATCAAACTTATTTAATTAAGATAGATGAATTATAAAATGAACAATATAAATAAATAATTAAATTTATTTATATGTAGATTGAATTAGAGATTAATTAAATTAAATAAATTGTGAAACTCATTTAATTAATTAAGAAGAAATGGGAAAGTGATTAAACTAAATAAGTTACAAAAACTCATTTAATTAAGATATAAGAATAAGAAAATGAACAATATAAATAAATAATTAAATTTATTTATATGTAGATTGAATTAGAGATTAATTAAATTAAATAAATCATGAAACTCATTTAATTAATTAAGAAGAAATGGAAAAGTGATTAAATTAAATAAGTTACAAAACTTATTTAATTAAGATAGAAGAATTAGAAAATGAACAACATAAATAAATAATTAAATTTATTTATATGTAGATTGAATTAGAGATTAATTAAAGTAAATAAATTGTGAAACTCATTTAATTAATTAAAAAGAAATGGAAAAGTGATTAAATTAAATAAGTTACAAAACTTATTTAATTAAGATAGAAGAATTAGAAAATGAAAAATACAAATAAATAATTAAATTTATTTATATGTAGATTGAATTAGAGACTAATTAAATAACTTGTATTTAATTAATTACCAAACTTATTATAATGTGACCATTTTTAGGTGTATACATTTTTCCCCTCTTTGAAGTGATGTGTTTTACACATTGCTTCAAAGAATTAAAAAGTTTTCCCCATATGTGAATTTTGTAAAACTGACGCTTGCATGGCCCCTCGGGCAATGAATCAAATAAAATTTTGAATTTTTTAGATATTTTATTTTTTTGGAAATTTTTTATGATTTTGAAAATTGCTTTGTGATTAGATGTCTAATTCATCATGTGATAAAGATAATTTGATGGAATCTACTATTGAAATATTGATATTAGGATGAAGAACTTTGATTTTTCCCCATGGATTGCATGATATTACTCCCTGACGGATGATTTTTATATTGATTTAGTCTATGATGGTGAATTTTTAATTTTCAACTGACGATGACTGATAGGTTTGATAGGATAACTGATAAATTTTTCCTCATGATGTATGAGAAAACAAACAGTAAGATTTGATAAATTTTCTTTCATGATTGATGAAAAGCAAGTAGCAAGATAACTGATAAATTTGTCCTCATGATTGATGAGAAACAAATAGTAAGATAACTGATAAATTTGTCCTCATGATTGATGAGAAGCAAATAGTAAGATAACTAATAAATATGTCCTCATGATTGATGAGAAACAAATAGTAAGATAACTAATAATTTTGTCTTCATGATTGATGAGAAACAAATAGTAGGTTAACTAATAAATTTGTCCTCATGATTGATGAGAAACAAATAGTAAGATAATTGATAAATTTTTCCCCGTGATTGATGAGAAACAAATAGTAAGATAACTGATAAATTTTTCGTCATGATTGATGAGAAACAAATAGTAAGATAACTAATAAATTTGTCCTCATGATTGATGAGAAACAAATACTAGGATAACTAATAAATTTATCCTCATGGTTGATGAGAAACAAATGGTAAGATAGCTGATAAATTTGTCCTCATGGTTGATGAGAAACAAATAGTAAGATAACTGATAAATTTCTCCTCATGATTGACGAGAAACAAATAGTAAGATAACTAATAAATTTGTCCTCATGATTGATGAGAAACAAATAGTAAGATAACTCATAAACTTGTACTCATGATTGATGAGAAACAAATAGTAGGATTGATTCATTTGATTGATTTGATTTATTTCTTTGAGTGATTCGATTGTTTTTATCACAAACAGTTATTTGATATGTTTTGAATGGATAGGAGAGATTAGTGATTCTTTAGGTGCGGGAGTTATTCTTGAAGACCTGGAGCTTGATTCCACTGCTTGTTTAGGTAGATAGAGATGTCATTGATGGATGTGGGTTGACCTCATTGTTGGAGTACCTCATAGTCCCATGATCCTTTTTGATGGTGTATATTTGATGATCTTTGTATACACATTCATTTTTTCACATTATGATATTGTATCTCTCCTTGTTTCAATTTTCTTGTACATTTGACATTGAGTTTTGATATTTATGATATGCAGCAAATATTGTTGATCTATGCATTGTCTATGTGATTCTCTATGATGGATGCATTTATGATGGATGTATGTATTATGTATGCTTATCAATAATGATTCTTGTAAATGGATATATCTCATGATGATTCCTATGCATATGATATGATAGTGATGATGGTTTTTATGACTCATAATCATGATGATGTGATGACCTATGATGTATACATTTATGATGGATGTATGTTAATAGGATGGATTCCTATGATGTGATTATGATAGTGATGATGATGTTTTAATACTATATGAGATGGATGCTAATGATATGAAACACTTTGTATATTTTTGTATTTTTCTGATGCGCCATTAATAATCTAATGCATGGATGTATGATGATGATATGATGTGATAATGGTTTCTAAATGCTTTATAAATGAATGTATAGATGCTGTGAAAATGACCATGTGATGGAAAATGATCATGTCTCTAAATGTATGGATGGTATGAAAATGAATAACTTAAATGAATAAATGTTTTGAAAATGATAAATGATGATGAAAATGATAAAGAATGATTTGAAAGTGAATGAAAATGAAAATGTTAATGATAGTGAATGAAAATGATAATGATAGTGAAAATGAATGAAAATAATAATGAATGTAAATGATAATGAATGAAAATGATAAAGAATAAAAATGATAATGAATGATAATGAATGTTCAAAAATGATAATGATAATGAAAATGAATGAATGATAATGAATGATACGATAATGAAAATGAATGAAATGATAATGAAAATTAATGAAATGATAATGCAACTGAAATGGATGAATGGTATGAAAATAGTAATGGATGAATGATATGAAAATGATAATGATACTGAAATGAATGATGTTTCTTTCTGGTAATGTCAAACATACTCAATCCTTTGTTAGAGAGATGTGTTGTATTTGATGCTTTTCCAACGTTGGAAAATCTATAATGCTGATGCAGAACTAACATGAATGCAATCTATATTGGCCATATAGATTTGTTATTCTGAGAGATAGTTTATGCTTTTTTATGATCATTGAAATTTTGAAAATGTTGGAAGTTAGTACAAGATTCAAAACCATGGGATATTCGCATTGATGATGACCTGAGTACAAATTTCATGATTTTTGATATAGCAAGGTAATACAAGCATCGAGGTATAATTGAACCAAGATGACCTGAGTATTGCTTGCATAAACAGACAAGAGTTAACCTTTTTCCTATGCAATTTCTGAAATTTCATCAATGATACATTATAGAGCGTGTCCCATGAAAAATTTACATAGTAATAATTATCAACTCACAGACTACAAACAAAGAAAAATCATATTCCTTCCTTTCTTCTCTAGTCTAGGACATCATCGAGTTGCTCCAAAGGTATGATAAAAAAATCCATAAAAACAACAATTTCACCTTTGCTTAAAGTATTTCAATCATTATTTAGATTAGATCATCTATTTTGATTTGAAAAACTTAATATTATGCTTTCTGATGAGTGTTTGATCATGTATGATTGATTGTCAAACGTTGTCTTGTCATTGTGTTTTGGTTTTGTTTGACATGTTCGTTGTACTGCCATTAGTCTGTTGCGATAACCCAAAAGTTAGTTGCCCCTATTGAGTCTGTATTTTTCTCCCGGTTAGACACAACCGCTTATTATGGATATGTACAGTGTTCACCAAACCATGATAAAAGATGATTTCCTTTATGATGCGCAAATAATGGATAGATAAGATTCTGATAGGATGGGGATGTTGATAGGATGGAGGACATGAACTAATAGATGGAAGAGCCAACTTGTTCACAAATAGCTCCTAATTGCCAGGTTTTCACCATTTTTTTTTATTGCACTTTTTCAGATTTTATAAGTTTTTTGTTGTTACCAAGACCCCTGTTTGCTAGGTTTTCATCAAGGAAATGATTTTTTGTTTTCTTTTGGGTATGTGTAGGATCATGATGGGCCAATAAGTGGCAATATGATGGGTATGTGTAGGGTATATGGCTAACGACTTTTTTTAACACAAAATTTACAAAGCGAAATGGGTTTTTAAAGGAGAATCTCAACTTTACACCAATATAAATTATGCTTTAATTTGAATTTAATAAACAATTATTATTCATTTTCTATTTGAATTACGACTAAAGTCCTAATTGATAGGTTGATTTATAAAAATCTATAGCTTTCAAATGATATCACATTTTTTGAATCTGAAACATGTGTGACATTCTATGCTTTGTATACTATAAGATTAAAAAAAAAAAAATGAATTTCATGAAGTTTTGACCAAGTTAAGGTGGACATTAGAATTTTTGTATTTTTTAAAAGTTGTAATAAAATATTCATAATTAATTATTTACTTGGAAAATGATTACAAAATAATATGCATCACATTGGTACATGATTTCTATACTTATATCTAAAATCTTATAAAAAAATATTATCATTTTATTGTGGTTAGGGTGGTCAAACAAACACCTACTTTATTTTTTCCCTAAAATTTAAGTACTACTGCATTGAAATTTTAAATTTTTATTTAAAAAAATAAACCTAGTAGTTTAGAAGCTACATTCAATTTGCTATAGATTCTATTCTTACATATTTTTGAAATAATATAGATAATGTATTCAAATTTTTATGTCAAGTTGCTTAACTCTTTCAATTTTTGCCATAAGGGCCTATTTTTCCATGATGATTCTCCACATACCCTTTTTCTCTTTTTTTTCTTTTTTTTCACCTTTTTTAGGAATTTTTATGCTATTTTTTTAAAAAAATTAGAACTTTTTATCTTGTTTTTTGGATTGTTTAAGTAACTTTTATACTATTTTTAGATTTTTTCATAACTTTTTCTCATTGCACTCTGAAGCTAGATATAGAATTGATAAATTCCAAATTCATAGACCACCTTAATGATGTTGATCTCCTCTGTGGATGATTGTGTTGGATGAAAGGACCCAATCAGAATGAGGAGTACAAGTGGAAAGTATGAAGGATGATAGATGTAGTGAATGGGAGAGGCTAGGATAGAATCCCTAATGTGCACACTACATGGGCCATCAGGCTTTAGTCAAAAAGGATCTTGGGCAACCAATGAGTTATAGTAAGTGAAGGGGTCATCATCAAAGATGCATCAAAAGAAATCACCAATGGAGGTGTAATTATATGATGGGTGGAAAGGACTGTATTGTATGATCAATAATCAAGTGGATGGAGACCTTAGATCAACAAATTCTTTCATTGATTTTCTTTCTTGATAGATTCCCCCAATGGTTTTTGAGGGAGAGGCATGTTTGGAGATCGACATTTTATTTCTTTTATTTTTTATTTGTTCGATAGCTTTGGATTTTGGCTAGTGGAATTGTATGGATCTTTCTTTATTTTTTATTTTTCCAATATCTTTTTATATTGGGTAAGGGAATTTTCTTGATCTTTATTTCCTTGCAAGATTTCTTTTGATTTTAGATCTCCCTTTGAAAAAGGAACTTTAACCTTTGATTCTTGAATTACCTCCTTTATATTTTCTTTGAATGATACTTGTTGATCCATGTCTATAAGGTGGATGGATGTAGGTGAGATGGAAGGAGTAGTGATGTCATCAACAGAGTCTTTGAAACTATCCTTTTTGGTAGGACTAATATCAAAGGAAGCCTGCACATCCTTAGCGACTTGGCAAGATGGATTTGTAGAGGCCACAATAGGAGATTCATACCCTAGTCCAAGGAAGTGGAATGGAAGGATGATGGTTGGATATCCTTAGCGGGATCATGATCAAATAGTGGGTTATCATAGGAGTTTTGATCAAATAGTGGATTACCAGTGATATGAAAAGATTGAGTGGTAGCAGATATGGAACAAGTAGGTGTATCATCAAGATACCAATTGGTTTCAATCTCAACATGGTCATATTTTTGTATTCCTTTTGTAGTTGTATTGACATGACTATTAGAACTCTAACCATTCTCAACAACAGTAGTAGTATCTTTTACTAGCAAATTGTCCAAACGATATTCTCCATTTCCCAAATCATGGATTTGGACATCATAATTTGATATTGCAATGGATGAAGTGGATGTTTTTGAAGATTCAAGATCAACACATGCTTGAGTATGAAGTGCTTCACTTTTGCTAGGGATGGTGATTTCAGTTTTAGGACTGAGATTATGACAAGGTATGGAAGGATTAAGATCTCCTATGGTGATTTCAACTCCATCATGAGGGAATTTTAGGAATTGGTGGTACGTTGATGGTACTACTTGTATGTCATGAATCGAAGGTCTCCCAAAGAGAATATTATAAGGCAGTGAGAGATCAAGGACTTGGGAAACCACATCCTTCACCATAGGGCCAACTCGGATTGGTAAAATAACGTATCCTTTAGATGAACGTTCCTCTTGATCATATGCCTTCATGGTACTCTTGTTACTGGAATCAATTTCTTCTTCTAGCTATCCCAAAGCATGGATAAACTTTAAAGTGTAAATATTCAAGCTGGCTCCTCCATCTATTAAGACACGTCTAATTTGAGTTTTATGGACTATGACTTCTAGATAAAGTGAGGAATTATGTAGATGAGACATGGAGGCATCGTCTTTTTAGGAAAATGATAGGCAAGTGGATGAGGAAAAGTGTCCCACCATGGATTGAAACTTGTTAATATCCAAATCAGTGGTTACAGTTGTGTCGATGAGAGTCTTCTCCAAAATTCTCTTATGTGTTGGGGATATCTTGAGAAGCTCTAAGATAGAGATTTGAGCCGATGTTTTCTGCAATTGATCAACTAAGTTAGACTAACTTGGAGGAGGGATAGTTGTTTTGGATGAACTCCCTTTTAAGACAACTTTAGCCTATCCCCTTGTTGTCACATTGACTTGTTGATATTACTGCTTTTCTTTGACCTTAATAACATTAACCTGCTAGTCATCCATGTAAATGTGGTTGATTGTGGTATCATATACATGGTTTACATTTTTTCCCTTATCACTAAGAGATTCTCCTTTTTGATAGTTTGGAAGAGGGTCTTTAAATGATTGATGATTTTCATTGGCATGATGTCCCTCGATTGTTATTGTGTGGTTTTCTATCAAATCTTGGAGTAAAATTTTCAATCCTTGACAATTATTTGTCCTATGTCCCTTGCATCTATGGTAGTCACAATAATATGATTCATTCCATGATGGTGGTTTGACTTGTGGCTCATAATCTCTTTGAGGTGGTAAAGTGATAGAATTTTTATCCAAAAGCTCTTAGAGAGTTGACTCAAGAGATTTTCCCAAACGAGTGAAACTTCGTCGATTTGAAAAAAATTGACTTGGGTGGATTTTCATTTTGAGTGTTGTCGAGATTATTGTTGAAGTTACCATGATTTCTATTGTTTTTATTTGTAAAATTCCCTTGATTGGTGTTGTTTCCCTGATTGGCATTTCTATTGTATTGACTAGTTGAATTTCCTTGATTGGTGTTATTGCGTGGAGTACCTAATAGATTGAATATGTATGGTTTTTCTTTCACATTTTTTGCATCTACCACACCATCATTGACAACATTCTTGTTTCTAGTCCAAAATCTTGATTTTTCATTGTTGTTATGATTGTATGAATTTGGACTATCTTTGTCAAGTTTTATAACTCCTCATTTGACTAAGGCTCCTTCAATAGTGATTGTGTTCTGAATCAACTTCTCAAATGATCGAGGACAATGAAGGTTGATCCTATAACTCATTTCTTGATCAAGACTATTAATAAAGATATCCATCTTTTCCTTTTCAGGAACTGGATGGGAATATCATGCAAATAATCTTCTCCATCTTTGTAGGAATGTGATGAAGGGTTCTCCAATCTTTTGCTTTGATTTGCATAGACCAAGCATAGTTATTTGATGTTGAATGTTGTAGGAGTATTGGGATATAAATTTTTTGATCAACTCCTCAAATTTCTTGATGGGTGGAGTGATTTTAGAAAGCCATTCCATGGATTTCCCACCCAAACTTTGTGGGAACAATCTCATCAAGTATGTGTGCTTGTGTGCAAATTCAAGGCTCATGTTTCTAAATTCCCTCACATGGTCAATAGGATCTATTTTCCCATTGTATCTATCAAATTTTGGAATTTTACAATGTTTTGGAAATGGGATCATGTTGAGATTTCTTCAAAAGGATATGGACAAATATCATCCAAAGCATACTTCTTAGTTGTGCCCCCTTGTATTTCCTTGTTTTTTCCTTGTAGTTCTCTTATTTTTTGGGTAAGAGTACTAAGATCAGTTAAGGGAGTTTCAACCTTTTCAAGATCTTTGATTTTCTCTATATCATAGTCAGAGGGAAATTTAGCACCTTGGTTTGCCAATAAAAGAAAGTATCTTTCTTTATTTTTCTCTAAGATATTTTCCATATTTAAGTCAAAATGTGGATCTTGTTTAGGTTCTTGAAGCATTTCATTGGTTATTTCATCATTTGAACTATTTCCATGAATCCTATGAAAAGGATTTTCTTCCATATCACCCATGTTACAAAGTGGGTTCTCTCTTTCATATTCTTTTCTTTTCTGGGACCTTGTGACAACAGGCATATGCTTGAATCAATTTTTTACTAAACGTAGATCACAAATGGGAGTGAAATTTGTTGGATAATTTATGCCTTAGCCAAATAGGGTGATGGAACTGATTGATATGAGTAAGGAATTTTTAATTTTCCTATTTGTTTCTGTGGATGAAGGATGATAGATCCTATTATGGAAGTTAAACTGAAAAATCATAAATTGATTTGAAATTGATGTACTTTAAGATGTTTTGATCTTAGTTTAAAAAAATAATGATTTCACAAAAATCCTAATGTTTCCAAGTTTTTCTCTATTGTAACAACTGATTTGGATAGTTGGAATATTGGATTGCTAGTTATGGAATGTAAGAATGATGAATGGGTTGACTATGATTATGCCTTTGTGAAAGGGCTCTTCATTGATTATAAGCTTGTGAATATAAAGGCTCTAAATAAAAATCATCATTATATCCTCTATCAAAGTCATGATATCTATGAATGAAATTTTGATAGTCAAGCAAAACCTTCCTACTTTGGTACAAAAAGCATCTCCTTTTCAAAATTTTCTTGTAGCTAACTGGCCTCTTTGGTTTCTTGATTATTGTAGCAAGGTATTTCTTGAAAAATTTTATTGATTTCCAATCCCTTAACATAAATGTAATAGGTTGATTTGTCAAACTCTTATGTTTTTCTAGATGATCTAATCTAAATCAATGTTTTGAAACCCAAACAAGCATTTGTAAAATAGTTTCTTTTAAGTCCTAGAATCTAAACAATAATTGTATATTCAAGAATCAAACATGATCTTTTTTTATTTCCACTAGTATTTGATAAGAATACACTTCAAGTAGACTAGCACTTAAGGTCAAAAGATCATCATAATATTCACAACCCACATCTTAAAATTGTGTCGACTCACACAACAGTGTCACCCCCTATAGGGTGCTCGTGTTTTTGTCTTTTCTAGGCATGTACTGAAAGTTAGATTTCTTGATCCCTTGAGCAAACAGTCCTTGGTAATTATATGGTGAGTATCTTGGGGTTAGATTCTTCCCTCCCCTTGCATTGTGAGTATTATAATGTTTGGCTACTGACTCGGTTAGCTTCTACACTAAGGCTCATAATAAGGGTTTCTGTTTGGTTTGGAAAATGATAAACTCCCTCAAGAGACCTCCCAACCTTTAGAACAAAGTATTTGGGGATGGTTATCTTGCACACTACCATCAAATTGTGGACTTTCCCCGAATTCGATTTTGATTATAGTGGGTTGGAAAACTTGGCTTTAGTTGTTACCACTTAGGTTGTTCCTGTAGGGTGAGTACTTTTTCCCACTATGGTAGGCCTAATAAAGGTTTTAACAAAGCATAAAGTACATGAAAATAAAAGATGAGTCTCGCATTTTGATCACCTAGTTAAGGGGCAAGCATAGGCCTATCACCGTACAATCACAACAAACAATGTTCAATTTTAAAGCCCAAATGACGATTTGCTATCCTACATGAAGATATTGCTTCACAAAAGATATGATGTTCATTTTAACTGAGATAGAAATGTATGATGACTATCCTAGGATTGGTGTATTTTAATCCAAATGACTACCCTAGGATTGGTTCATTTTAATCCAAATGGCTACCCTAGGATTGGCTCATTTTAATCCAAAAGAAGCTATAAAACCACTGGTCATGGTCACGTTGAATCCAGACAACAAAATAGAAAAATTACAAATGAGCTAGAACAAAGGCCATATGCACTGTATAAATAGTCAAATCCACTAGAACAAAGATTATATACACTATAGAAATAGTCATATGTGCTATAGAATTAGTTGGATGTGCTATAGAATCAATCAAATCTGTTGGACAATAAGTCAGACATGCTAGAAAAGTCTTCAAATGTATTGGAGAATCAATTATATGCACTATAATAGTCTTCAAATGCACTAGAACAGGTTTTGTATACTTGAATCCACATCTCTAGTCGCAACTTGCTACAAAACCTACAATAAAATATTAAAAATGGGGCAAGAACTGCACAGTGGGTGCCAAAAATGTGTGTGTAATAATGTCAACTATTAAACTAAATAACATGCTAATGAAACATTATATCAAAGAATCTAATTTAAAATGAAACAAACTTCAAACCCAACAGATTCTTCAAAACCATTCCATCGTGCTCTATCTCTAGGGATTTTTTAAAATCTTTTTCCTCTCAAATTGTATAAGAAAAATCTCAATAGAATGACAACCTAGAGAATGAGATGATATGCAAAATGCATTTTTATGCTAAATGATATGAGATAATGAAACTAAGAAAAAATTATGCAAGCTATTCTACCATGATTATTTATGCTAAGATGATAAAAGCTAAGCTATTGTGCTATGATCTAAGATCTTAAGATGTTAAATGCTTGATTATTCAACTATAATACTCATGTTATGCAAATAGTTCTAGGATTTTCAAAGAGCCAAGAGGTCTTATTTATAGGATTTTGAAGGCAAAAGGTTAGCTGGAAAAGATCAACAGTTGAGATTTATCTAGTAAGATGAACAGTGAAAGATGGAGAAGTTGGAGAGAAAGATGGAAACTAGAGTAAAAGAAGGAAGATGTTTCCTTCCCACAAAACCTTTCACTAAAAAATAGAGGAAACTTGTCATTTGTCAAGTTTAGTTATGACTTAGTTTGGTAGTTGAAGATAATTCATCAATTAAATAATAAAATTATTTAATTTCATGTGGCATGTGGATTTGGAAACTTCTAATTAAATATTGAAAAATTATTAATTATTTTGTGGAATATGGATAAGAAGTTTCTAATTAAATATTTAAAATATTTAATTAAATGTGAGATGGATTTTTAGAAGATTCAAAGATGATTTTATGATTTTGGAAAAAGAAGAATATCTAGAAGATATAAAGATGATTTTATGATTTTGGAAAAAGAAGAATATTTAATAAGGCAATGTGATAATTGAATTAAATAAATTGTGAAACTTATTTAATTAATTAAGAAGAAATGGAAAAGTGGTTAAATTAAATAAGTTACAAAACTTATTAAATTAAGATAGAGGAATTAGAAAATGAACAATATAAATAAATAATTAAATTTATTGATATGTAGATTGAATTAGAGATTAATTAAATTAAATAAATCATGAAACTCATTTAATTAATTAAGAAGAAATGGAAAAGTGATTAAATTAAATAAGTTACAAAAACTTATTTAATTAAGATAGAAGAATTAGAAAATGAACAATATAAATAAATAATTAAATTTATTTATATGTAGATTGAATTAGAGATTAATTAAATTAAATAAATTGTGAAACTCATTTAATTAATTAAGAAGAAATAGAAAAGTGATTAAATTAAATAAGTTGCAAAACTTATTTAATTAAGATAGAAGAATTAGAAAATGAACAATACAAATAAATAATTGAATTTATTTACATGTAAATTGAAATAGAGATTAATTAAATACCTTGTATTTAATTAATTACCATACTTATTTTAATTTTACCATTTTTAGGTGTATACAACTGGCAATCAATAGATGGCTGAAATCAATGAGGTGTTGCATGAGATTTTTTAGACATTTTCTATGTTTTGTGTCATGTCCAGTTTGTTCATGATAGTGGAAATAAGCATTAGATTTTTAATGCTCAGGGGAAAGGGCTCATTAGGGTTGGGTATTTTGATTGCAGGCAAGGTAATCATTTGTTGTTGTAACAGTCGGGACATGGTGTTATGAATGGTATCGGGTAGGGGAGTAAATTGTCTATTCAGATCACTATAACAAAAGGGTACTGTGAACTTGATAATAAATATTTGGTTATTGATGTTTTGAGTTGGTTGTTGAGGAGGATTAAATTGAAGGAATCCTTTTTTTTCTAAAAGTTTGGGAATTTTTTGGTTTGTAGGCTCAAATCTCTCAATTTGGCTAGAAGCGGACCTTCTATCGACTAATAATCAAGTTCTAATAATCACATAGGGTAGTACATAAGTTCATGAATGATGGGAATTTCATCATACTGAGCTTGTCTTGGATCTTACTTTGCATGTTTTCTATGAACATCTTTTGAAGGTGTGGATTGGTGACCTCGACATCAATTTGGGAATAGAGTGATTGATAGCGTGAGATAAATTAGTTATATTTTCTTTCTTTTTTCTTGCATCTCATCAAATCAACCAAGGTCATCTTGGGAGCCATATGTAATTGGAAGTGGTTTACAAATACATCAATAAGTTCATTAAATGAATGGATCAAATTGTCCAGTAAGGAATAAAACCATTCCAAGGTAGTATATTTTAAGGACCTAGGAAAGAGTTTTTCCAATAATTTATCAAGGAGAAATTCAATGCATAAGGAAATGTATGCATTAACATGGTTAGAAGTATCTCCCTTCCCTTTATACTTCTCAAGTCTATGTACCTCTACAGCTTGTGGCATCAGTGTGTGCAATATCTCAAAAGATAATGGACTACTTTTGACATAATATATGGGTGGGCCTAATTGGTTTTGGTTTATGGCAGAGATTTTATCTTGCATGCATGAGATAGTTTGGAAAATTTGTGTTATGAGAGGTTTTGAAAGGTGCAAGACAACTAAGAGTGGGGGGTGAATCAGTTGTAACCAATCATAAACTCAAATTTCAAACAAATATCAACTTCACGTCCACTTTATTCTATTATTAGGTATGAACATGAAATGCAGATAACAAAAAATAATATCAACACAAGAGACACCATATTTACATGGAAAACCCAATAAGGGAAAAAAAAGTGAGGATTAACTCACAAAATAAAGTAGTTGCAAAACTGATTACAAAGAGGCTCATTTCCAAAGGGCTCACTACCCAAGATAGGACTCACTATCTAGATACAAGGCCCACTTCCTACAGATAGGACTCACTCTCCAAAATGGACGCTCACTACCTATAGATATAGATGATAACAAAATTTCCACCCCAAAAAGTTTCACACATCTGTGACCTTGATCATAGAATTGCATACACCATCACCTCACTGCTTTCAAGAATCTAACAAATTAAAGTATTGTTGTCTCAATTCACTTTCACACACTCTTGATTCTCATAGTTGTGAATTCATGTCTCATAATGAAATCCTTCATCTTGAATTATATTTATATCATCCTCAACCTTAGAAACTTTCTCCAAGGTCATCTACACATGCTTCATTTTACAAATTCAAATTAGGTCAGAAACTCAATATTCCCACGATGGAATAGAATGAAAGTGGACCAATCCAACACTTAAACAAGACCCAAAACAATGTTACAGATCAATCACACACTTCCTCAATTATTATTTATCCTTCATATGACATGTAGACAATAGGTCGGACAAACCTAATGAAAACACAAGTGAACTTTGAAGTAATCACTTCTGCAACAAGAAGATAACATGCATACAACATAACATGCTTCACCATACACTAGAACACATCTTGGATACCATAAAATTCATACATAGAAATATTTCCACCAGTCCATCTAGACTACACAGACACACACAAGAACTCTAAAACTCATCTTTCGAAGCACCAAACCATGAACACCTATTTCAAAACACAGGTAACATCACTACAATCCTTCTACTAGATTCACAAGACTAGAAACAAACTAGTGAAGGACTATGGAGTAGAAACATTTCTCCCAATCCAAAGACAACCAAATCTTCCAAACTAGTTCACACACTAGTGATCACAACTTTCATACTTCATCAAAACAGAAGCTACAATCTAGGATATATCACCCAATGATGCCCACAAACAACACTTTAGATCTGGGCAATCATAGGATCAACACAGAAGAAATGTGGACCACAAACTAGAGCTCATTTAGAACACACAATTCTAACTTCACTATTTCGTAGAAGCACTTGGTAACTCATCATATCAACACACCTAAAACACCATAAATATAGCTCCATGTACTCACAACATCTCTACAATATCTCAGCTATACATGCACAACCTCCAATCACTTGATTCTTTTCTCTACAACAACCTGTATTATGTTGGTATCAATGACAACATTAATGACAACACCACCATACTCATTCATACTTGCAACAATATCCCCCTTTGTCATTCATGGCAACACATGATGTGAAAAACCATCAAATACAACATCCATTCCATACCTACACTCTCCTTTAATTTTTATGATTAGGCAACCTACACAACTTTTCCTGCACTCTCTTTTCCTTGCAATATTCTCTCTTCTTATCTCTTCTCCTTTTTATTTCACTATTTTTCACATTACCTTTTTTCCCCCATTGGCATCAATGGAAAAGAATAAAAGGGGGTATGTGCAGGATCATCATGGAAAAAACAAGCCCTTAAGTGGCAAAAAAATTACAAAAATCAGACTTAGGCAACTTGACATAAAATTTTGAATAAGTTATCTATATTATTTCAAAAATATGTAAGAATAGAATTTGTAGCAAATTGAATGTAGTTCCAAAACTAATAGGTTTTTTTTTTTTTAAACAAAATGTATTTGGTAAAAATTTGAAATTTCAATGCAGTAGTACTTAAATTTCAGGGAAAAAATAAGTAGGTGTATGTCTGACCACCCTAACCATAATAAAATGATAATACTTTTTATAATATTTTAGATAGAAGTAGAGGAATCATGTCCCTTGTTTGTAATTTTTTTCCTAGTAAATAATTAATTATGATTTTTTTATTACAACTTTTAAAAAATATCAAAAAATTGTAGTCTAACCACCTTAACTTGGTCAAAACTTCATGAAATTCATTTTTTTTTTAATCCTATAGTATATGAAGCATAGAATGTGATGCATGTTTTGGATTCAAAATACATGATACCATTTGAAAGCTATAGATGATTTTCAATCAGCCTATCAATCAAGACTTTAATCGTAATTCAAATAGAAAATGAATAATAATTATTTATTAAATTCAAAGTAAAGCATAATTTATATTGTGGATATCTAATAATCTCCTTTAAAAACCCTTTTTCATTTCATTAATTTTTTGTAACAAAAAAATTGTCAACCACATACCCTACAAATACCCATCATATTGCCACTTTTTCTCCCATCATGATCCTGCACATACCCAAGGTCTTCATAATTCTCCATCCATATGTAGCTTTGATCACTCCCGCTTAGGAGTGCACCCATTCATCTCATACTACAACAATGATAGTCCCTGCTCCCCCTGTAGAGTAGACCTTAGTCATCAATCGAGACAAATGAAGAATTTGTAGATCAACTACAGTAATGCACCTCCATGTGCACATAGTTTAAATAAGGAGGGGTAGTAACCCATAACTTCTCCCTAAGATACTCAAAATTATCCTTCAAAATATCCTTAGTAAATATATCAACAATTTCATCCTTTGTAGCCACATACTCCAACCTGACTTCATTCTCCAATACCTTTTTCCCTCAAGAAATGATATCTGATAGATATATACTTTGTATTTGAATGAATTACTATATTCTTTGAAATGTTTATAGCACTTGTATTATCATAGAAGATAGGGATAGGCTCATCACATATCACTCCTATATCCTTCAATGTCTACTTCATCGATACCACCTATGTGCAACAAGATGTTGTTGCAATATATTTAGCCTCTGCAATGGATAAAGAAATTGAATCATGTTTCTTGCTTAGCCATGAAACCAATATTCCTCCAAGGAAGAATGCATCACCACTTGTCCTCTTCTGTTCATCTACACAACTAGCGCAATCTACATTAGTGAAAGCACTTAAGTGAAATCAATATCCTTAGGATACCACAAGCCATAATCCAGAGTGCCTTTTAGATATTTGAATATCCTCTTCACAATTGTATCATGTGCCTCCTTAGGTTCTTCTTGAAATCTGGCAAGCAAACATACTACATGCATGATATCTAGTCTAGTAGAAGTAACATATAATAGTCCACCAACCATAGATCAATACAAGCTCTGATCAACTTTATGAGATTCATCATCTTTACTTAGTTTGAATCCAGTCACCATAGGAGTATAGACCAGTATGGAATCATCCATACCAAACTTCTTCAACAACTCTTTGACATAATTTTATTGTGAAATAAATATGCCCTTATCAATTTGATTCATTTGAAGTCCTAGAAATAAATTCAACTCACCAATCATAGACATTTCAAACTCTTTTTGCATCTCTTCTACAAATTTATTGCACATACCTTGATTTCCTCCAAAGATAATATCATCAACATACACAACCACTAATTAGCATTTTGTTTCCTTCAACCTTGAAATAGAGATTACTATTTGCAAAGCCTTTGTTGAATCTTTGTTTTGTCAAATATTTGTCCAACCTTGCATACCCTTCTCTAGGAGCCTGTTTAAGTGCATACAATGCCTTTTTCAACTTCTAGACCATGTTTGGTTTATCTAATAATTGAAATCCCTCTAGTTGTTCCATCTACTCTCTTCTTCGAATTCTCCATTTAGTAATGTAGACTTAACATCCATCTGATATACCTTGAAATATTTGTGAGAAAAAAATGCTAATAACATCATAAATAGCCTCCATTCTTGCCACCTAGGAAAATGTCTCCTCAAAGTCTATTCCTTCAATTTATGAATAAACTTTGCACACAAACCTTGATTTTTTTCTTACAACTTCACCATTCTCATTCAAATTATTCTTGAACACCAACTTTGTACCAATTATATTCTTTTTTACGATTCCAGGAACCAATTCCCATGTATCATTTTTTATCAATTTGTTGTAATTTTTCTTTCATTACTCTAACCCAATTTTCATCTTTACATGCTTCACATACTAATTTAGGTTCAATCTTGGAAAGTAAACATAGATTTACCTCAGTTACTACTACTTTGCTTCTTGTCTTTACACCTTCACTTTTACCTCCAATTATTTGTTCTTCAAGATGATTCTTTTGTACATATTTTGGAGTCTTAGCAGTAGGTTCTAGAGTTGATTCTTATTCAATCTCTTCTTCTTCTTCCTTGTTCTCCTCTTGTACTTATCTGTAGATAGGATCATCTAGTTCAACTTCACTTATTTCAACTGATTTGTGCATGTCATCATCAAATTTCACATTTGTACTCTCAACAATCTTTCTCAATCTTTTATTAAAGCATTATAAGATTTTCTATTAGTTGAGTATCCAAAGAAAATACCTTCATCACATCTAGCATTAAAATTTTTGAGGTTCTCATCATCTCTTTTGATGTAGCATTTGCTTCTAAACACCTTAAAGTACATGCTAGTAGGAATTTTTCTAGTCCATAGCTCCTAAGGGGTCTTTCTGTTGTTACCTCTAATCTGATCTCTGTTAAGAATATAAACAATAGTGTGAATTTACTCTCTCTAGTATACATCAAGTACATTTTCCTCTTTCATCATTTTCCTTGCAGCCTCTTACATAGCCCAATTTTTCCTCTCAACAACTCAATTTTGCTGAGGAGTTCTAGGAGTAGAAAAATGTCTCTTTATACCATGCTCTTCACAAAATGTATTAAACTCACTAGAGGTGAATTCTCCACCTATGTCGAACCTTAAAAAAATTATTTTTAGGTTCACTTCATTCTCTACCATAGCATTGAACACTTTGAATCTATCCAGAGCTTGATCTTTTTCCCTAAAAAAAGTAACCCATGCCATTCTAGAATAATCATGAATTAAAAGCATAAAATACCTATCACCATTAAGACTTAAAGTTCTTGTGGGACCATAGAGTTCTATATGATTCTAGCATGCCAGTAGATGATTTCTCTTATCCTTTAAAACTACATCTTGTTTTTTTTCTCAACTGACAACTTCTGCAACCAAAATTGGTAGGCTTTGCGATTTTAGGAAAATCCTAGAAAACTTCTCTTGAAAAAACCCTAAGCATATTGTCAAATTTTACATGTCCCATCCTTCGATGCCATAGCCAAAATTCATTAACTTGAGATACAAAATATTGACCATTGACACCCTTCAATTGATAAATATTTCCATATATTCTTCTTCCCACAACCACCATAGTTTTGGACCCTTTTCTGATCTCACAAGTGTTATCCTAAAACACAAGCTTGAATCCTTTGCTACACATTTGTCCAACACTCAAAAGATTATGCATGAATCCCTTAACATAATAGACATCATTAGTACTATGTTTTCCATCAAAACTAATTGTTCCCTTTCCAACAGTCTTTACACCATAATCATCTCAAAACATGACTAATCCTCCATCCTACTTTTGAAGTTTAGTAAAATTACTTTTGTCTCTGGTCATGTGGTTTGAAAAGACACTCTCAATTACCCAATAGTATTCATATTTTATAGCATGAAAGTAAGTAACCAATGTACCTTCCATCTCTTCCTTCTTGTTTTCCAGACCACATTCCCTTGCACATCTTCTAGAGTTAGTAGATACTGATTTATTCTCTAAGGCTAGAAACAAGCATTCATCTTTATCAACCTCATAATCAGATTCATCATTAGAAATTCCACCATCTTCTCTAACATACTATAATTTCTTGAACTTCTTGTCCTTTTGTCTTTATTATCTTTGTTCTTCTTGTGTACAGCTCTATTTGGACATCTTGAAGCATAGTGACCAATATTTTCACAACTGAAAAAATTAAAAGGTAACATACTTTTGTACTTATTTGTACCTTTCTCCAACTTCCTTGTAAAATTTGCTTCCAACTCCTCTGAACTATCACCATCTAGATCATCTTTTGTCTTTGTAGCTTTGAAGACTCATACTATTTCCTCCTTTTCATTTCCAAATTTCCTCATTTCAATTGTAGTCAAGATGCCAAATAGTTGTTCTTTAGTAAACTTCTTAGGATCCTACACTTCCTCAATGACTAAGAACTTATCACTATAACTCTCCATTAAGGTCATTAGAATCTTCTCCATTGTATCTTCATCTTCCAAAGTATCCCCTTGATTCTTAACTTCATTCGCTAAAATATCAACCCTCTAAAAAATAGCTTCGAATGTCTTCACCTTTTTCCATTTTCAAGTTCTCATACCTATGCTTAGCTGTTAGCTTCCTTGACAATTTCACTCTATCATTTCCTTCATAGTGATCTTCCAATCTTTCCAAACTTCATAAGCAGTCCCTAAAGAAACAAATTTTGTCAGCTCAGGCTTAGATAAGGCACTATAGATTTCATACCTTGCTTTTTCATTTTCTTCGTAGGAAGAAATCTCATCTACAGAAGAAGGACCACTTGTAGGCTCAGCATATTTTGTTTCAATAGCTTTCTAACTCTTGTAACCAAATAGATCAGGTATCCTCTCATATGCACTTTCCATAGACTATAATTAGATCCATCAAACATAGGGATTGTCAATTTGTACAACATCAAATCTACCTCAAGTAGTTAAGCTCTTCTCCAAGCAACCAAAGCTCCAATACCAATTGTTGAAAGGTGCAAGACAACTGAGAGTGAGGGTGAATCAGTTGTCACCTATCAAAAACTAAATCTCAAAAAAATATCAACTTCACATCCACTTTATTCTATTATTAGGTATGAACATGAAATGAAGATAATAGGAATGAATATCAACATAAGAGGCACCAAATTTACGTGGAAAACCCAATAAGGGAAAAACCATGGTGAGGATTAACTCACAATATAAAGTAATTGCAAAACTGATTACAATGAGTCTCACTACCAAAGGGATCACTACCCAAGATAGGACTCATTGTCTAGATACAAGGCTCATTGCCTATAGATAGGACTCACTATCCAAAAGGGAGGCTCACTTCCTATAGATATAGAAAGATAACAAAAGATCCACCACAACTTTCACACATCTACTACATTGATCAGAGAATTGTAGAAACCATCAACTCACTACTTTCAGGAATCTAACACACTAAAGTATTGCTTCCTTAATTCACTTTCACACACTCCTAATTCTCACAGTTTTGGATTCATGTCACATAATTCAATCCTTCACATCTTGACTTGTATTTATATCTTCAACCTTAGAAAGTTTCTCCAAGGTCAGTTGCACATGATTCATTTTACAAATTCAAATTAGGTCATAAAATCAACATTCCCACATTGGAAAACAATGAGAGTGGACCAATACAACACTTAGCCAAGACCTAAAAAGATTTCATGGGTCAATCAAATGCTTCCTCAATCGATACTTATCCTTCACATGACGTGTAGACACTAGGTCGACCAAACATAATGAAAACACAAGTGAACTTTGACGTACTCGCTTCCACAACAAGAAGATAACATGTAGACCACATAACAAACTTCAACATACACTAGAACACATATTGGATACATAATATTTATCCATAGCTGATGCAACACCATTCATACATAAAACTCTTTCCATTAGTCCATTTGGTTTGCATAGACACACACAAGAACTCAGAAAATTTTCTTTCGAAGGACCAAACCATGAACACCTTTGTTAGAACATAGGTAACATCAATACAATCCTTCTAATAGATCTGTAAGACCATAAAAAAACCAACGGAGGACTGGAGAGTAGAAACATTTCTCCTAGTCCATAAACAACTAACTCTTCCAAACTAGTTCACACACCAGTGAGCACAACTTTCAAAATTCATGAAACTAGATGCTACAATCCAAGATATGTCACCCAATGGTGCCCATAAACAACACTTCATATCCACACAATCATAGGATCAACACAGAAGAAATGCAAACCACAAACTGGATCTCATTCTGAACACACAATTTTGACTTCACTATTTCTCATAAGCACTTGGTAACTCATCATATCAACACACCTGCAACACCATAAAGATAGCTCCATGCACTCACAATGTCTTTATAGTATCTCAACTATACATGCACAACTTGCAATCACTTGATTCCTTTATTTGCAATAACCTATATTTCGTTGACATCATTGAAAACATTAATGACAACACAACCATACTCATTCATACTTGCAATAAGAGGTTCATTACTTGTGGTATGAGATTGAAATTAAAGTGTTGATGGAGTGTATATATTGGTAGGGAAAGTGAATGGAATTCTTATAGGTGGTAATGTGGTAGAAGAAATAGCATTCAATGCCACATAGGAACTAGGGATGCTAGCAAGAATACCCAAGGAAGGAATCACATTACTAACTTATTGCATTGTTTGTGTGACTTGAGGAGTGGTATAGGTGGGTATTGAGGCTATTGCTAAGGGAGGAGGAATTTGAGCTCCTCTTTAGCTTGTGACATTGGTTGTTGGTATAGGTGCACTAGGGGTTGAAGGAAAATATTTTCCAAAGATCTCAACTATGTTTTTTACAAGGTCAAGGCCATCTTCACTTTCAAGCATGTGGTGGATATTTTAAAGGCTTACTTGATGTTGCAGGTTTACTAAGTCCTCATGAATTTTAATTATCTTCTCTTGTGGGATATTATCATTTCTTGGTTCAACATGCATGTTGCTTGAAGTCAAAGAGTTGCTAAGGGTGTTATCCATGCCTAGTATACTAGTGACAGTACTAGGAGTGGAAGCTCTAGATAACCCAAGATCCACAATGAGTGTGTTATTGCAGGATGCCATGAGTCTCAAACTTCTTCTCACTATGGTATTATAAATAGGACACCAAACACTCATGCAATAGGTACTAAATGCATGATGGGTGCAAATGCAATGTAAACTAAGAACAATGAAAGTCTTATAAATGAAATTCTAGAAAGTAAAACAGAAATGTGAAAACAACAAACAAAAACTCAGAAAATGAAGTGTAAATACTAGAAAATGCAATGTATATTTTGCAAAGGGACTAGTTTTCCAATGGTGGCGAATGAATCCAAGTACTAATCTTTTTCAAAATTATCAAAAAATTTAAATTGGATTTTATGCTTTTCATGTTTTCTGATGCAAATATGATATGAAAATGCAGAATTTTAAAAAAAATCAATGAAATTAAATGCAATAATGCAAGAAAAATGAGCTTTTCACTAATGCAAGAATTGAAACCCTGGAATGAAAACTAACTAATTCCAAATTTAATGCACTATTAATGCAAGCTAAATATAGGATGTAAATGCACTCCAAATCAGAAATATGATGTTCAAAAGTTAGGTTGACCAAAATGTGAACACTGGGAAATGTGGATTGCTGCACTTACTTGACTAAATGTGGTACAAGGAGAGAGATCCAATTTCACACTATTGACACTCAAGGACACCTTAGAGATCCCAAACCAATGAATGATATGATAGATATAATAATAAAGTATCCTAGGATATGCTTGAGAAAAGGAAAGGGGTTCACCACCAAGTGTAAACTTAGAAAACACAAGATGTTTCAAAACAAAGTGTGATATGAAAATAGACCTAGAAATGAAAGTAAAATGTAATGTAAAGCTATAAAAGTGGAAATATGCACCTAGGAGGTTGAATAAGGTAGGATGGAGCTCTAGAATCCTAAAAAAATTGAAGTTGAAGCTAACCAGGACTCATACACCAAGTTGGGTGAATCAGTCCAGTTTTGATTAAACTATGCTGAAACATGTTTCAGAAAAATAGGTACTTAGATCTGCAAACTTCATGTTTTGGCTTGTACAGTGGGACTCATTCACAAAAAGTGGTGAATCAGTCCGCTTCTATATTTCTAGAAATTCAAAATTGGAAACTGTAGCCCTTAGTTTTCTTTTTTGGTCCTAATTCAAATTTAGGTCCAAAATTGCCAAATTCAACCTGTAGATCTTCTCCAAGCTTCTCCTTAAAGGCTTATTTTCAACTTTGAAAACTTTGAATTGATTTGATAATTTTTTCACAACATTTCTAATATTTCTCCTTGATAAATCTACAACCTAAATATACAAATCACATGCAAAGAGAAGGAAAAATGTTGTGGGGTTAGTGGATAGGGGTTTTCCTTGTTCAAAAACCTTGTTGGTAATTAAACCCTTGAAATAACATGAAATATTGAAAGAGAATGATGAAGGAACAAAAGAAAATGTTGCAACTCACCAAACCCTTTCAAAAAACTACCGTAATCATGTAAGTGATGGCTCCAATAAATGTGGACTTGAATTGTAGCTTGGTGTTTATAGATCTTGAATGCAATGCTTTCTAATCCTACACCATAATTGTTAGCTCTAAAACAACATGATGCAAACAATGTTTAACATGATGGGTGACATTTGAAGAATTCTCTCGAATGCCTGATAATTTTCCCTTAAAATTCCTCGAAAGCTCTTGTGGATGCTCAAATACTCTTGTGAACAAAATCCTTGAATTCTTAGATTACTTGATAGCTTGTTAGGATGAAATGAGTGAAATAACCTTGTATTTATGATCAATTATGCAATAATTCCTAAAATTACAACACAACAGGCCAACCTCAGATCTTGGAGAATAAAAAACCACTAGAAATTTAAATTAAATTTGAATTTTGAGCTAAAGGGGACTCATTCACCACTCTAGGTGAATGGGTCCCACCAAAGGGGACTTATTCACCCAAAATGGTGAATGAGTCCCACCTTAGGAATTATAGGTGCATTTTAAGATTTTGATGTTTTAAATGATGTTTATGGGGATTATCCTCAAAAATACACACAAATAAAGGTTGTGGGAGCAAAATGGGGCCAATTAAAGTATAAGAAAGCCCAATTATTAATGAAAAGCCTAGAAAACTTTGAAAGTGTGTTACAACACTTTACGACACCTTGAAACAAGCCTTGGTAAATGATAGAAAGAGGTTATATAGGTGAAATACATTAACAATACCTTGTGAAAGTGAGAAAGTGTGTTATAATAGTTTAAAACACTTAGTTAAGGTACCATTTAATCCATTTTATTTCACAAGGGCCCAACACCTAATGTAAATGTGTTACCTAGATTGAAACACTAGGGTATGTGCGGGATCATGATGGGTGAAAACATGGCAATATGATGGGTATGTGGCCAACGACATTTTTTTTACCCAAAATTAATGAAATGATTTTTTTTTTTTAATTAGCTTTCCATAAATATGAATAATGCTTTACTTTGAATTTAATAAGTAATTATTATTCATTTTCTATTTGAATTAGGACAAAAGTCCTAATTGATAGGCTAATTGAAAAACATCTATAGCTTTCAAATGGTATCACATGTTTTGAATCCAAAACATGCGTCACATTCTAGGCTTTGCATACTATAGGATTTAAAAAAGAAAAAATGAATTTCATGAAGTTTTGACCAAGATAAGGTGGTCGACATATGAGTTTTTATATTTTTAAAATTTGTAATAAAAATTCATAATTAATTATTTACATGGAAAAAAAATACAAAAAATATGCATCACATTGGGACATGAGTCCTCTACATATATCTAAAATCTTATAAATTTTTTTTATCATTTTATTGTGGTTAGGGTGGTTAGACAGACACCTACTTCTTATTTTTTCCCTGAAATTTAATTACTACTACATTGAAATTTCAAATTTTCACCAAATAGATTTTTATTTTTAAAAAAATTAGTAGTTTAGAAACTACATTAAATTTGATACATATTCTATTGTTACATATTTTTGAAATAATATAGATAACTTATTCAAATGTTTATGTCAAGTTGCGTAACTCTGATTGTTCTGATTTTTTTGCCACTTAAGGGCCTGTTTTTTCCATGATGATCTTGCACATACCCACTAAATCAATGCCAAATTAAGCCAAAATCACAAGGAGGGCCCAAACGCTTCAAAAAATTGAGAAGGGTTACTTTTTTGGTGACCACGCTAAGTCTTATGACCACATTGAGTGGCCCTTCATTTTGGCTATTCTTTCTAGTCTTTGGTTCCAATTTCATTTGGTCTATGAAAATTATTTTTTCAAATTATTTTGCTTGCATCAAAATTAATGGCCACCAATCTCAATCCTTTGATTTGTTTCATGCCATCCACCAAGGATTCCCACTTGACCCCTCTTTATATGCTATTTTTTTTAGGGTTTTGGGTATCTTCTTGCTCATTCCATCTCCCACAAGTTGGTCCAAGGAATTTATTTTCCTAATTCTTCAACCCAGCTTGTAAATGGCCACTTTATTGATGATTCCTTCATTACTTTGCTTGAAGAAGAGAATAATGTCAAAGCTACCCTCGGTTGTCTTGAGACCTTTTGTTTGGCCTCTAGCTTTGGTATCTATTGTTACAAGACTCAATGCTACCTTCATTCCTTTCTTCCCAGCCCTCTTTGGATTCAACAGTATGGCTAGAAGTTGATTGATAAAGGGAAAATATTTAGATCTCTTGGTATCCCTTTCGGTTTTTAGACTTCCTCTACTAATTTATGTCAAGTAGTTCTTTCTTGCATTGAGTAGAAGTTGGCTTTTTGGATCACCAAGCTATTCTTTGTAGGTGGTAAATTCAAGGTGTGCTCTAAAATTATGGCAGCGACCCATGTGTATTATTCTTCACGTTGGGCACCTTCCAAGGCCTCTTATATGAAGATGGATAGATTTCTTAGAAACTTTCTTTAGGCCTCTTCTAATTCTCATAGAGGCTTTCACTATGTTTCTTTGGAATTTTGTTTCCTCCCTAGAGAATTTGGTGGGCTTCACCTTCTTTCCACTCAAAGGAAATGGGAGAATTTATGTGTCAAATGGATTATTCATCCTCCCAATGGTAATGTGGCCTAAAAAATACTTCTTAGGAATTACATTTTAGAAAACTATCCCACTCATAGAACTTCTTGGAAAGGTATAGAATTTTTCAAACCATTCTCATTATGGAGTTGGTTCAGATTATGGGAACTTTTGTTACCAAAAATCATTTGACATGTTTGGGAGGCTATCAATCCTTGGGTTCGATGGAATGGCACTAGTTTTAGAGATGGGCTTTCTTTCAACCAGTAGAATATCTAGTGGCCTCCTCTTTTTACTAATATGGGTCTGCCTCTAGCCATGCTTCCTTGGTTTAAGGCTCTTAGGTTCCACAAAAATGGTGTCCAATCTCCTAAATAATTTTTTTCTAGACCCACAATGAGCATTATGATGTGGGGAGAGTTTAAATCCAATTTTGGCTTATACAATCATGATTTAGAAACTTTTCAAGGTTTGGTAAAAATCCATTCCAACTGATATGCTTCACAAAGTTAGTGTCTACTCCACTAAGTCTTGGTGGAAATATTGGAAGTAGATTCTTGATACAATGTTCAGGAGCTACAAGCATCAACTTGGTTATCAGTGGCTTTCACCTCACTATCTGACAATTAACAGTTTGAACCAAAGGTGGCTTCTTCACTCCCCGATGTCTATTTGGCACTGAAGGTTTTCTTTATTGTGGTCTACCATTAATGATCCCAAGCTCACCCACTTCACTTGGTGTATTATTTTCTAAGGCTTACTAGTGGGGTCATGACATTCTCATTTGGGCATTTAGGACTCTTGTTGCCCATTTTGTGGGCAATCTGAGTCTTTTAGGAACCTCTTTTGCTTCTACATCAGAGATCAACAATTATGGAATTGGATTCATGATTTATTTCAACCCTTTCGATAAAATCCTTTCTCTTGGCATATGATATTGTTGGGAGACTATCCCTAGCTCCCCACTAAGTATACCTAGATTTTAAACACTTTTAGGGTGGAAATCGTCTTCAATATTTGGAAAGATAGAAAAATTTGCATTTTTTCTCACAACCAAATTGACAAACATGTTTCTCTATATTCTAAAGTCATTATTTATTATGATGTGTTATTGTATATTCAAGTGCAAGCTAATAAAGTTGGGTCTCCTTCTCCCACTTCCTCCTAGGGCCATTCACCTTTGTGTGGTGGGTGAAGGAGTGGTTTTTCCAAGGAATTTTAAGCTTTCCCTCATTCTGAGGCTCCTCCTTGCAATGACTCATGTCCTCATAGGAATTCGCCAATCCCTCCTTGGGATTACCTATGGTGGATTCTCAAGGAGTTTCTTGAGGAGGTAGTGGTGTTTCTAGGTGGCCTTCTAATGGAATTTCTAGTTGGCCAACTGATACTACTAAATGGCTCTCACATTTGGATTTGGCGACATTTACTCAATGAGAAGATAAAGAAAAGAGTGATGATGGTTGGCATCCCTCTAGCATCACTTCAAACCCCACTATTGTATGGGGTAGGACAAATGACAAGGACCCATCCCCCTCTATTGCAACTACCATGGCCACTTAGTTGTATTTTATTTTTTTGGCAACAGAAGCAGGGGAAGGGTCCCTTGAACCCAACCACATTAGA
This sequence comes from Sequoia sempervirens, assembly GCA_007258455.2. NCBI lineage: Eukaryota > Viridiplantae > Streptophyta > Pinopsida > Cupressales > Cupressaceae > Sequoia > Sequoia sempervirens. The sequence continues at coordinate 342,523,027 of VDFB02000017.1, forward strand.
GGCCTTTTATGTAATTTTTTATAATTTTTCCTAATTTTTGGGTGTGGCCCAAGTGACTTTGTTCTTTCTAGGCTATACCCATGTGACTCTCAGGGTGTTCCTTTTTTACCACCAAAACCTTTTTGTGAATATGTGTAATTTTATCTTCTCTTAATATAGATATAGATGCTTATTCATAAAAAAAAAAAAGTGAGAACACCTTCCATGCATCATAATTGCAAAGAAAGACTTACTATTTCCTCAATAACAAAGAGTTTATAGATTAAACCTTAAGAGTAATAATGAACCTTAAGAGTGATCTAATACAATGAAGGAGAGTACTTATAAGAAAAAACCCTTAATGATAAAGGGGTAATATCATGAAAATTGTCATCAACCTATCAAGTATGAGACATAATGATATAATAATAACTCACTCTACTAACATAAAAAGTCACTCCTAAGTTTAGCTTAAGTGCATGAAGTTAAATTAGCCTAGTAAGCAATTAAATATTAATTAATTATTAGTTAATGATTGGTTACTCTAACATACAGCTATACAAAGTATTTATATTTATCCATAAAAGAATATACCACTTATTACTAATCAAAAATATCACATTAATAATTGTCATAAGATATAAGAATGGAAATATTAAGAGGGTTCAATTGATATTGAAATGAAGAAAATAGGTGTTCCGCCTTCTGGGAGATGGAACACAAGCTAGTGTTTAGGGACCTAAACCAATTTCCGTTAAGTTTCATTAAAGGAAACCCTATAGATCTTAATAAAAGAATGGAAGGAGGAAAAGTGATCTACAATAGGATGTACTCGGGTGTGATTAAACACTAAAATGGGGTTCACCACCAAGATAGGGCTTGGAAAGACAAGAAATGAATGTAATATGCAAAACCTCACTAGATGACCTAGGAAATGAAACTGAAAATTTGAGATAACAAACTGAGAATGAACAAATGTGCACCTGGAAGAGAGATGAGGTCAAAAAAAGGTCCAAAACATTGAATATTTATTGTTTGATGCTCACTAGGACTCATACGCCAGTCTGGGCGATTTAGTCCCACACTAGGGCTTTTGGATAGAAACTGGAATCTGTTAGTAACTAATCTGAATCAAATATGGAAAAATGAAATAGTGGGAATCATATGCCACAAGTGGAAATTTAGTCTTAGTATTATGGTTTGGTTGAAATTATAGTATTCTTTGGTGATTTCTTATAACTTTTTTCCTACCAAATCTATGAGTTGCAAACCTTGATTTGCAACCTGTAACTGTCTTTCCATGATCTTGCAAAGTAAATGACAACTTGACAAATTTTCTCCAATCTTATAGCCTTATCTTCAAAGGATCTTAAAGCTCCAAAACACCTATATCTATAATCACACATGTAGAGAGAAAAACTTGTTGATTGTTAGGAAATAGGGGTTTTCCTTGGTCAAACCTCGTTTAGGTAGTCAATCCTTATGATGAAACAATGAAATATGAACATGAACAATGATACCTTGAATGATGTCTTGAGAGTTAAATCAATAATCTAACATGAAGTGGCCATGTAGAATGTAGACCATGATCTTGAATTAGGTGTAGAAAAATGCTTAATCTTGGATCTTGAATCATCACAACACTAGCTCAACAACATGCTTGATGCCTTATGATCTTGACATAATGATGGATCTTGAATTACTATAAAAAATGATGAAGAAATATACCCTTGAATCCCTTAGAAATGTTGTTGAATGTTCTTGACTTCTCTTGTAATCACAAGCTTGTTGTTAGGAATCCTCTCTTGAAAGTAGTAGGTGAAAATGATTGAAATAACCTTGTATTTATACTTATTTATGCCAAATTTCTCAAAATTACAACACTACAAGATGAAATTAGATCTGGGAAGATAAAATACCACCAAAAATTGAATTTAAATTAGGTCATAATTAGAGTGGGACTCACATGCAGAAGGTGGCATATGAGTCCCATGGCTAAAAAATTGGGCACAAACTCTAAGATAGGCCCTATTTAAAGTCAAATTATGAATCAAGCCCCAAGACCTAGGTTGGACTCATACACCCAAGGTGGCGTATGAGTCCTAGACCACTAAATCTAGAACACATGACCCTAAACACTAAATTATATGATTGGTTATTTGATAAGTGTCAGGATTATCTTCGGAAAAATACATTTAATAAGGCTTGCGGATGTCAAATAAAGCCAATAAAGGCATAGATGTTACTTATAAATTTTACTTGAGTCTCTATTTGGGATGTTATCTTATTGTTTTGCCTAAGTCATGAACTAAGCTTAGTTCTCGACAATCTTTTGTCATTCACTTCGAACTTGAGTGGCGTGTTGTTTAGTTCATCGAACCTCCCATTTTATCGCCAACCTTATTTTTCCTTCATTGGGCAGGTTTTTCTTGTCATATTAGAACTCCTTTTCCCTTTCCCAAAGTACGATGTACGAAAAGGATTGAGTCATGAGTTAAAGCTAGAAATTTCATTCACAAGTTATGCCTCGGGCGACATTTTCTGAGTTATTTTGAATCTGGGTGGGGTTTTGTTAAGTTATGCGAACCATAGGTTTCACTTCCTATGAATGCTTATATTGGTTAAATCAAATTATTGCCAATCTAGTGATTTAATTAAGATACTAAACAGAATCAAGCTAGCAGTTTTCCAAGCACAACATAAACAAAATCTAGCAAATCATACATGTAAAAACACAAATAACACCAAAAAGATATATTTTATTTATATATAATAATTTCTCAATTGTGTTGTTATAACCATAATTAGCTAGTTCAAGTACAAAAACTAGGTTGGAAGATACAAAAAGAGGAAAAATAGAAGATGTTTCAAGTGTATAGAGTAAACATCAGGACCTGGATACTCTCAGTAACAACCTGTAGATGTTGAATTTGAGCAAGTGAAAGTAGGTTCTTGTGTGACTGGAGGAATTATACAAATATCCCCATGTCATTTCTCACTACTCTAGTGTGCAATAAACCCATGACCTCCTCCAAAGTCTCATCCTAGATGGCTGATGCAATGTAGATGGCATAAGCTACCAGCCCAGTTTTAGGATATTAGCTAAGTCCATTTGTCACCACCCTGATGTGATGATGGAACTCAGGCTTCACCAAGCGTTCTAGTGCCCACACGCCCCAATCTTGATGGCTAGAAGTCTTGACAATAGTGTACAGATAAATCGCTCTAGCATGGTGGTATTGTGCACATCAACTTGGCTCATAAATGCCTCACCCAAGATGCTTCAGAGCACCTCTTCTTCCACATCACTCTACACAATGAAGACCTCTTTTAGTTGATCAAAAATGTGTCTGAACAAAGGATTTCCCTCAATCTCCTCCAGAACAAGATAGTCATTTGCAAAATTTCAATTGCTTTGGGAGCTCACCATATTGGATGTAATTGATGTTGGGAGAGAAATGACACTTCTTGAAGTTATAGAATTTTGGTTAGACATGGGTGCATTCATTCTATATTGATAAGATGTGAATTCAATTCACATATATGGTCAGTTTGTGTTGATTGAATCACAATTCTTCATCAAACAACTCACACGTGCCACCGTTTGGTTTCCTTATAGATGGCATGAAAGATTGATGAAATGATTGGTCTTTTGGTGGGATTCTGCTTGGGTGATGATTGATTTCTCTGTCGATATCTATTCTTGTCAAAATTTCCAATTGTCTTATCAATTTCCTGATAAATGTTCGGAATACAAGAGGTCACTAATTTAGTAACGGTTTTAGTGTCGATTCAATGGCTCTAGCCATATTATAAAATAGAAGTTAAACATTGATGAGGGGATCTTTTTTTTTTAATCTTTGTGGATAGATCTAGGGTGTTTTCGAGGAGGAATAATATTAATTACAATCTACAATAGTTTATAATCTATGTGTTATAAATTGAAAGATTTGAAGTCTACAAACCTGTGTGTTATGTGTACGAATAGTTATGTTTTCTTTGAAGAACAAGCTATCTATCTATCATTTATTGCAGTCTAATCTATTTGCATTAGTTTGATTTGATAGTCATGATTTCCAATCTTTGTATTGATCATAAATGGTTGTGTTTCTGTATTTGTGCTTGTTTCAAATTTATGAGCTAGCATTGGTCACCTTTTCTGCTTTCTAGTTAAAAGCACATGTGATTTCCTTAGGATAGATAAATTCTCTGAAGATCTTTTGAGGGAGTTGTACCTCAATAATATTTAGAGAAAAGCCACAAATTATATTGTACACTTTTTAGAGCCGTAACTGGATTCATATCGGTGCCAATCCAGGTCTAGAGTCATTGTTTAATTTATCTACATCAATCCTATTTCATTCACTAACAGATTTTTGGTGACTCCACTAGGAAAATTAGTCATAAGTCTGAAAATTTCCATTACATCATGCTATAAAATGGTACTTCAACATAATGATGTATTATGTGTTTTGCAGCAAAATTTAGATTCGGTTGGAGCTAAACAAGAGGACATCATTTCACAATTAAATGCACTCACGTAGTGGTACAAAAGGAGTGCAGCAGATTATATGTGAGTGAAATTTTGTCTTGGAAGAGGAAGAGGAGCATGCCCAATGACCACCTGTACCTATGATTGAACCACCCCAAAGACTGATATTCAAATATTATGATGACCTACGTCGTCATTGTACCACTTGCATATTGGCTTCAAAATCTAGCTCTTGCTCATCCACCAAAGTAAACTCATTTTCCTAACCTTACTCCAGGTGAGGTGGCGACTTTGTTTGTTTTTTATGGCTTCAAATCTCTGGTGTAACCAAGTTGGACCCCTTTCTTTATCACAATATTAGGATTTATCTAAAAGATCTAGGAGAGGATTTCCTAAATTCTCAGGTCAGGATGAGCAAGATCTTAAGGACCATATCCTAGTTATGATGACTGTAATCGTAGTCCTCGAAATTCAAGATGACGATGTGTTTGTAATAAATTTTATTGAAATTTTGATTGAGAAAGTTGTTGAATACTTCAGAGGATTGGAAAAGGGGAAAATCATTGGTTGGCAGGTTCTTAAGAAAAAAATTCTCCAACATTATGGATTCCCAACTAATGTTGCAACTACCTTGCGTCACTTTTTCTAGATTATTAAAAATAGAGTTGCAACGATGAGGAATTTTGTCTACCATTTCAACTAGTCTCTCCAAAAGATTCCTACCCTAGAAAAGCCCAACACAGAGATTCAATACCACATATTAATTTATGTTCTTGAACTAGATATATAATTGCTTCTGAAAAGAGAGAAGATTCAAGGAATTGAGCAAGCTCAATAGGAGGAAGTGAAGGCTAAAGATGATTTCATTGTTGTTGGCAAGTGGAAAGTAAAATCAGTATGCAACTTGAAACTAGTTATAAAACTTTTCCCAAGTTTCTAGTCAAATGCAATCCTACTATGGAAAACATGAATCTAATGATCCTTAATAATCTACATTAGCCGAATGAAAAGCATAATCATCCATGTGTTAATTTATGCTTGAAATTGTGCACCTATGTTGAAGCTGAAGGTGATTATAGCTCATCCAACAATGATGAAGATGAGGTGCTACTAGTAAAGCCACCATTGACCTTGACCTCTCCTCCTGGTGAACTCTCTCCTTTAGAGATTAGCTCAAAAGTTTCGATACCAATTCCTCTTCTTTCTCCAGAATATGAAACCTTCCTTTTTAAAGAAGCAAAAGATGAAGATGTATTCTTAAGTTTGGAAGAAAATGATGATCCTAGGGAAGGATGGTCTTCAAAAGAAAAATGGCGGTCAATTCATCCAAACCCTCTCTTTGATTTTGATGAATTTGACATACGTGTAATCCTTTGTTTATGAATTCAAAAGATCAATTAAGGTCAATAGAAGAGAATGGTTTGCTCAAAACTGTAGTTAATCATGATCAGGAGAAACAAGAGGAAAATACTAATCTTCCAATTGAAGGAGGAAATAAAGATCGAGCTCAAGAGGCGATTGAATCTTTAGGTATCATCTTCCTTGGCACACAAACTAGTTTTGAGAAGCTCAAGCCTGCTAGTGAAATAATTGAAGGTTGGGAAATTGTAAGTGAAACAACTAAGCATTTTGCTTCAAAATATTTTCATTTTGAAAGAAACATTATACAAGATTCAAAATTTTCAATACATTTATTAGAATCAATTATGGGGTGGATGAAATCAAAGGAGGGGTGGTGATTGATAAATCAACAATGGAATCTAATAAGTCTAATGATGTATAAACTACAGATGGGGATCTTGAGTCTTTAGAAGATGTGATTGCTTCAACACATGGTAATCATGAACTTCACTTGCCTCATAATGTATATGTGGGGTGTCCAATTCGAGGGCTCCTTTCTTCTCGTTCAGAGTGTCAAGTGCAAGTCGTGTAGAACAATCTTAAACAAGATATTGTGCAAGAAAATTTCATTGAACATATACAAGGAGGCATTAACAAAACTCATTTGATTTGTGAGGCTATTGGATCCTAAAATATCATGCAAATTTTACGTTCCCCTGTGAAAAATTTGATTTTAGCACTCAGGAGTATAGTTGGAAAATCTGCTCAAATGGCCCACTTTAAAAAATCACAAAATGAATCCAGTTTAGTTCCACGCAAAATCACCTTACAAGAATGTTTATCTGACATATGGGAATGTGCACACCAGATTTCAGCTTCTAAAGATCTGATTGAAATTTTTCAAAGTCCAAAATTGAGGGTTCTACAAAGGTTTGTTGTCTATACACAGAAATAAAATTTGTTAAAGTGGCCAACTTTGGAGGATAATATTAAGCAATTGAAAGAGTTTCATGAAAAAATTATTGGTGCTTTAGATTCTCCCACATCTCAATGTACATCCAGCACCCATTTTCAAACAGGGACATCATTTGGTGGTTTCAAATAAAAACAAATGAATTTTATGAATCTGAAAACTACATTTCAGAAAACTTCCACGAGAGGTCAAATTTGGTGTTTTGATATTTTTTGAATGAATATGGCAGTAAAAATTCTATGCAGACATGTTCACCATGCCTAAAATGACTAATATCAAAGTTCAAGCTTTAGTGAATCGCATTTGATATTTTTTCAAAAGGCAAGTGACGAGGTTTTGAAACTGAGTTTAGACCAAGTTGCAGTGAAAATACCAAGTTAGCAACTTTGAACATTAATAATTTTCAATTTTGATAACTTCATGCCAAATTGCTTTGCAACCATGTTCCAATATCATAAATGAACACTTCAGTGCATTTTTGTGGCTCCTGGAGAAATTTTGATCATTTTCCCAAGGTTGTTCTGGAAGCTATTTGACTCATTTTTTATCACAGTAGAAAAGGAAAAATGACTACCCATTCAGGCTTCAGATATACTTTGGATTTTGGTAATTGTAAGACTATGTTGTCTGATAAAAAAAAAGCACAATAGAGCATATGGCTAAGAGTACAAATAAAGAGAGGGGTGGAGGCATAGTACCAAACAAGAGAGCAATCTAATGGTTTAAAACACTTGTATAACTCATAATATTTACTCCTAATGTTAAAAAAAAAAAAAAAAATCTACCATGGACAATTAGTTCAATATGTTGTCAATCAAAGATGCCTCTTTGCAAGATAAATTAAACACATTTATCCGTTGCCACATAAAAATAGGCTCTACAAAGTAAATCTGTAGGATACATTGAGATGTTATATGACAAATTGTATTTTTTTAAGACTCGAAACTGAGAGTGAAAAGGGCTTCCACAAAAGCAGAATATGAATTCTTCTCGTCGTAGTAGAGGAATCCCCAATTATCAAGTTTCTTCTCATTTTTGATAAGAGGACATTTGAAAGCACAATGGAAACATAGAAAAGCTTGTAGCAAAGAATAAATAAATTAAATGAAGTTTACTAGTCATTACACCTCTGAATCCAAAGAGAATACGGAGCTACTGTTTATGGTACACTATTACACACAATTTTTATAGGATCCCAAGAGATGCAGATGATGTTTGCCAGATATTGTGCACTTTGAACCTGGATAAGAGATATCACTTGCAAAAAAATCTACCTCTTAATGCTGATACACTACATAATTCACATGAAAAACTGTCATTCTAAATGGTGCTAAGGTTGATTCAATCCTCCCTGTGACTGCGAATAATGTCAAGTTACACAAAAGTTTTGACATCAAATGAAGTCTCTGATGGTTCTTTCTTTCACTGATTAATGAAAGATAAAGAGAGGAAGACCTCTCTTCCAAAGTTAGTAAGAGAACATCTCTCAAAAATTGCAGTTTGGAGTTATAGCTGCCATGGAGAACATGTATCCAGAAGGTGGAGGCATAGCCAAGGTGTACAAATTTTTGGAATAACTATGATGAAATAGAAGGAAATGATTGCAGATTGTGAAACTTTCAAATCTCTACAGACGTAAAGACAAAGAATTCTTGTAAAGAGGTATGGTATCCATCGGAGTACGAACTGTAAATGAAATTTTATCCAATATTATAGTTGCAAGTGCCCTGACAGCCATATACGCGAAATATGGAAGCATACACAAGATTCTTCAGATCCAAAAGCGACCCTTGACCAATGGCCTTCGTTCTTCCTTACTAGCAAGATACTTGCAGCATTAGGACGTGGTTAAGAATTCCAGTAGGGAGGATCCAGACTTGTATAAAAGAATCAAAGTCGATAATTACATTATGTGCTCCGAGTTAGTTCAACGTATTCTTCTGACGATTATCAATGGTGACCAGGAGAAGTGGATTATTGAAGAGATACTTGTAAGAACATTGATAATAAGTCCCTCGTAGAAAGTTTCAAGATAAGATATGTTGGAGATTGTAACTCGAGATACGATAAACTTTGAAAATCAATGGTCTACCCAAAGATTGGAAGAAAATTGTAGTGAATTGCAATAGAGGGAAATCATCTTGCAGAGGAAGCTCGAAAAGATGATAATGCAAAAACATCACAAACAACAAAAACCCTAAATGTCATTGGAGAGACATGCATTGTCGGAGTGGGTTCCTCAAATCTCTCCGATTAAGTGGGTTTCACCGATGAGGACTTCGAGGAAAGTCTCCCTGATACAATCTCCACACAACGAAATGCACCTTCCCGGCAATAAAAAAATGTAAATAAAGATTACTAAGGGTGTGATTGCAGCGAAAAATAAAATCACTCTGAGAAAATATAAATTTTTCATTCTCACGGATGGGTTATAAAGTGACTCTTTATCTAAGGAACACAAATATATTATTGAACAGAGAGATGAATATCCACAGGAGCAAACTATTATTCAAAATCTCGAAGGATTGGAAAAATACACTGCTAAGAGATTGATGGGCAAGAAACATTTATTTCGGGGTGACTATTTCCCCCGATAGGGCTAAATGAATGAAAAGGAAAAAGGAGATTAATAAAAAATTCGTTGTGATTATGATGATATTGATGTGAATACTCACGAGATAAAACACTTTCTAGAAGGAGACAAAGTTTGAACAATTATTAGGTAAAATATAAATGATAAGTTTGTCAAAGAGGAGTTTCTTTGCGTAAAAATATAAATCATTACAAAATCATAAAAGCTATTTTGGGAGAAATGTATATTTACCAAGGATGCAAAATATAGAAAAATGTATCTTCACTGAGGAATAAAATACTTTTATCAATGGAGTTCACTAAGTTGGTGATTATTTTTACCAAAAAGATTATTTTCAAAGGGACATTTTTTCAAGTAGATGTGCATATGAGTGTGACATGTAAAGAGTGGAAATTTAGAGAAATAACCACAACAAGGGCCAAATATTTACCAGTGAAGATAATTATCAAGAATTGATTTCTCATGAAAGATGCAGATTAAGTTAAAACATTTTATTTAGCTAAAGAATAATGAAAGAGAGCTACAACTAAAGAGTGAAGGATCATAACTCTGAAGATGAAATGTATATAGTATGTACAGGATCATGATGGGCCAAAAAAGTACCAATATATGATGGGTATGTTATTTGACAACTTTTTTAACTAAAATTTGATGAAGCGAAAAGGTTTTTAAAGGAGATTCTTAGCTTTCCACCAATATAAATTATGCTTTACTTTGAATTTAATAAGTAATTATTTTATTTTCTATTCAAATTACGACTAAATTGCTGTGATGAGTTGATTGAAAATATTTACCAAGCTTTCAAATGGTATCACATTTTGAATCAAAATATATCACATTTCGCTTTTGCATACTATAGGATTAAAAAATAAAAATTGAATTTCATGAAGTTTTGACCAAGTTAAGGTGGTCAAACATACAAGTGTTTATATATTTTTAGGTGTAATAAAATTTTAATTCGTTACTACTTGAAATTAAATTACAGAAAAATATCCATCACACATGGGACATAGAGTCCTCTACTTATATTTCAAATATTATAAAAAATATTATCATTTTATTGCTTATGGTTAGGGTGGTCGAGATAGACACCTACTTCTTATTTTCTCCACGAAATTTAAGTACTACTACATTGAAATTTCAAATTTTCACCAACTAGATTTTTTTTTGTTTTTAAACAAGCCTAGTAGTTTAGAAACTACATTCAATTTGCTAAAAATTCTATTCTTACATATTTTTGAAATAATATAGATAACTTATTCAAATTTTTTCGTCAAGTTGCCTAACTCTGATTTTTTTGAATTTTTTGCCACTTAAGGGCCTATTTTTTCCATGATGATCCTGCACATACCCATATGCCAAATGAAATCAAATGAAGAATTCATTAGAAGAAGAATTACATTAGAATTAGGAGTTAGGTAGGAGATATACAAAAGATACTTTCAGAATGTTTATCATAAAGATTATACTATAAGGCCCATGATACATGCATGAATTTTGGCATAAATCAATGAAGATCTTTAATTCTGAGTGACTCAATATTGGTGTGTATTGTTTGTTGATTCAAAAGCAATTATCTGGTTGTCTCCACATTCTGCTTCTCTTATTATTTGAAGTTGCATATCCATGTTGATATTTCAATTTCATCAAAACACATTTGTTGTTATTATGTAGTCAAGTTAATTGGTTTATGTCGAAGAATTAAAATCATTTTAGTTGATTACACTAACATGTGGGTAACAATTGGATCAATAAGAAGAGTTAGGTAATTGATATGATTGTCATATTGCCTCCACATTGATGTTATCATATTATTCAAATTAAAGGTATACTTTATTTTGTCAATACACATTTTTTATCATTGTGTGGTTTTGTTAATTAGTTCCTTCAATATCCTTTTAATAAATCACAGTAACCTGGTAGGATCAATTGGATCAATAAGAAGAGTTTTTCAATCACATTCTTGCATGTTTATACAAGGTATAAACAAACTTTAGTGTGAAACAATTAGAATTGTAGCCAACATTAGTCACCTATTATAGAACTTCATTAACTTTGCATTCCCAATAAAGCACTGGTCCATCTCATTCATACATTACTTATCTAATTTCACAATACAAATTTCCAATTGTCACATTAGAAGTAGATTAGTTATCAAGCCTCCATCTATCCCACACTCTTTGCCATTATGGATAGATCCATCAGTTCAACCAAATCATACATTCCTCTAATCTTCTTGATTATAAAGGTCTACCCACCTAGGTATAGCAAAGCCTGAAGTGTAGGGAGTCATCAACTTTATAGGTTAATTCAATTTACTGGTTCAAGAACATTGCAAGTTTGGTCATAGGGCCTGACATCCTCTTAGGATTTGTAACTTGCATTTTTGAGATTCAACAGAGGCATATAACCAAGAATATATTTTTGAATAGGAGACATGGCTTGAGAAGCCTTTACAGGATGTTGACTTCATTTATTTAACAACGACAGTTGTAATTTGGTAGTTGGTTGTACATGCATTTTTCAATTACTCAACATTGATCCATACATCCAGCTATTTCTCTAAATCTATTAATGGATTCACATGATTATCCCAGAAATCATTTGAGGTAGGGTTGTCCTACCATGTACATAGTTGAAATTTTCACATGTTGGTAGTCTAGATGTTGCTTTCCTTATTTTTGTGTCATTTTTGGTTTGTTTGGTTTTCTTCTTCATTAATTATGTACCCAATGGATAGGGACTAGTCTACATTAATGCTTTTGGGTTCATTACTTCATCCTTTGCAGTCCTTGTCCCTAGCGAGAACCATTATTACCCATAAATTTTCCTTGAGTCTCTATTCTTGATGTTATCTTATTGTTTTTCCTAAGTCATGAACTAAGCTTAGGTCTCGGCAGTCTTTTGTCATTCACTTCAAACTCAGGTGGTGTTTTTTTCAATTTTTCAAACCTCCCATTTTACCACCAACCTTATTTTTCCTTCATTGGGTGGGTTTTCTTGTCATATTCGAGCTCCTTTTTCTCTTCCCAAAGTGCAATGTATGAAAAGGACTGATTCATGAGTTAAAGCTAGAAACTTCAATCATAAGTTATGCCTCAGGTGACATTTTTTGAGTTATTTTGAACTTGGGAGGGTTTTTGTTAAGTTATGTGAACCATAGGTTTCCCCACCTATGAATGATTGTATTGATTAAATCAAATTATTGCTAGAATGGTGATTTAGTTAAGATACTAAATAGAATAAGGCTAGCAGTTTTCCAAGCACAACATAAATAAAAACTAGCAAATCATACATGTAAAAACACATATAACACCAAAAAGATATATTTTATTTATATATAATCATTTTTACATTGTGTTGGTATAACCATAATCGACTAGTTCAAATAAAAAAAGAGGAAAATAGAAGATGTTTCAAGTGCATAGAGTAAACATTAGGACCCAGATATTCTTGGTAACAACTTGCAGGTATTCAATTTGAGCAGGTGAAAGAAAGTTCTCATGTGACTAGAGGAATTGATGAACAACCCCATGTCGTTTCTCACTACTCCAGTGCATAGTAAAGCCATGACCTCCACCAGAGTCTCATCCTAAATTGCTGATGCAATGTAGATGGCAGCAACTACCAGCCCAATTTGAGGATAGTAGCTGAGTCCATGTATTGCCACCCTGATGTGATGATGGAACTCAGGCTTCACCAAATATTCCAGTTCCTACACACCCTTGTCTTGATGGCCAGAAGTCCTCACAATAGTGTAGATAAATCACTCCAACATGGTGGTATTGTGTACATGAGCTTAGCTCAAAAAAACTTCACCCAATGCTTAAGAGCACCTCTTCTTCCAGCTCACTCTACACAACGAAGACCTCTTTCAGTTGATCAGAAATGTGCCTAAAGATAGGATTGCACTCAATGTCCTCCAGAACAATATAATCATTTGCAGAATTTCCATCACTCTGGGATCTCGCCATTTTGGATGCAATTGATGTTGGGAGGGAAATGACACTACTTGAAATATATAGAATTTTGGTTAGACATGGGCACATTCACTCCAGATTGATAAGATGTGAATTCTATTCACATTTATGATCAATTTGTTTCGATTGAATTACAATTCTTCATTGAATAGCTGACACGTGCTACCACTTGGTTTCCTTATACATTGCATTAAAGATTGATGAAATGATTGGTCCTTTGGTGGTTGTTGCTTGGTTGATGATTGATTTCTCTACAGATATCTATTCTTGGCGAATTTCCAATTGTATTATCAATTTCTTGATAAACGTTTGGGATACAAGAGGTCACTAATTTAGTAACAGTTTTAGTGTTCGTTCAATGGCTCTAGCCATATTATAAATTAGAAGTTAAACATTGATGAGGGGACCTTTTTTTTTAATATTATCAAATACATCTAGGGTGTTTTTTAAGGAGGAATAATATTAATTATAGTCTACAATAGCTTATAATCTGTGTTATAAATTGAAAGATTTGAAGTATGCAAACCTGTGTATTATGTGTATAGATAGTTTTTTTTCCTTTGAAGAACATGATATCTATCTCTCATTTATTGCAGTCTGATCTATTCACATTAGTTCGATTTGATAGTCATGATTTTCAATCTTTGTATTGATCATAAATGGCTATATTTCTATATTTGCATTAATTTCATATTTATGAGCTAGTGTTGGTCACCTTTTCTACTTTCTAGTTAAAAGCACATGTCATTTCCTTAGGATAGATAAATTCATTGAAGATCTTATGAGGGAGTTGTACTTCGATAAAATTCAGAGAAAATACACAAATGCAATTGTGCACTTTTTAGAGCGGTTAGCAGATTCATATCTATGCCAATTCCAGTCTAGAGTCATTGTTTAATTTATCTATATGAATCCTATTTCATTTGTTAACAATAGATAAGCCCAATTAATTAATAAAACCATAGTTTAGTGTGAAACTGTAAGAAAACACTTTACAACACCGTAAATAAGGTACAATTAGGTCCATTTTGTTTAAAAGGTCCCAAAATTTAATGTGAAAGTGTAACTAAAAACACTAAATTAAGGAAAAAAATAGGTCTATTTGGCTTAAAAGGTCCCTAAACCTAATGTGACTATGTAAGACACATTACAACACTAGATCAAGGAAAAATTAGGTTCATTTTGATGTTAATAATTTCCAAATTAAGTGTCAAAAAGGACTACCTTTTCCTACACTACAGATATGGATCTATGTTGAATATTTATAGTGTAAATTTTCTTGATATTTCTCAGGTTAATTATTTAAAATTATAAAAATATAACCTATCCATTAATGGATTTGAAAATGTCAGTCAAGAACCATTAAGAGTCATTGCATTATCTTCATAATTGGCATTATCACTAGAAATATACTTTTCAATTTTATTCCAAGTAAACTTGCTTATAATTTCCTTCTCATATGACCATGGCTCCATGTGATGCATGTTGCTTCTTCTTCCCTTTAAAATTACTTAAAATTTAACATAATAATGCATTTTATACCATATATATTAATTATTTTCCCTTGTAAAATGTTAAGGTATTAAGAGTCAACTTCATTTTAACCCAACCACATGTATCTATCTCTTTTATAGAATCTTAGTTACTAAAGCTTCATGAATGGTATTCCTTGATGATACTTGAAATCCTTCTACCTCATATGAACGTCATCTTGTGCCTCTAACTAATGTAATTTATAGATCTAAAGATGAAATATCTTAACCATTACATCTCTTGTTTGGTGATTACTAGACCTCTTTAGCATTCAAAACCCCTATATTTATACATAAATAGAAAAAAAATTAACACGGTCGCCACTCATCTAGTTTACCTTACTAATTTTTCACATCTTCCTCCTCTATTATTTATAATTCAATTACCTACACTTCAACTATTGATCCATCTTATTTAATTTCTATAATTTACTTATCCTCTTTCAAGTTCACTCCCTCCAACTTTGGTAAATAAGGGCCTAATTTATATAATTTAATATTCCTAACATCTATTGACTAAGATATTTAAAAATATTCATCAAAAATACCTCATCTTCTTTAAGAAATCAAATTTTTCAAGATCCTCTTATTTCTTCCTCCCATAAAAATCATAATTAATCATAACACTAATTTAGTCACCTTACAAACTAGATCACCATTTTATCTCTCTAAAACTTGAAAGACTATATTATGAAACATTTAGTATCCTAACACTACATAGATAAAAAGGGAAAGGCCTTATCCATTGAGAAAATGGTATTAATTTAGACCTATCTACCTTGGGTATTCTATGTTTCATCATTGGTATAGTTCCTTCTATTTTCCTCCTCTTTATGACAATTCTCACTCTTTGATTTCTTTTCATTGCAAATATCCCATATCACTATATAGTAGGACATTGTTGACCTTTTAATATACACTAGAAATGGTAGGATACTTCTTCAAGTGTTGGCCTTATATGTACACCTAGTTTACTCTACATTTGAATATCCCTCTACCACACTTGTATTCATTGCCTTTATCTTGATACCATTATGACATGGCATAAAATCTCTAAGAATGATAAATTATATCCCTAGGTATTCATATTAGTAATAGGTTTCCTAGTAATGGGTTTCCAAGCCCTACATATATCCCTCTAAGATACCTACAATATTAACTTGTTTATCCCAACACTAATAGGTTGACTAGGTTCATTGTATGTGGTAGAGAATATTCCATGATTATTCTAGGAATGTCAAATTTAGCAAAAACTTCCATTGTTTAGCCTAAAAAGGATTTGCTAATTATATAGATATAATGTAGGAAACAAGATTTCAAATATGAAATTGAAATATACTTCATTTTGATTCATTATAAGCTATAATTTTTTTCACTTCCTAGTGTAAATAATTGTATAATAAATATAGAAATTTGTCTTCATGACTATACTATCAGGTTATTGGTATTTGAAATTAATGTTGAAAGGTTAGTTAAAGAAATAATAACACATTGTATCATTGTTTGTGTAGAGGGACAAGAGAATATGTAGACATGTATGACTAATTATGTTTTGTAGGGAAAAAATACAAGACTATTGCAATAATCTATATGTTGGGATGTTAAATGTCCATATGATATATTATGCTTTGTTATTATTTATATAAATAAAATTATTTTATGTTGAGGTCTTGGGAAATTCCTTTAAGAATGGAGGATTGGTAGTTGTTATGAACATTTTTCTTGTATCACATTCATTTTGAAAGCCATAGGACTATCATATTATATCATTATGTGTTGATATGTGTTTATTATGGACTATAATAAATAAATACAACTATTAAATTGTGGTGACATGGCCTTCAACAAAATTTTTTTGTGCTTCTAGAAATCAATGTATAGGCCTTCTATATTTTCATAACATATGAATAATGCTAATGTCTACTTGGTTTCATGCCTTACCTTATTCAATACTTGTTAAAATTTTATTATTCATGTTTGAGAGCAATATTCACTTATGTTATATAAATATTTCAATTTTTTTATAGGCTTAGCCATAATGTTGCCATTGTAGACATATATTTAATCTTTGTATATATGTTTTTGTTTTGTTGATTTATTTAAATATATGCAAAGATTAAAAATATTTAATCTTTGCATATATGTTTTTGTTTTGTTGATTTATTTAATATTTAAGAAGGTATATTTAATCTTTGCATATATATTTAATCTCTGCATACGACTAGCGCACAAAAGAAAGAGACTAAAAATCTGTATTATCAAGCACGTTGCAAATAATGAAGTTTAAAGCGAACCATGGGGTATTTGATCAGATAATAGAGAACTAGATGTTTTAATTCTGGAATTTTTACCTTTGACGCTTCGAGAAGCAGGAGAACGCAATGAACCAGAATTGGATGTGGTCGGCATCTCAATCGACGATGACCCTGCATGAGAAGCAGAAGCTTCGCTATACACAGATATAGGCAAATTCTGGGGAACATACGGCAATATAGTGTCAAATTTCAACATCTTTAACACCTCTCTCATAGTGGGTCTCGCTTTTGGGTCCGGTTGAAGGCATAGAAATCCCACCAGCATCATCCGCTCTATTTCCTCATCGTTGAAATTTCCCTTTAGCTTTTTATCTGCCGAATCCAAAAGCTTCCCTTGCCCAAGCAAATCCCAAGCCCAGGCCAGCAGACTGAAATCGTGTTCATGTAGCATGTAATCAATGGGTCTCCTTCCACAAGCAATTTCCAAAGCCAGAGCTCCAAAGCTATACACATCTGATTCCGGACGTGCTTTTCCTGTTTCCAGGTACTCCGGTGCCATATACCCACGTGTCCCTGCAACCGCGGTTGTATGAGAAGCCGAATTACCAGGTTCTACCAGTCTTGCGAGGCCAAAGTCCCCCAGCTTTGCGTTGAAATCTGAATCCAGCAAGACATTGCTGGCCTTAACGTCTCTGTGCACGACGCACTGATCCCACTCCTCATGAAGATAAGTAAGAGCAGAGGCCACATCACAAGCAATAGTGTACCTTCGATCCCAATTCAAAGAATCATTGTTTTCATAGAATATATATTTATCAAGGCTTCCGTTTGGCAGTAACTCGTAAACAAGGAGCAGCTCTCCTTTTTCATGGCACCATCCCAAGAGCCGAACAAGGTTACGGTGTCGTAGCTTACTGAATATGTCAACCTCTGAAATGTATTCCTTTTTCCCCTGCTTCGATTCTTGTGATATTCTCTTTATAGCCACGGCCTCGTTTGTTATAGGCAAGATGCCTTTGTAGACAGCTCCGAAACCTCCTTCTCCCAGCTTTTCATCCTCGCTGAACTTTCTTGTAGCCTCGCTTAGTTGAGCATAAGAGAACTTACGAGGGCCTTGAGCAAACTGCTCGTCCAGCTCAATGTCTCCATCATTACCTTCATTATCCCGCCTTATTTCTCTGCCTCGTAAATACCACCGCCTGCAAATGAACAAAAACAGCAGATAACAATGAAGACGACGAAGATGGATATCAAGATGACAGTTACAGAAGGCTTCTTGCTACTCTTTCGGCGGTCTTCGTCAGAGGGAGCGTAGTTCGGAGGGGGAGCAGAGGAAAGTTCCCAAGAATATTCACAAGAAAAGTTCCATGCCAAGACTGTGTGGGTTTCTTCTGAGGTTCCAGTGGATGCGGAGAAGCCAACATTAACCCCTTCTGGTATATACTTACTCAGATCTATTGGATAAATCAAAATTGGGCCTGTGGGTTTAGAGCTATCATCAGTTAGGTTATATAAAAGAAGTACCTCTAGCTGCTTTCTACTGCCATCGTAATCCATCCACGCGCCCCAGGCTTCTCCATTGTAGAGAGTTTTGTTTCCAAATCGACTATCAGAGCCGAGCCAAACCTTCGCCTTGGAAATAACTGAATTGACGTCTATTCCCACATGATTATCATCGATGTCAATGGAGTTCTGATATGTGTCGAACTCGACGGTCACTACGTTATTCGATGAGTCACCGTCTGTACTTTTATTAAAGAGGCCCAGCCATTGCCCCCGACCATACTCGGGCGGTTCATACTGGAAAGGGGCAATGAAGAAAGCTAGCCCGTCCCCTTTGTCCGAGTTACGGATGGGGCTATCTCTGATAATGAACTGAAAATGTGTAGTAAAACTTGCAATAGCCCCAGAAGACTTGTTCCATAGAGGAATTGGTTTGTTGTAAGTGGCCCAGCCTATGCTCGATTCCAGGTAATTAATGGGCTGTATTTTAGTGAGTTGTATTTTATCCCCTTCAATGCTAGCATCAAGGTTCTCGTACAGCCTGATATCTCCTTGGGGAGGGAAAGCAAAGCTCATGTTTCCTGCGCACGCCAAGTAACTGAGTATAGTGAAGATCAAGGAGAAGAAAAAGAAGAGCGTCCAAGCAGGGCTTTTGCCATGCTAGTATTCCCGGAACAATCAATGTTACTCAAGAGAATACGCCTGAATCAGAGGGGCAACATCAATTTTCGTACCTCAGATGTGAAAAAAGGTAATATAATTCTGAATCGTGTAGGGGAAAGGGGCCAATAGGGCGTAGGGGTTTTATTGTTGACATGGTACTTCTGGTTAACTTTGAGTAAGAATTTAATAATTTATTATTAGTTTTTTCCTTAAATTATTTGGAAAATAGCATTTTTTTTAAAAAAATTTATTGATTGTTGGGAAATTTTTGTCAAGTAGAAATTCAACTCTAATAGTAATGTTTGATATTTTTTCAAATTTATTAAAACTTCTTGTAAATTCATGTTCTTGAGCTGACAATAAAGTATAGATTTCGCTGTACCAATCATTCTTATAAATACATGTTCCTTGAGCTAGCAATAAAGTGGAGATTCAATTGTATGAGCAATAATGTTCAAATATTTTTTCTAACTATTAAGAATTTATATAAATGCATATTCCTTGAGTTGAAAATAAAGTACAAATTAAAATTTATCAATAATAACATCTGGTTGTCTTTTG
Source organism: Sequoia sempervirens (assembly GCA_007258455.2). NCBI lineage: Eukaryota > Viridiplantae > Streptophyta > Pinopsida > Cupressales > Cupressaceae > Sequoia > Sequoia sempervirens. The sequence continues at coordinate 342,542,899 of VDFB02000017.1, forward strand.
CACTCTAGTTAATAATCCTTCTAAATGCATGTCCCTTGACCTGTAACAATCAATTCTATCAATTATAATGTTGTGAAGGAAACATTACATAGAGAAAGGCACAACCAAAAGGAAGAGCATGAAAATTCCATACTACAATGGCTTACAAATACCTCGTTGTATATTAAAACAAACATAAAGAAATTTAAAATATTTGGTAGAGGTATAAGGCTTTGAACATCCAAATGTTACATTCTAAAGTTTGTAGGCATCATCTTTTAAAGTTGTAAACATAATGGATTTTAAAATTGTATATTATTATCTTCTTATATTTTTTTATTTCCTTCATGTTACAAATAGAACACTCTCATAGAGGTATTTCCTACTTTTATTGCTCTTGCTTTTGCAATAAAATTAAAGCAAGAAAATAAATCAAAATCTGCAAAAAATTTTAATTATTTATAATACACAATGTAATCAATTATGTCAATGCTTAGTGAAACCGTAACATAAAGTACAAATGGATAGAATGGTATTTAGAGAAAACCACTCTATTTTTTAAATTTTGGTGGGCTCAATAGAACTAGAGTGTTATTAATAGTTATGTATTGAAAATTAATTTGTTCTATTAGTTGTTTTTCAAATTATGTTTACATTTTGGTCAAAATTTTGATTATATTTTCTCTACATAATTCAATATAAAATTTAAATAACTAAATTATTTTTTAAATTTATTTATTTTTCTTATAATTTATTGATAATTACAAAAAAAAAACATAATAAACATTTAAATCAAAATTTCACATTGTATAGAAATATATTAAACAAACAATTGGAAGAAAAATAAACCAAAAACTTTTCAGATAATAAAATAGTTTATAAAATAGTTAGAAAAATTAAAAATATACCGTTTACCAATGTTATTGCTCCTCAACTTAAGCAACTGATAAATTCGATTCATCTGAGACCTGCTAAGTTTTACAACAGATACTAATAAATGGTTAGGGTTAGCCCGCATGGGTAGCACAGTTGGCTTGGGCAGTGGGTTTGCTCCCTATTGGTCTCGGGTTCGACTCTCTCCCAGGTTTAAGAGGTGGGACTTCTTGCAGGCAGCGGCTCCTACCCACAAGGGACTAGTCTCGCCCCAACTTGCCCCAGAGACCTAAGATACAGACTGCTAGACTGCTGGATCGCGGGGACACCCAGTTGCAAAAAAAAAAATATTAGGATTTGGTAACATTTCACATCCAGTCGGCGAATGATATATACTGGATATCTGGCCCACGAAATTGCTGACCACATAGCATTTGTAATTCACGTCAGAAGTTGCTTTCTTTCATGATCATATTATTAGTTTTTTTCTCGATACGCGTGGAAACATCTTTCTTGTGATGTCTAGCTATGACGTTAATCGATACAGAAAATATGTGAAATGCAGACGAAATCAAGGGTTTGACTGGAATTAATGTTTTCCTCGACGACCGGGAGGTCATATGTAGCCGCCCCTGCCGACCTCTATCATTCTGTCTAATCTCGCCTTCTGCCAGCCGGCCGATCCCTACCGTACATTCGATTCACATGGAAAAATGAAGAGCAGTAATTAATATGTTTTTATTCCTTGGTTGGATTTAGTGGACCATGTTTACATTTTTTAAGTTAGGTTATTGAACTTTAAATATAAACCTAAATACAAACACATAATACACCATCCATTTATTGTATCAAGTAAGATTTTGATTTTTATAATATTATAAATAATATTTTATTTTTTTAGTTGTATTTAGTGACTAAAATTAAAATAAATGTATAATCATGTTTTTTTTAAGTAGATTATTAAATCTCAATTAAAATATATGTAAATATTTGTGCATGTTTCTATATTATTTGAATATTAGAAAATATATTTTTAATTATTGAGGTGTACTTTAGATTTTAACAAAATCTCAAGTTCAAGTGGTGTACAATATCATGAAAATTCTAATTTTTCTTTTTTCATTTTAATTTTATTCGTTTATCATGTCTATGATGTCAAGTATCCGGAAAATTACTTGGTACTATCGATGGCATTGTAAATAGTTACTTGGTACTATTGATGGCATAATTAGAAATGTTACTTAAACAAATTCTACTTCTCTAAAAATGGTTGGAAGAAATGTTTGAAAATAACACTCAAGTATAATATGAAAGAGAAAATTTGGAATATAGAACATTCATTTGTAAACTTCTGAATTGGTTATTGTTGCAAATAATTTATATTTAAGAATAGGTTAAAATTTAAATAATTTCGGCAAACATGTAAAAAGGAATGAAATGACACATTTGTGTGTTCATTTTTTTTCTTCTTACCACCTAGTTGCATTTTGGGAAACATAAAAAAACATCTGAGCATCTAAAAATAAGAATAAAACTTCTTCATAACAACAAATGATATTTGAATCTAATTTCACATGAAGTAATAATCAACACTTTTTGTTACACTACATAGAGTTGCAAAAAGCACTAATTTGCAGGTTTCAATTATTGTTATAATAGACACTCAAATTGATATTATGCATCTAATTCTAGTTAATTAACATCACTTCCTCTTAAAATTATTTTTGCACTAACCATTAATTAAATATTTTTTATTATTTAGTTAAATTCATCAATTTCTACTCTTAATCAAGTAATTAAATTTATTAGATTAATTCACTTCTTACTCACTAATGTTCACTACATTTAATTAAATAAATCAGGCTAATTAATTAAAACCTTAAAGTCCTCTCATTTAATTAAATAAATCAAATTATTTAAATAAAATGTCATAAATCACCTAACCCACTTGAGTTGATTTAATTTTGAATTAATTAACTCTAATCTCCTCTTAATCTTCATTACCCATTTCTCTAGCTTTTGACTCAACCTTGGTTAACTAGACCCATGATCAACTAACCAACTTGCACATGAAAATCATTTTTTCTAATTAACTAAATAGCTTATTTTCCTCACAAAGGCATATTCTTTGAGAGTATTCCTACAATAACTCCACTTATTTGACTTTCTTGACCAAATATTAATGCCTCTTACAAGTTCTTTAATAGCCACCTTTCTCTTACACAAGGCCTTAAATGGCCTCTTATATGTCATCTTATCACTCTTACATTCCCACCCACATTCCTTAAATAGCCTCTTACACCGCTCTTACACAAGCCACCTAAGCATTTACTCCTCTTACACATCCCTTCTCCCAAGATGTGCTCACACATGTGTGAGCACATATCTCCATAGCTTTCATTAGCCTTGTGACAAGTGTCACAATACTATTGAATCTCATTTTAGTCTCACATCGACTAATTTCATCCATTCTTCAACCCTTCACTCCTATTAGTAGAGGCCTCTTCTACTTGAAATGGATCCACAACTTGAAGCATTACTAGTCTACTCATTCCACTCTTCAATCACTTGCTTTTCATGTCATTTTAGCTTGGATTCCCCACTTTCTTTGCATCAAAGTCGTCTTCACATCAAGGCATCAAAAGTGTATCAAAGGGATTGGGAAAGGGTTACTTTCCACATCAAAGTGACACCAATCTCCCTATGAGATGATTGTTTGAGTAGCTAAGAATAAGATTTCATATTCATTTGCTTGATTGTTTCATGGTAGTTTGATAATGTTTTCATCTTATTTGCATGCTCAATAATTTCATGGGGAATGCTTTATTTGTCTTGTTTATAATGACTAATGTGCTAATATTTTTCCATGTTTAATCAAGTGTAGATTAAGCATTTACATTCTGGCACCCACCTGGGTAAGAACCTTATACATTTCTTCATAATAGAGTGTATGATATGGGTTTTGGCTTCTATAATCTGGCAAGAATTAACAATATGTCACTTGCCTACTCTTATGTGTTTTTTTTATATATCCATAATAGATTACATTTTTAAATCCATAATTTACATTTGGGATATCTAGATTGAAACATTTTATTTCATTGAAGCCTATCCTTAGTGAATTTAAGAGAATAAATTGGATATTAATTATGTACACCCAAGTGGACTTGTAGGTTGTAATCCCAAACTAATATGCACTTCATATAGTGTTGAAAGATTTAAGAAAATATGTGATTTATACAATATTGTTGTAAGAATTTTTCATCATCTCAAGCACACATTCTTTGATAGAAATTATATCAAACCCTTATCTTTGCATTGAACTGATTAACAAATGTGTTTCTTGCACCGTTGAAAAATGTTATCGAGGAAATTTTCACACTTACATTTGGGCCCTCCTTGTAAAATTGAGCTTAATGTTGCCTTGATTTAGTGTTGTAATGTGGTTGACACACTCACATTAGGTCTTGGGCCCTTGTGGAACAATGAACTTGAATGGTACCTTGCTAAAGTGTTGTAACACACTTTCACACTTTTCTAAGGTTTTATTGATTAACTAAACCCAATAAACCTCTTTTTAACTAAAATAAACCTTATTCCTTCCTTATTTTGAGTGTTGTAAAGTGTTGTAACACACTTTCTCACTTTTATAAGGTTATCATTAATAATTGAGCTTCTTTATGCTTTAATTGGCTTTATTTTACATCCACAAGCCTCATTTAATGCATCTTTTCAAGGATAATCCCAACATAGATCAATAGCCAATCATAATTTAGGTATTTTAGGTTGAATGGTCCCAAATTTAGTGATTTGTGACTCATTCATGACCTTGGGTGAATGAGTTCGACCTAGTTTTTTGGGTCCTGAACCTGGTTTCAGACCCTTCTAAGCATTTTTAAAAATGGTCCCAAAAATTATGCCTTGTGGGACTCATTCGACACTTTGGGTGAATGATTCTTGTTTGGCCCAAAATCAAAATTAATTTAATTTTTTTTCAAGATTTTATCCTCTTAGATCTGATGTCGGCTTGTAGTGTTCTAATTTTGGGAATTCTTGCATAATTAAGTATAAATACAAGCTTCTTTCCCTTATTTTACACTTAGCAAGTTGAATGAGCATTCTTATAGCAAGTTTGAGTTCACAAGAGTATTCAAGCATTCATAAGAGCATTCAAGAGTCTTCAAGGAAAAATTATCAAGCATTTTAGAGCATTATTTAAGCATCAAGCATCATGTCAAATATTTCATGCATTATGTTTATTTTTTAGCTAACAATTATGATGTAGGGTTTTATGTTTCAAGCTAGAATTTCATATAAGATCGAGCACCTTCAAGCAAGAGTCAAGATCTACATCCATTGAAACCACTTCATACATATTTGTAGACTCTTATTGCTAGGGTTTGGTGAGTTGCAACACAATATTTTTTTCATTCATCATTATCCATTCATATTTCTTTCTATTTCAAGGTTTGATTACTAAAATAGGGTTTGACCAAGGAAAACCCATATCCACTAACAAAACAACATTTTTTCCTCTCTTTAGTGTGTGATTTCTAGGTTTAGATTGAAGAAATGTTGAAAAGAAAGTTGGAAGAATTTGTCAAAGTTGTGACTAAGAATTGGAGAGCATTGGAGAGCACCAATAGGTTAATTTTTAGAGATTCAAATTTGAAAACTTGAAGAAGCAGATTGAACATAATGAGAGGAATAGATTCAAACTTTAAAATGATAGAAAACCTTAACTAGACTAATTCACCACTTCTAGGGAATGAGTCCTAGTTTTGGTCAAAAATTAGATTTTTGCAGATTAAGGTACCCTTTTACTAGATTCCTATTCCCACATAGACACCTAGATTTTGGATTGATTCACCCAACTTGGTGAATGAGTCAAAGTTAGCACTAAATTCAAATTTTCTAGAACTTCAGAGCTCCTTCCAATCAACTCTAGATTTCTAGGTGCACATAATTCATCTTACAACTTTTTGTTTTGTTTCATTTACTTTTCTAGGTCATTTTATAGGTCATTGCATTGAATTATGGTTTAGCATTGCATCTTATATTTCATTTGTCTTTCCAAGTCTGCTTTAGTGTGACTTTGAAGCAAGTTCATCCTCTCAATAAAGTGGGGGCTAAATGTAGTGTCAAAAAATGATGTTGGGGACATTTTCACACTTGTTTGTGCCCTCATAAAATTGAGCTCAATGTTGCCTTGATTTAGTGTTGTAATGTGGTTGAAACACTCACATTAGGTCTTGGGCCCTTGTGGACCAATGAATTTGAATGGTACCTTGCTAAAGTGTTGTGAAGAGTTGTAACACACTTTCACACTTTTCTAAGGTTTTATTGATTAACTAAACTTACTAAACCTCTTTTTAACTAAAATAAACCTTAATCCTACCTTATTTGGAGTGTTGTAAAACACTTTCACTTTTTTCTTAGGTTATCATTAATAATTGGGCCTCTTTATGCTTTAATTGGAATTATTTTACATCCAAAAGCCTCATTTAATGCATCTTTTCAAGGATAATCCTGACACAAACCAATAGCCAATCATAATTTAGGTGTTTCAAGTTGAATGGCCCTAGATTTAGTGCACTGGGACTTATTCACAACCTTGGGTGAATGAGTCCCACCAACATTTTTGGGTCCTAAACCTCATTTCACACCCTTCTAAGCATTTTTGAAAATGGTCCCAAAAAATATGCCTAATGGGACTCATTTGCCACCTTGGGAAAATGAGTCTCATTTGGCACAAAATCAAAATTTATTCAAATTTTTGGTAGGATTTTATCCTCCTAGATCTGATGTCAACTTGTAGTGGTTTAATTTCAAGAATTCTTGCATAATTAAGTATAAATACAAGTTTATTTCCCTCATTTTACACCTAGCAAGTTGAATGAGCATTCTTATATCAAGTCTGAGTTCACAAGAGCATTCAAGCATTCACAAGAGCATTCAAGAGTCTTCAAGGGAAGATTATCAAGAATTTTAGAGCATTATTCAAGCATCAAGCATCATGTTAAAGATTTCATGTATCATGGTTCTTTTTTTATCTAACAATTGTGATGTAGGGTTTTATGATTCAAGCTAGCATTTCTTTCAAGATCTATCACATTCAAGCAACAGTCAAGATCTACATCCATTGGAGCCACTTCATACATGTTTGCATCCTCTTATTGTTAGGGTTTGCTGAGTTGCAACATTAAATTTTGTTCATTAATCACTATCCATTCCTATTTCATTCTATTTCAAGGTTCAATTACCAAAATAGGGTTTGACCAAGGCAAGCCTATATCGACTAACAAATCAACATTTTCCCCTCTCTTTAGTGTGTGATTTTTAGGTTTAGATTGAAGACATATTGAAGAGTAAGTTGGAGAAAGTTGTGAAATTTCCTAAATAATTTTCAAAGTCGTGACTAAGCATTAGAGAGCATTGGAGAACACCTATAGGTTGATTTTCAAAGGTTCGTATCTCAAAGCCTGAAGAAGTAGATTAAGCAAACTAAGAGGAACAAATTCACACTTTAAAATTCTAGAAAATCCTAGCTGGATTGATTCGCCACTTCTAGTGATTGAGTCCTAGTTTTGGTCAAAAATCATTTTTTTGCAAATTTGGATACACATTTGTCATATTCCTATTCCTAGACAAAAACCCAGATTTTGGTTTGATTCACCCAGCTTGGCGAATGAGTCCTAGTTAGCATTAAATTCAAATTTTCTAGCATTTCAGACTTCCTTCTAGTCATCTTTAGATTTACAAGTGCACACAATTCATCTCACAACTTTCTATTTTTTGTCATTTACTTTTCTAGGTCATTTTATAGGTCATTGCATAGAATTAGGTTTTATAATTGCATCTTGTATTTCATTTTTCTTTCTGAGTTTTCTTTAGTGTGATTTTGAAGCAAGTACATCCTCTCACTAAAGTGGGGGCTAAATGTAGTGTCAAAAAATGTCGTTGGGGACATTTTCACACTTGTTTGCGCCCTTCTTGTAAAATTGAGCTTAATGTTGCCTTGATTTAGTGTTATAATGTGGTTGACACACTCACATTAGGTCTTGGGCACTTGTGATCCAATGAACTTAAATGGTACATTGCTAAAGTGTTGTGAAGTTTTGTAACACACTTTCACTCTTTTCTAAGGTTTTATTGATTAACTAAACCTAATAAACCTCTTTTTAACTAAAATAAACCTTAAGCCTGCATTATTTGGAGTGTTGTAAAGTGTTGTAACACACTTTCACACATTTCAAAGGTTATCACTAATAATTGGGATTATTTACACTTTAATTGGACTTATTTAACATCCACAAGCCTCATTTAATGCATCTTTTTGAGGATAATGCTGACACAAATCAATAGCCAATAATAATTCAGGTGTTTCAAGTATAATGGCCCTAGATTTAGTGATATGGGACTCATTCACCACCTTGGGTGAATGAGTCCCACCTAGGTTTTTGGGTCCTAAACCCAATTTCAGACCCTCCTAAGAATTTTTAAAAATGGTCCCAAAAATTATGCCTAATGGGAATCATTTACCACTTTGGGCGAATGAGTCTTGTTTTTCCCAAAATCAAAATTAATTCAATTTTTTGGTAGTATTTTATCCTCCTAGATCTAATGTCAGCTTGTAGTGTTGTAATTTCAGGAATTCTTGCATATAATTAGGTATATTTATACAAGTTTTTTTCCCTCATTTTACACCTAGCAAGTTGAATGAGCATTCTTATAGCAAGTTTGAGTTCACAAGAGCATTCAAGAGTCTTCAAGGGTAATTTATCAAGCATTTTCGATCATTATTCAAGCATCAAGCATCATGTCAAGGATTTTCATGCATCATATTTTTTTTATCTAAAAATTGTGATGTGGGTTTATATGATTCAAGCTAGCATTTCATTCAAGTTCTATCACCTTCAAGCAAGAGTCAAGATCTACATCCATTGTGGCCACTTCATAAATGTTTGTAGCCTCTTATTGCTAGGGTTTGGTGAGTCGCAACATAATATTTTGTTCATTCATCATTATCCATTCCTATTTCTTTCTATTTCAAGGTTTGATTACCAAAATAGGGTTTGACCAAGGAAAACCCATATCCACTAACAAAACAACATTTTCCCCTCTTTAGTGTGTGATTTGTAGGTTTATATTGAAGAAATATTAAAGGGAAAGTTGGAGAAATTTGTCAATGTGCCTAAAAGTAGTCAAAGTTGTGACTAAGCATTCGAGAGCACCTACAGGTTAATTTTTGGAGATCTGGATTTGGAAACCTGAAGAAGTAGATTGAGCAGACTACCAAGAACAGATTCAGACTTTGAAATTCTAGAAAACCATAATTGGATTGACTCAGCACTTTTGTGAATGAGTCCCAATTTTGGTCAAAAAATAGATTTTTGCAAATTCAGGTACCCATTTGCTAGATTCCTATTCCTGCATAGAAACCTATATTTTGGACCGATTCACCCAGCTTGGCGAATGAGTCAAATTCAACACTAAAGTCAAATTTTCTAGTATTTTAGACCTCCTTCTAGTCAACTCCAAATTTCTAGGTGCACATAGTTCATCTCACAACTTTTTGTTTTGTTTCATTTACTTTTCTAGGTCATTTTATAGGTCATTGCATTCAATTATGGTTTAGCATTTTATCTTATATTTCATTTGTCTTTCCAAGTCTACTTTAGTGTGATTTTGAATCAAGTTCATCCTCTCACTAAAGTGGGGGCTAAATTAAGTGTAAAAAAATGACATTGGGGACATTTTCACACTTGTTTGGGCCCTCTTTGTAAAATTGAGCTTAATGTTGCTTTGATGTAGTGCTGTAATGTGGTTGACACAATCACATTGGGTCTTGGGCCCTTGTGAACTAGTGACCTTAAATGGTACCTTGCTAAAGTGTTGTGAAGTGTTGTAACACACTTCCACACTTTTCTAAGGTTTTATTATTTAACTAAACCTGCTAAACCTCTTTTTAACTAAAATAAAGCTTGATCCAACTTTATTTGGAGTGTTGTAAAGTGTTGTAACACACATTCAATTTTTTCTAAGGTTATCATTAATAATTACATGATTCTTTATGCTTTAATTGGACTTATTTTACATCCACAAGCCTTATTTAATGCATATTTTCAAGGACAATCCAAACACAAATCAATAACCAATCACAATTTAGGTGTTTTAGTGTGAATGATCCCTGATTTAGTGATTTCAGACTCATTCACTACCATGGGAAGATGATTCCCACCTATGTTTTTGGGTCTCGAACCTTGTTTCACACCCTTCTAAGAATTTTAAAAAATGGTCCCAAAAATAATGCCTTATGCGACTCATTCACCACCTTGGGTGAATGAGTCTTTTTTGGCCCAAAATCAAAATTTATTCAAAATTTGGGCATGATTTTATGCTCCTAGATCTAATGTCGATTTGTAGTGTCATAATTTTAGGAATTCTTGCATAATTAATTATAAATACAAGTTTATTTCCCTCATTTTACACCTAGCAAGTTGAATGGAAAGTTTGACTTCACAAGGGAATTCAGGCATTCACAAGAGAATTCAAGAGTCTTTAATGACAGATTATCAAGAATTTTAGAGCTTTATTCAAGCATCAAGCATCATGTCAAAGATTTCATGCATCATGTTTTTTTTGAGCTAACAATTGTGATGTAGGGTTTTATTATTCAATCTAGCATTTCATCCAAGATCTATCACATTCAAGCAAGATTCAAGATCTACATCCATTGGAGCCACTTCATACATGTTTGCATCCTCTTATTGCTAGGGTTTGGTGAGTTGCAACATAATATTTTATTCATTCATCATTATATATCCATTTGTATTTCATTCTATTTCAAGGTTTGATTACCAAAATGGGATTTGACCAATGAAAACCAATATCCACTAACAAAACAACATTTTTCCCTCTCTTTAGCATGTGATTTGTAGGTTTATATTGAAGACATATTGAAGAGAAAGTTGCAGAAAGTTGTCAAAGTGCCTAAAAGTTGTCAAAGTTGTGACTAAGAGTCAGAGAGCATTGGAAAGCACCTGTAGGTTGATTTTCAAAGATTTGGATCTGGAAACTTGAAGAAGTAGATTAAGTAGACTAAGAGGAATAGATTCAGACTTTGAAAATCTAGAAAACCCTAGCACCTATAGGTTGATTTTCAAAGATTTGGATCCAAAAACTTGAAGAACTAGGTTGGGAAAACTAAGAGGAACAAATTCAGGTTTTCAAATAATAGAAAACCCTAATTGGATTGATTCACCACTTCTGGTGAATGAGTCTCAGTTTTGGTCAAAAATCAATTTTTTGCAAATTTGAAAACCCATTTGCTAGATTCCTATTCCCACATAGAAACCCATATTTTGGACCGATTCACCTAGCTTGGTGAATGAGTCCCAGTTAGCATCAATTTCAAACTTTATAGCATTTAACACCTCCTTCTAGTCATTTCTAGACTTACAAGTGCACATAATTCATCTCACGACTTTCTATTTTGTGTCATTTACTTTTCTAGGCCATTTTATAGGTCATTGCATTAAATTAGCGTTTAGCATTACATCTTGTATTTCATTTTTCTTTCCAAGTATACTTTAGTGTGATTTTTAAGCAAGTTCATCCTCTCACTAAAGTGGGGGCTAAATGTAGTGTCAAAAAATGTCGTCAGGGACATTTTCACACTTGTTGGGGCCCTCCTTGTAAAATTGAGCTTAATGTTTTCTTAATTTAGTGTTGTAATATGGTTGCCACACTCACATTAGGTCTTGGGCCCTTGTAATCCAATGAAATTAAATGGTACCTTGCTAAAGTGTTGTGAAGAGTTGTAAAACACTTTCACACTTTTCTAATTTTTTATTGATTAACTAAACCTAATAAACCTCTTTTTAACTAAAATAAACCTTAATCCTTCCTAATTTGAATTGTTGTAAAGTGTTGTAACACACTTTCACACCTTTCTAAGGTTATCATTAATAATTGGGCTTCTTAATGCTTTAAATGGACTTGTTTTATATCCACAAGCCTCGTTTAACGCCTCTTTTCGAGGATAATCCCAACACAAATCAATATCCAATAATAATTTAGGTTTTTCAGGTATAACGGCCCCACATTAGTGATATGAGATGCATTATCCACCTTGGGCAAATGATTCCCACCTAGTGTTCTTGGTCTCAAATCTGGTTTCACACCCTTCTAAGAATTTTTAAAAATGGTCCCAAAAATTATGCCTAATGGAACTCATTCACCACTTTGGCCGAATGAGTCCCGTTTGGCCCAAAATCAAAATTAATTCAATTTTTTGGTAGTATTTTATCCTCCTAGATCTGATGTCAGCTTGTAGTGTTGTAATTTTAGGAATTCTTGCATAATTAAGTATAAATAAAAGTTTCTTGCCATCATTTTACACCTAGGAAATTGAATGAGCATTCTTTTAGAACATTTGAGTTCACAAGAACATTCAAGCTTTTGCAAGAGCATTCAAGAGTCTTCAAGGGGAGATGATCAATCATTTTAGAGAATTATTCAAGCATCAAGCTTCAAGTTAAAGATTTAATGCATCATGTTTGTTTTTGAGCTAACCATTGTTATGTAGGGTTATATGATTCAAGCTATCATTTCATTCAAGTTATATCACCTTCAAGCAAGAGTAAAGATGTGCATCCATTGGAGCCACTTCATACATGTTTGTAGCATCTTATTGCTAGGTTTTGGTGAGTTGAAACATAATATTTTGTTCATCCATCATTGTCTATCACTATTTCATTCCAAGGTTTGATTACCAAAATGGGGTTTAACCAAGGGAAACCCTTATCCACTAGCAAAACAACATTTCTCTCTCTCTCTCTTTAGTGTGTAATTTGTGGGTTTAGATTGAAAAAATATTGAAGAGAAAGTTGGAGAAAGTTTACAAAGTGCCTAAAAGTTCTCAAAGTTGTCACTAAGCATTGGAGATGATTGGAGAGCACCTACAGGTTGATTTTTAAAGATTCAGATCTGGAAACCTGAAGAATCAGATTTAGAATTTTTAGAGGAATAGATTCATAATTTAAAATTCTAGAGAACCCTAATAGGATTGATTCACCACTTTTGGAAAATGTGTCCCAGTTTTGGTCAAAAAATAGATTTTTGCAGATTCGAATACCCATTTGCCAAATTTCTATTCCCACACAAAAACCTAGATTTTGGAATGATTCACCCAGCTTGGTGAATGAGTCCCATTCAACACTAAAGTAAAATTTTCTAGCATATTAAACCTTCTTCCAATGATCTCTAGATTTCCAGATGCACACAATTCATCTCACAACTTTCTATTTTGTTTCATTTATTTTTCTAGGTCATTTTATAGGTCATTACATTGAATTAGGGTTTAGCATTGTGTCTTGTATTTAATTTGTCTTTCCAAGTCTAAACTTGCTGGTGAACCCCTTATTAGTTTACTTTAAGCCCCTAAGACAACCTTGGAAAGATCTCTTTCTCCTTTGCATTGAGATCTCTAGGGCTTGTTCTTGAATGATAGAGAGTGAAGATTGTCATTCTAGGTCCTAAACCCTAAGAAAGTAAACAATTTTCCACCTTTCAGTTTGGTGAACCTACATTTAGAACATCATAATTCTAATTTAGAGTGCACTATCATCCTCTATCTTGCTTGCATTAACATTGCATTAGGGTTTGCATTAGTTAATTCACATTCTAGGGTTTCTAATTTTTCAATAGTGAAATATTATATAGCTTGCATTTTTTAATCTTATTTCATTTAAAATCAAACAAAATCTACATTTTCACTTAGAATTCAGATCATAAAACATAAAAAGTATAAAAATAAACTAAAAATTGATTTATTTTTTTAAAGGGACTCATTCACCACCTCAGGCAAATCAGTCTGAGTGCATATTTTGCACTACATTTTCTTGCATTTAAAACACTATTTTGGAGCTTTTGTTTACTATTGTTACCTTTCTATTCCAGTTTACATGATTTATATTTTATTCAATTTATTGCAACTAGTTTAAATTAGTTCATCTTGTACATTGCTTACATTGGAAGTTGCATCTACAACATTCCATTTCACACTATTGCATAGTCTAGAATATGAAATTTTCATTACATTTTCATCATGGATATGTGATTTGGAAAACTATGGATGTCCTTGAAATTCTTAGTGGATGTGTTAATTTGTTCCTTTCAAAATGACCCTAATGAAATTGAACTTACTCATGCTCACTCAACTCCTAATACATGTACTCCTTGTGATGCTAACATCAATAGAGAAGATGATGATAGCATGAATATGTTCCTAAATTATTTTATTAACAACCTTGAAGCTAATGCATCCTTTTATCTATCAATGGAACAAGCAACACCCCCTATGATACCACCTTTTGAGATGTTTGTTTACTAACATCCTAAAACTGAAACAAGATTTGAACCTAAGTTCCCTACAATAGTGAACCTAGTTCCTCTAAGCAAGCAAATACTCAACCTTTTTATGGTAACAAAGTAATAGACACTCCCATCAAACTCAAAGAAACATATGGAAAAGGATTCACAATCATGACTAAACAAGGATTTCATAGAACAAATGAACAAAAAATTCATAAACTGTTAGACCAAATACCAATTGAAGACACCAAAGGTATATGATTTCAAGACCCCCCTCTCAACATAAGTGCTCCTAAATAATACCTAAGGATTCATAGTGATGATACAGTAGTCTTAGATCCTCCTCATGATATAAATGTCCTCCTTCCTAAAGAGTAACCCATACCTCCTAAGTATAAAAATAAAAAAGACAAGATCCTCTTAGGATCTCCGACTCTAATCCCATCTAAACAAGTTGGTGAATCTAGCAAGCACAAGAGGCCCTACAAGCTGTAGAAACTAAAGTTCCCTTGTCCACCACTTAAAAGTGAAAGGAAACTACAACCGCTTCTAAACAAAGAACTAATAACATTACCACGAATGAAAGACAAGCTAATACTATATCCTAAAGATGCAAATGTTCCACATTTTCAATACCACATAACTCTTGGACATAGTAATGATGAGTGTCATGCATTCAAATTAAAATTGAACAAATTTCACTTGAATGGAAATTATTGCCATCAAGTGATTTCATAACATACCCTTTTCACCCCTTGTCATGTAGTAGTTCTAGAATATTGTATTCTCACTATTCCATGATCTCCCCCATCACCTACCTCAGCTCATTCTTGTCCTACACATAACTGGGGAAAGTGGTGGATAGCATTGTCCTATTAATGCATTTTTTGTTTCCCCTTTCGATAGTTGTTCACCTTCAGTATACAATGAACATGATTGGGATGCAAATGACCTACTTTAGGTCAAATCGAATGTGCCTTACTAGTCTTTTGAATTATTTATTTTTCATCTTCTTTTGTGTGATTACATGTGCACAATGTGATCCCCTATGACATTTTATTGGTTCTCTCTCTTTGTGGCATTCCTCTAGTATCTTCATTCTTCTCTATGTCATACATATTTTCAATTTTCCTTTCCTTCTATCTTTTTCATTTCTCTTGTGTTTTCCTTTTGGGGATGACATAAGGTGTTGAGAAATGCATGTCTCTTCCATGTTGACCCAAAATCTTTTCCTTTACTTTTTCTTAATCTTTTTTATTTTTCTTGTGTTTTCCTTTGGGGATGATGCAAGGCATTGAGTTATTCATGTATCTTCCATTTTGACCTGAAAGGACTTTATTTTTTTTCACTTTCTTTCTTTCATTCTTCAAGTTCTATGTGTATTTTAGGAATGATGATAGTTTAGAGCTCTCTAAAAACATTGCAGTAAGAACATACTCACCCCAATTCCACATATCCCTTGTGTGTTTGGATTTCAATTTTGAGGGAAACCCCTCTCTTTTCTTTTTCTCTTACATGACACAACTTAATTTAGAAACATATAACTTGGCATAGGGCTTTCCAAGTTATCTCTCATGTCTTCTTTTTGTAAGTATTTATCATTTGCTACTTTAAAGTAATTACTCACAATAGGGTGTTTAGCAGTTTTTTTTAAGTGGGGGCATACATTGGCATTATTATTTTGCATTATTTTCCTTCCATGGTTCATGGTGCATTCTACTTAATTTATATGATATGTTTTCACTTTGTGGATGACATTGAGGATGATGTCCTTAAGAGTGTGATCTCTCTCAGCATATTACATTCCTGTTAGTGGTTTGATGTGACACACTGGATCCCATAGGTTGTGAATATTTTATTCTTTGATTTTTCCTCTCTTAGAGACATTAGGTACGATGTTCCCTAAGGTAATACCTCACATGAACTAAGCGAGACTCCTTTGAATGTTCCTTCTTATTGCATTTCCTATTATATGGACACATTGTATAACACAACTTGCATGCCTGTAGAGCCCTCTTTTTTGTTCATGAGTTCCAAGAATATGAATTTTTTCTTGCATCATGAAGCTTGAATTCCATTGTTCATGAGCTCCAAGCATATGAAGTTTTGCTTGCCTCATGAAGCTCGAAAATCATTTTTTTTGTGTGGTTCCTTATTAAAGTTATCATGGGTTATAACTGATGGAAAGCCCGACTGGGGAATGAATTTCCCTTAGCCACTGGCATGTGAGTGTGAGCACATACTAGCCATCTATGTATGTGTCTCACCTGTTTCAGATCCTCACCCAGCGGACAACCTCAAGTTACGTTGCCTTAGAGTGAATTTGTATTTTTTTGGACAAGCAACCTACATCTGATTCACATCATAATGGAAAAATGGTCAAAGATTCTTCCAACTCTTATATTTCACTTTTATTTTTCATCATTAGTAGTGTATGCTTGTTCCTTTATGATGTTCTTTATATTATCTTCACATGTGTTATTTTGTGTCTATGATGGTTTACCATGGGATCTTGATCCTGGGGGCTTGATCACCCCTCTTGATCATTATAATCCTATATTACTAGCATTGGTGCACTTGTAATCCTCTTGATGTGTTTTTTCTACTTTAGTGTGATTTTGAAGCATGTTCATGCTCTCACTAAAGTGGGGGCTAAATGTAGTGTCGAAAAATGTCGTTGGGGACATTTTCACACTTGCTTGGGCAATCCTTGTAAAATTGAGATTAATATTGTCTTGATTTAGTGTTTTAATGTGGTTGAGACACTCACATTAGGTCTTGGGCACTTGTGAACCAATGAAATTAAATGGCACCTTGTTAAAGTGTTGTAATAGACTTTCACACTTTTCTAAGGTTTCATTGATTGACTAAACCTAATAAACCTCTTTTTAACTAAAATAAACCTTAATCCTACCTTATTTGGAGTTTTGTAAAGTGTTGTAACACACTTTTAGAAATTTCTAAGGTTATCATTAATAATAGGGATTCTTTATGCTTTAATTGGCCTTATTTTACATTGACAAGCCTCATTTAGTACATTATTTTGAGGATAATCCTAACATAAATCAATAGCCAATCATAATTTAGGTGTTTCAGGTTGAATGGCCCCAAATTTAGTGATATAGGACTCATTCACCACCTTGGGAGAATTAGTTCCACCTAGGTTTTTGGGTCCTGAACTTGGTTTCACACCCTTCTAAACAATTTTTAAAAAGGTCCCAAAAATTATGCCTAATGTGACTCATTCGCCAGCTTGGGCGAATGAGTCTTTTTTGGCCCAAAATAAAAATTAATTACTATTTTTGGTAGTACTTTATCCTCGTAGATCTGATGTTGGCTTGTAGTGTTGTAAATTCTAGAATTCTTGCATAATTAAGTATAAATACAAGTTTATTTCCCTCATTTTACATTGAGCAAGTTGAATGAGCATTCTTATAGCAAGCTTGAGTTCACAAGAGCATTCAAGAGACTTCAAGGGCATGTTATCAAGCATTTTAGCACATTATTCAAGAATCAAGCATCATTTCAAAGATCTCCTGCATCATGTTTTTTTTTAGCTAAAAATTGTGATGTAGGGTTTTATGATTCTAGCTAGCATTTCATTCAAGATCTATCACATTCAAGCAAGAGTTAAGATATACATCCATTGGAGCCACTTCATACATACTTACAACCTCTTATTGCTAGGGTTTTGTGAGTTGCAACATAATATTTTTTTCATTCATCATTCTCCATTCCTATTTCATTCTATTTCAAGGTTTGATTACCAAAATAGGGTTTGACCAAGGAAAACCCCTATCCACTAACAAAACAACATTTTCTCCTCTTTTTAGTATGTAATTTGTAGGTTTAGATTGAACATATATTGAAGATAAATTTGGAGAAATTTTTCAAAGTTCCTAAAAGTTGTCAAATTGTCACTAAGCATTAGAGAGCATTGGAGAGCACTTATAGGTTGATTTTCAAAGATTCAGATCCAAAAACTTGAAGAAGTGGATTGGGAAAACTAAGAGTAACATATTCAGGCTTTGAAATAATAGAAAACCATAATTGGACTTATTCACCACTTCTGGTGAATGAGTCTCAGTTTTGGTCAAAAATTATTTTTTTGCAGATTTGAAAACCCATTTGCTAGATTCCTATTCCCACATAGAAACCCATATTTTTTACTGATTCACCTAGCTTGGTCAATGAGTCCCATTCAACACTAAAGTAAAAATTTCCACCATTTCAAACCTCCTTCCAGCCATCTCCAGATTTCCAGGTGCACACAATTCATCTCACAACTTTCTATTTTGTTTCATTTACTTTTCTAGGTCATTTTTTAGGTCATTGCATTGAATTAGGGTTTAGCATTACATCTTATATTTCATTTTTCTTTCCAATTCTAAACTTAGTGGTGAACCCCTTATTAGTTTACATTTAGCCCTAAGACAACCCTATGGCAAGATCTCTTTCTTCCTTTGCATTGAGATCTATAAGGCTTGTTCTTGAATGATAGATAATGAAGATTGTCATTCTAGGTCCTAAACCATGAGTATGTGCATGATCATTATGGAAAAAATAGGCTCTTAAGTGGTGAAAAATTTAGACAAATAAGAGTTAGGAAACTTGATGTAATAATTTGAATAAGTTAGCTATATTATTTAAAAAATATGTAAGAATAGAATTTGTAGCAAATTGAATGTAGTTTCTAAACTACTAGGTTTTTATAAAAAAAATCTATTTGGTGAAAATTTGAAATTTCAATGCAGTAGTACTTAAATTTCAGGGAAAAAACAAGAAGTAGTTGTCTCTCTAACCACACTAGCCACACTAAAATGATATTATTTGTTATAAGATTTTAGATATAAGTAGAGGACTCATGTCTTGATGTGATGCATATTTTTTGTAATTTTTTTCCAAGTAAATAATTAATTATGAATTTTTTTATTACAAGTTTTAAAAAATATAAAAAATTGTATATCTGGCCACCTTAACTTGGTCATAACTTCATGAAATTCATTTTTTTTAATCCAATAGTATGCGAAGCATAGAATGTGACACATGTTTCAGATTCAAAAAATGTGATACCATTTGAAAGCTATAGATTTTTTTCAGTCAACCTATCAATCATGACTTTATCAATAATTCAAATAGAAAATGAATAATAATTATTTATCAAATTCAAAGTAAAACATAATTTATATTGGTGGAAAGCTAAGAATCTCTTTTAAAAACCTTTTTTGTTTCATCAATTTTAGGTTAAAAAAAGTCGTCAGCCACATACCCATCATATTGCCACTTTTTGGCCCATCATGATCCTGCACATACCCCATAGAAAAGAAAAAAAAAATCCACCTTTAATTTTAGTAACTTTACCTCAAGCTATGCACACATTAAAATCCTTCTTTAAAATCTCAATGGCTTAGTCTATTAGCATTAATGATTAAGTGTTGATGGTGACTCAGATAGAGGTGATATTTGCTTGACATTTTCTCACCAATAGAAGTGACTAATCTACAAACTCAAAATTGTTGTGGATTGATAAAAATGGGTGGATGCTCTATTTTTTTTTAGCACCATAATCATTATTTCCTTTGTACAGATACTTGGCATGACCGACATACCTTTTGTGTGATAGTGTTGTCTTGCATGCTGAATGTCACTGAATGATTCTTGGTTTTGTCATTGATTGCATTACATGTCATCTCTAATGGTTGCAATGGTTGGTTTTCTATAGGTCAAATCCCAAAAGTTTCAATCGTCAGTCTTCCACATAGAAATAATGCTACCAAGTGGATAAGAAAATCAAATTTAGGAAACTCTAATGTTGTAGAGATCTTGAATTGACATCATTTTTTGTATAGGGTCGTTGATAGCCCATTTGATTGCACAAGGTTATAAGTCAATAAGCATTGGGAATAGATTAACAAAAACATCCTCTACATGACTCATAAGTGTGCTTTCCTTCTTTATACTTCACAACTTGGAAGAAATATAATCCATAAGAAGTTGATATTCCTATCTTAAACAAAGATTATGTTCTTTTCTAGAGACCACAGTATTGTGTACTATGTTGGCCACTTTTATTGATATTCAAATTTTTTGTGCATTGGTTTATTAGTGGGTGTTATTCTCAAATTGAATTTGTTGAGTCTTAACATCTATTTCCTTTGAGTGTAGAATTAGTGAACTATCAAAATATTTTTTTCTTATTTTTGCATCATAGTTGCACCTTTTTTTTAATCGAATTTTCATTCTTATTTTTGGCTATTATTTATTTTGTTCTTATTTAGAATAAAGAAATAATGGTGGACTCTATCACATTGAAATAAATCTTATTTGTGATAGCTTTGTAATGTTTGCAGTCTGCATAAAGAATCAGTGGTGACCTCTCTCACATTGGGATCATTAATATGATGGTGTAGCAAGGTAGAGAAATCCATAAAAATAAAAAGCATATTTGAGTTGGAGAATTGGGCATTGGAATTGAAAAAGCATTTTTGAATGCTCATTATAATAACCTAGGGCATTCATTGTTTTTTATTTATTTATTTATTTTTATTTTTTTAGAGGACCAACTAGTAGCATTTTGGGTTTAAAATTAACCATTGAATTGAGCTTTTCAAATTGGTTAAAATTGAACCTACAAACTTACTAGATCATTTCTATGTTGGGTTAAAATTTAAAAAGGAAAACTCACACTCAGTTTGGTGATTAAAATGAACTCACTTTTGCTTTAAAGGATAAAATGAACAAGTGCTTAAGTGAATGATCTTGTTTTTTGACACACTTCAAGTGCATATCCTCTCCCTTTTTGCTTCGTGTAATCTTGGGTGATGAGAAACACTCAAGTGTAGTGTTTCACTTTTTGTGCAATTCAAGTATATATCCTTTCCTCTCACACCTTTTGGCGATCTTGGGTGATGAAAAATATCTTAATTTTTTTTCATACATTTCATTTTCATGTCAAAATGTTACCTTTAAAGGGTGTGCCTCCCAACTTGTTAGAGGGAACAACCCAAGTAGTAGTTTCATTTTAGTATGATATATAAATTATTTGGTTGTGACTAAATTCATTAACAAATTGGTGTTGTTGTCCCATACTGACAAGTGTCACCCCTAGTATCTGTGTGATACATTAAAATCTATTCTTTGGAAGGGAATGGGAGGCCTCTTAATTGATCTAATCTTGCCGCATATATGGCACCAATTTTATCTCAAAATTTTGAATTAAGAACCAACTTTTTGTAGAAACCAAAAAACATTTTTACTTGTTGGTGCAGGAATAGTCATTTTGAAGCTGCCCTGTATTCCACTATTCATTGTAGAAATAAAAAATCCTTAGGATCTTCAGATATTTAGGGTTTGAGATTTGGTGTGCCTATTCCATCTGAGGGGGAGCCAGTATCACCAAATCTCTAGTTGTTCACTTTGTTTTAGTGTTTCGAGCAACCCAAGTAGGGACTCAACAAGTAGTATCTCTTTAGCCTAAGTTGTGCATTATTATGGGTTAGTTGAACACCTTGCTTGGTTCCAAAACATTGAAACAAACATTTAACAATCACCCAATTTCAAAACCTTTGAAAAGAGTGAATACCTTTGAAGAGTCCAATATTACTGCTTCTCGCTAAATATTTCATCTTTAGAGGCTTCTAAATACTTGGTTTCATATCTCAATTCACTCTCTTCAATGTCAACATAGGGAAACTATGGCCTTGGATCTTTAATTTTTGTATAATGGACCATGTGGAATGAAAAAGAGATTAGACATAGACATTTAGTTGAAATTTAAGCAAGATAAGTTGATGTGGTAAAAATAATTAATTAATCAAGATAAACTCACAATTGAACCCAACACGTGTTTTCTCCATGATTTATGGCAAGATAAAAGTTCCTAAACAGCATGTCACCATTTCAAACTTGGACATCATAGCCCAAAGGCTACCAAGAAACACATTATGGAACTCCACTACAATAGGAACATCTTTGTAAGGAATTTTTATAGACACCTTTTGAGGGATGATCTAGACTTATATGTCCAATATGAGCATCTTATTTAAGGTATTGATATTTTTGGTTTGAGTCATTCATAGGCTAGAGCCTATTCTTCAACACCTTCATCTTGTAAATAAAGTTATTTTGGGTTTATCTACGGTCAAAACAAAAACCTTCATCCATCCTCAAAACATTTATCAAAATCCATCTCACAAACAACTTTCTAGAACTTTGGAAGCATCCTCATGCTAGACTTTTGGTAAATCCTTTTAGAACCAAATCAAAATCATCTTGTTTAGTGAGGTGTGTGGGAATGAACCCTTTTTAACACACAGTTAAATTAGCACCTCTATTTGGACATGTTCACCATCTAACATTTTAGGGTTTACAAGTTAAGATAACATCTAACATTTTAGGGTTTACAAGTTCATCATCCAAATAAACAAAAATCAAAATCAAAATCCTTAAACTATCTTTTATTTATCCAAAATTTCTTAAGGTTCCATCATTCATATCACCCATCCCTTCATCTTTCATATCATCATGATCCTAAAACACACCTAAGAGGATCTTTTTGTACCCCAAAATTAGATTAGACCAAAAATTTGATCCTAAATTTTATAGTTCAAAAAAGATCACAATACAAGAAGAATATGGAGCAAAATAAATAAACTTCAAGCATGAGAGATTTGATTCAAATTGAATTCAGTCTTAGGGAATCTACCAACCCTCCACTTAATCCTCCTCAACTACCTCAAGATTCTCAAGAGGAGGGATGTCAAGTGGTTTATGTCACAAACAACTTCAAAGAGATGTATCACGATGAAATACTTGAACTAGTGAAAAATATAGACACCCACAAACTTGTCAACATCATCATGAGACTAAATCACACCCAATACATGTTGGCATTGGAAAAAGAAGGGGATAAACTACCTTCTAATTTTGACATAAGCACCATTGTGGAGCAACCTTTAGTGAACATTCCATAAACATCATTCTCACCTACATTTCCAAGAATCATCCAACTAATTACTCAAACATCATCATCTCAAACACCCAGTCAACCTATGATCATGAAGGGAAGCTCATTACTCAAAGCCCTTCAAGGACACCCACTTGTCAAAAATCAAAACTTGGAGGCCAACACAATATTGGGTATGCTAAACACCATCCCACAAGATCTCCAACAACCATATGTACCACTAATCTTTCATGAGATAAACAATCCATCCTATTTCCGTGTGATGCCCACCTTTTCCCTTGATACACAAGGTTATGCTCCCAATGTCTAACAAGGAAAAATAGACCTATTAAAACAAGCGGGTACCTTCAATGCTTCATCTTCATTCCCACAAGTGAACATATCAAAGTCATTCCCAAAATTACCTATCATGACACCATCACCTACACCAACTCAAGGTATCAGACAAATCACTTCATTGAACCAAATCAAGTCAACCCCCCAAGCATAAATCTGTAGTGTAGGAAAATGCATCCCCTTTCATTTTCACACTTGTTTGGGACCACCTTGCTTTATTAATCCTTATTTATGTCTTAATTGGTCATATCTTGTATCCACAAGCCTCATAAATTGTCTTTTTATGGCTAATCCTAACAAACATCAAAGGGTAATTGATAATTTAATGGTTCTGGCTATGTGTCCCTAATTTTTGGAATGGGACTAAGTCGTCACCTAGGGCATCATTGTCCTCCAAAGGTCTTGGGACCCTAATTTAAAATGCACCTTAAATGGACCCCCTTTTGGAGTATGTGCCCTAGGTTTTAAGCCCTAGGACTAAGACGCCACCTAGGGCGTCTTAGTCCCCCTCAATTTATTTTTGGGATTTAATTTCAAATCTTGGTAGGATTTATCCTCCTTTAATTAATGAATTCATATGTTGGCTTGTTGTGGTTTAATTTTAGGATATTAAGCATGGATAAGTATAAATACTAGGTTCTTTCATTCATTTTCATATCTAAGCATTCATGAGAGATCCAAACATTGAAGTATTCATTCATAAGGCAAGTTTATGAAATCTAGAGCATGATCAAGATTCAAGAATCATATAAAGGATATTCTTGCATCATAT
Organism: Sequoia sempervirens; assembly: GCA_007258455.2. NCBI lineage: Eukaryota > Viridiplantae > Streptophyta > Pinopsida > Cupressales > Cupressaceae > Sequoia > Sequoia sempervirens. The sequence goes on from VDFB02000017.1 coordinate 342,567,201, forward strand.
GTGTATTTGAGCTAACATTTGTGATGCAGGGTTTTGATTCAAGCAAGTAATTCAAGTTAAGATCTGTCAAGCATTCAAGCGTTTCAAGATCTATATTCAAACTAGCCATTTCACAAAAGTTTGTCTATTTAATAAAAATGATTTGGTGAGTTGCAACATACCACTTTGTGCTTTAATCATCTGCCTCATTTATTCCATTTCATTTCAAGGTTTAATTACCAACAAGGGGTTTGACCAAGGAAAACCCCAATTTACTAGCAATCAACAAGTTTTTCCTCTCTTGTGTGTTTGTGTTTGTAGATTTATGTTGAAGATCATTTGAAGTGAAAAGTTGAAAAGTTTCATTGAAAATTTTTCATCTTCATGGAAACTCACCTATAGGCCAGATCTGGAAGTTTTAGGACTTAAGATCTAAAAAGAAGGAAGTGCTTACATTGAGCCTCAGGATCTTATTTAGATATTTTAGAAATTCAAAAATGGGACTAAATCACCAACAAGGGCATTTTAGTCCTCCTAGTGGTATTTTCTAGAGATTCTTTGAAATTCTATTCCAACATTTGAAGATTTCACACTTGCTCTAAAAATCAACAGCGAGACTAAGTTGGTAGTAAGGGTGTCCTAGTCTTCCCTAGCATATTTTGACAACATTTTTGCATTTCCATTATCCTTGTCATATTTCCATAGTTTCCAGGGACACACATCCTAACTTGTTATTACTTAATTTCATCATTTGCATTCATCATTTCACTTGCATTACTAGGTTTTGTGAGTTGATTGTTAAGTTGTCTTTTCCAAGCTTTTGTTTGGTGGTGAACCATTCAAATCCTAAAGAACCCCCTGCTAGGTCTCCTTTATTGAGAATTGACTCACCCTTGTGTTGATATTCAATCCAATTTGGGATCCTAGGACCTCCTCAAATGACAATTAGTGAATAGTGGTATTCTATGACCTAGCTTCTAAAGTACCCATTCTCCCATTATTCATTTTGGTGAACCTGGCATTTTAGAACATTCATTTTTCTAATTAGGAGTTCATTAAAGTCCTAGATCTAGGTTGCATTCTATCTTGCATTGCATCTTGTATTAGTGAAAGTGTGTCTAGGGTTTCTCATATTTGCATTAGTGAAAGTGCATATAGGTTACATTTTTTCTCTTTTGCATCATCTTATCTCATTGAAAAACTAAAAATTGCATTTTTAATCATCCTAATTGCATTTGGGAACATTCTCATTGCATTAAAAATTGAAAAAATTGCATTCAATTTCTTACCATTAGTCACTTTTTATTGCATTCATTTGCACACTTTTCTATTTATAAACATCAAATCCTAGAATAGGAAACCTATGAACACTATAAAACATCTAGATTCTACTTTTTTTTTTTTAAGAAAACCTTTGCTAGGACTAAAATACCCTTCTTGGTATGTTAGTCCCTCTGTGGGTTTCTAACTCATAATCCTCTTTGTGTTGTTTGTCATATGTTCCAATCCCTGGAACCTCAAAATTTCACTAAGAGGACCAAGACACCCTTACTAGAATCCTAATCCTTGTTGACCTTCACATTGCAATTTTCAAGGTTTGAACTTGCTTTTTTATACATATGTTAGCTACTTTCAGTTTTCTATTATAGTTTGCAAAATTTCTATTTTTCTAATTTCTTTCATTTCAAGTGTAATTGTAAGCATAGGATATCATGTTCATTAATCTTTCTTTATTTTATCCCTTGCATGAGTTGTACTACTTGGTATCCTATTGTTAATACTATTATGAGATGAAGTGTGAGACTCATGGCATCCTGCGGTAAAACAATCATTGTGGATCTTACCAGGTTATCTAGCTCTCTTACTCCTAGTGTTGGTACTAGTTCACTGGGTATGGAATATACCTTTGATATGTCTTTTTCTATGCCTACCTTACATACAAGTGTTATGCCAAGTGTTCAAACAATGGTTGATCATATCCCTCAAGAAAACATAATGAAAGTTCATGAAGACCTAGCCCATTTACCAGATAGCATTTTTACTAAAAACATTTCCAACAATATTATACCCACCTTAGATAGTCTTCACTGCATGATGGAAAGTGATGAAGGACTATAAGTTGTACGTAACATAGCTCAAATCTTTGAAAAAAATATTCCTTCCACCACCAATGGTTCTTAAACTACAAATAATGTGTAAAACCAGAGTGGAATTCACATTCCTCTTGGGCCTCCAACTATAACCTCCATTCCCACCTATACCAATCCTTAAGTGACCACAATGATCCAACCAACTATTAATTTCCTTCCTACATACAAAATTTCCACTAGTGCTCCTTATACCTATGTGGCATCTAACCTAGTATATCTTCCCATAAGTAATCCATTCATTTTTCCTTCTAACACATACACACCACCACCATAAATTTACCTCCATCTCAAATGACAAACAATGAACCTATAATTGACCACATTTTACAAATCCTTTCATCCATTCAACGTCAAGTTTCTACCATAAATCAAAATCAAAATGGTCCACTTTCATACTATGTCAAAAGGAACCCACTATCTTTGGAGATATTGAGAACTCTAGTTCCACAAGTTATAAAGATCCCTAGATTTGAGAAATATGGAGGAAAGTGAGATCTTTATAATCATGTTAATGCATTTACTACTTTGTGTAGTGACTTTATCCTCGAGTACAAACTTTTGGCTAAGCTTTTTTCCCAAATCCTTGAAATATGTTTCCTTGACCTAGTTTTCTATATTACCGAATAACTAAATTCACTCATTTGATGAACTTTTTGAAGCCTTTATTAACCATTTCCAAGTGTATATGGTTCTTGAAATGACATTAGATGATTCGATGAGATGTAAGCAAAATGAGAGTGAAAAAGTCACTAACTTTATTTCGTGTTACCAATTGCTTTATTCCCAAATTAGTGTGAAGATTTCTTATTCTCACCTTCAAAATATGTTCATAGAAAACTTACAAAATGTGATATGAGATAAGCTTATCATGATGAAATTCCCTTTGTTCATGCACTTGTGCACTTCCCTTCATGATTATCATAATTTCGTAGGTAGTTGTAAACCAAAAACCACCTCTACCCATCCTAAAAAGTCTGAATCTTCAAACCAAAACACCTACCAACCTTTCAAAAGACAAAATAATTTTTTTCTTCAACTAAATTCTACCTCCCAACCTACCCAAAAATTTGATACCCAAATAGCTACTATAAAGAAAAGTAATCCTTATATCTTTGGGGATCAACATAGACAATTTACTCCCTTACCTGACACACTTCAAAACATCGTGACTCAACTATTAAACAAAAAGATGCTTACCTTACCTCTTGTTCGACCTCTTGATCCTAGCAAGAATTTTCCTCCAAGCTTTGGAAATAATGCACCTACTGTGCTTATCACCAACAAAAATGACATGATACAAAACATTGCAAGCATCTTAAATATCTTCTGCAAGACCTCATTGATTCTAATCATATCCAAATTGGAGGTGTGAATGACAATGGTAATAAATTTGTAGCTCCTCCTAACAAAAACTTACAAATATTTACCAATCCCATGCCTAACCATAATATTTCATTTGTTAAGGCTAGTGAAACTAAGACCGATGTGATGAATGTTGACACGAATGATGAAAATGTGAATAATAATGAACAAAATCCTATGGATGATGTTGAAAAATATCCTATGGATGATGTTGAATAAAATCCTATGGATGATGTTGAAAAAAATAGTATGGATACTAATGACCAAAGTCCTATTAGTACAATTATAGGAGTGATCAGAATTGAGCCTCGTAAACGACAAACTAAAACACCCATTGACATTACTTTCTCTTGCGAAGAAAAAATAAAAAATGAACCTAATGGTCCTCTTTACATAGCCGATAGAATCAATAACAAGCCCAATCCTAGGATTTTAATTGATCTCGTCTATGGAGAGAATATGATTATAGAGGAACTCTTATATGTGCATGAATTAACTCAAGATAGATATGATAAACCGAAAGAATGGATTAAAACGCATGATAGTTTTTCTCATTCTATGATGGGCTTGATCACAATCCCTTTACAACTAGGACCAAAGAAATTAAGTGGATCATTATCTATCATCTCTAATTCAGATTAATTTCATGTGCAGTTAGGCTATAAATGGCTTCACTCCATGAAAGTGGTCCCATCCGTTGTCCATAAGTGCTTAAATTTTCCAATCGGCAATGAAATATTCATTTTGAACCATAATGGCTTTAGACCTCCGTCTTCCTATGGAAATTTTTCCTTAGATTATTTTTTTCCTGAGCCTATGGAACCTATAAGACCATGTGACAACTTCCTTTTCCTATCCTACAAAAATTTCAAAGAAAAATGCATAGCCAAGCTATCCCTTGAAAATTTTCCTCCACCCATGATTGAACCTCCACCCCTTGAAGAAAATAGTATTGAGCTTAAATCCCTTCCATCTAACCAAGACTCATCCATCAAAAATCCCTTGCATATTTCCTACAAAAGACTAAGAGAAAACCAAACAAGTCCTAATCCACCTCCTAAGAAAATTTATAAAGCCAAAGAGAAAGTGGTTGAACAACCTTCCTATAGCATAGAAAAATGGATCTTTGGTTATTTTAACACTCATTTGAGCCCTTGTGGATTTTGGCTTAGTTTCTCCTTAATTTAGTGTTGTAATGTGGTTAGCACATTCACATTAGGTCTTGGGACCTTGTGAACTAAAAGGATTTCAATGGTACCTTACCAAGGTTTTGTAAAGTGTTAGAACATAGTTTCACACTTTTCTTAGGTCTTGTTAATGTATTTCACCTAAATAATCTCTTTTTGTCATTCACCAAGCCTTATTGCTAATTTTTGTAAAGTTTTGTAACACATATTCACATTTCTTTAGGATTTTCATCGATAATTATGGTTTCTTATGATTTAATTGGCCCCATTTTGCATGCACAAGCCTTATTTAAGTTTATTTTTTAGAATAATTCCAAGAAACATCATTTAAAACTTCAAAATCCCCAAACCCACTTGAAATGCCTAAGGTGGGACTCATTCACCATTGTGGGTGAATGAGTCCCCTTAGCTGGGACCCATTTTAGGACATTTTATCTTGCATTAGTGAAAGCTTCATTTAGATTTTAGTTTTGCATTGCATCTCATTGAAAAAATAGAAATGTTGCATTTCGGATCATTGTTTTCATTCTGTAGGACATTAAAATCATCTTACAATTTCTAAAAAATACAAAAAAATTGCACACTAGGACTCATTCGCCACCCAGGGTAAATCAGTCCCTCTGCACTTGTTAAACAATATTTTTAGCACTTTTTTTTGCATTTTTCTACATTTTTGTTTTTTGTAGTTAGATCTATGTTATAGTTAGCAACATTTCTATTATTTTTATTTCAAACTCTTAGATTAGTTTTCATTTGCATTCACCCCTCCTTTGTGGTACTTGCATGAGTGTTTGGTGCCCCGTTGATAATACTTTGGTGAGAAGAAGTTCTAGACTCATGGCTTCCCATGATAGCACTTTCATTGTGGACCTTGGGATCTCAAGAGATCCTACTCCTAGTATGGAAAATGGTGCATTAGGCATTGATCATACCACTTCCATCCCTTCACCTTTCCATCCAATGAATGTTGACAACCAAAACAACTCTCTCCCTCAAGACAAAGTCATTAGTATTCATGAAGAATTTTCACATTTACAACAAGACCTGTCCCTTGAAAACATTTCCCAAACTACCATACCCACCATTGACAATCTTCATTGTTTGATTGAAAGTGATGATGGCTTGCAAGTGATGAAGATAATTTATGATATTTATAATATACATGCTTCTTCTAATACCCAATCTTCAACCATTCCTATAAGCCAACGAGGACCTCAAGTTCCCCCCCTTCAACCATAGATTCCATCCCAACTTATACCAATCCGCAAGTCCATACAACTATACATTAGGGTACTTTTTTCCCAATTTCACTAGCATTCCTACTTCTTTTGTGGCATCACAAGTCCTTTCGACCACCTTCACACCTCATAGTATTCCTTTCACTTCACCTAACATCAATTACACTCCATCACCATTTTCCCTTCCACCTCAACCCACATACCCCGATCCCCTTCTTACACAACTCCTTACCATTGTTTCATCTATGCAACATCAACTTTCCACCATTAGCCAAGGTCAATCAGCTCCACTTACATATCATGTCTATGGTAGTCCTTTATCCTTAGAAATCTTACGTACCCCAATGCCACAAGGGATAGAAATGCCTCGGTTTGAGAAATATGCAGGAAAAGGAGACCCTGTCAACCATGTTAATTCCTATACAACTTTGTGTGGTGACTTCATCCTTGATGATAAAATGTTAGCCAAACTGTTTCCAAGTACTTTGAAAGACACTACCTTAGAATGGCTTTCCAACTTTCCTAATCATTCCATCCATTCATTCAATGAATTGGTGGATTCTTTCATGCATCACTTTCAAGTTCACATGACACCTAAAAAGACAATGGTTGACCTTATGTGATGTAGACAACACATAGATGAAAAATTAATAGATTTTATCTCATGATACCAATCTGTGTATGCTTAAATTGATGTCAAGATTCCTAATGCACATATGCAAATGATGTTTATCGAAAACTTGCACACACACCTTTAGGATAAATTAACAATGATGAAACTCCCCTCATTTATCCATTTATGCACAACCTTGTGTGAATACCATAATTTGGTTTCAAGTCGTGATTTGAAATCCACTTCGAATCGAGCTGACAAACTTGAATGCAACAATCAAAACCAAAATAACCAACAAAACTTCCACAAACCAAATAGAGGATTTTTCCAATTTAATCCCCCTCCTCAACCTCAACCACAACTAACCCAATCCATTCCAAATCAAGTGAAAACTATTTAAAGTAGTGGTGCCTTATACCTATGGGGACCCCAAGAGACAGTTTACTCCCCTACCCAATACCCTTCATAATACAATGAACCACTTAATTCAACAATTTCTACTCACTTTGCCACCTTTCTAACCGCTTGATCCAAACTAGCCTTTACCACCCACGTTCAAACCTAATAATTATTGTCATTTTCATCGCAAGAATGGACATGACACTAAAAATTGCAAGCATCTCAAACATCTAGTTCAATACCTCATTGATTCAGGCCATCTATCCATTATGGGTGTTAATCCCATGTCAAGGCATGCCTAAACATACTACCCCATTCATCGTTCTAGTAAACCTTCAACCACTGATGTAATGGGTGTTGATACAATAAATGAACATAATGTACCTCCCCCTATTACTACGAAAAGTCCTCTAGATGTCCTAGTAGCTATGATAAACGATATCCCTTGTAAGGGCCACACCACAAAATCTCTTGATATCACTTTTTCTTCTAAAGACGTACTACAAAAAAATTGTAATGGTCCTCTTTACATAGCTGGTAGAATCTATAATAAGCCCACTAATGGGATATTAATAGATCCCACTTGTGGTGAGAATGTGATCACAGAGGAGTTTCTAGTACTACATGATCTATATCAAGATGAATATAATAGACCAACTACATTGATTAAGACACATACTAGTTTTGCATGCCCTATGATTGGATCGGTCATCCTACCCTTACAGATAGGACCTAAAACTTTGGAGGTAAAATTTTCAATTATTCCACAATCTGACCAATTTTTTTAATGACTAGGCCACCCTTGGCTTCACTCAATTAAACTGGTCTCATCAATTTTTCACAAGTGTTTCAAGTTTCCAAATGACAATGAAATAGTCACCATACATCATAGTGGCTTTAATCCTTTATCTTCTAGAGGTAATTTTTCATTAGAAGCCTTTTGGCCTGAATTGTCTCTTAAGCCAACTTGTCCCGTCCCACTTCACCTCCTATCATAGATGGAAACCATTCTTCATCAGGTTTGACATTGAAAACCATACAATAACGGACAACGCCAATGATGCTTTACCATCACCCAAATAAGCAGGGAAAATAAAACCACTCTATCGTACTCATAAGCGCCAAACAAGTGTATAATCTAAAGAGAAAGTAGGTTGATCCATCATCTTCGATTTCTTCTATTCTTCCCTCTTGATGAATGAACCTATGATGCCTCAATCGATCTTACGTCAACAACTCCAAAACAAAATTAAATGAAACCATAGTGCTGGGGAACAAAGTGTCATCATCATCTCATTTGCTCGTCAATCACATAGAAGAGATAAAGAAAATCCACGCTACTTTTTGACGGTAATAGATATTTTCCCTCAGCTTCTCATTTACGCATGATAGTCCGATTTTAACCTTACAACAAATTGAACAATCAACTACCTCTACTTTTTAGTCCAGCCATCATTAAATCACCCTTACGTCCTCTAATATCATTAATCTTGATGATGATGATGATGATGATGTGATAGCAAAATAGACGTACATAAAATTTTATTCTTTATTTTCATCTACAATGAGCCGACGATACATCCTCTTCACCAGTAGAAAGAACACAGTGCAATCATGGTTCAACGCAATTCTTCCTTTGGATAGTTAGCGCCTTCGCGTTACAATGAACATGATTGGGAGGCGAGATCTAATGAATGGTTGACTTGCGATGGCCTAACTAGACTTTTTATTTTCTCTTTAAATTTTCCTTTTCATGTATGTATTGTGTTCCCCTATATTATGTGTTTGATATATCATCTCTTTGTACACTGCTTCTATTCATATCTCTCTTCTCCTATATGTCATACATTGTCTTTTTCGCTCTTTTGTTTTGTGTTCTCCTTTTGGGGATGACGCAAAGCGTAGAGACACCCTATGTCTCTTCCATATTGACCCACAAAGTCTTTGTATTTTTCTCCTTTTTTTTTCTGTTCTCCTTTTCAGGATGATGCAAAGAATTCGACTGAAATGTCTCCTTCATGTTGACCAGCTTTTCATTTCCTTTCTGCCTTTTTCACTTTTGTTTGGCTTATGTTTCCTTGTGGGGATGATGCAAAGCGTACAGACCGCAATGTCTCTTTATGTTGTTAAAAACGGACTTAGGTGTGTGGGATCATGATGGGCCAAAAAGTTAGCAATATTATAGGTGTTGTAGGGTATGTGGCTGGCGACTTTTTTTGCAAAATTAATGAAGCGAAAGGTTTTATAGGAAGTTCTCAACTTTCCGCCCAATATAAATTATGCCTGGTGAATTTAATAAATAATTATTATTTATTTTTCTATATTAAATTACGACTAAAAGTCGTGATCGATGCGTGATTGAAAAAAAATACTCGCTTTCAAAGCGGTGTCACATTTTTAAAATTTGAAACATGTGTCACATTCTATCTTCACATACTATGGATTAAAAAAGAAAAAATAAATTTCGTGAGTTTTGACCAAATTAAAATTGATGGGACATACGAGTTTTATATTTTTAAGTTGTAATAAAATCATAATTAACTGTTACTTGAAAAATTACAAAAACCATCCTATCTGGACATAGTCCTCTACTTATATAAAATATTATAAAAATATTATCATTTATTATGGTTGGGGTGGTCACCACAGTTTTTCATCTTATTTTCTCCTAAATTTGCATTACTCACGCATTGGGGAATTTCAAATTTTCACAATATCTTTATTTATTTTAAGCCGCCCTATTAGTTTAGAAACTTCATTCAATTTTCTACTGATTCTATTCTTACATATTTTTGAAATAATATAGATAACTTATTCAAATTTTTATGTCAAGTTGCCTAACATTGATTTTTCTAATTTTTTTGCCACTTAAGGGCCTATTTTTTCCATGATTATCCTGCACATACCCACTTTCCTTTTCCTTTTTTTTCGCTGTCTTTGTGGCATTCTTCCAGTTCTATGTGCTTTGGGGAATGACGAAAGTTTTGCACTCATTCATAAAAACATTGCAGTGACGAACATACTGACCCCAAATCCATAGATCCCTTATGTGTTTGGTGTGCTCTTTTTCCAGTGGGAAATTCCCTTTATTTGTTTTTCACTTTTCCTTGACATGATGCAACTTAACTTTGAAACATATGACTTGGCATAGGTCTTTCCAAGTTGGCTCTCATGTCTTGTTTTCTTTTTGCATTTACTTTCCTTCTCTACTTTAAAGTAATTTCTCATAGAAGGATGTGTAGCAATTCCTTTAAAGTGGGGAGCTTAAATTACCATTATTTCATTGGAATTCTTGGTTCCTAGTGAAAATTTTTCATTTATATGATGTCTTTTTCACTTTGTGGATGACATTGGGTATGATGTCCTTCATAAGTGATATTTCTAAGCATATTGCATTCCTCTTGGTGGCCTAATGTGACACACTACATCCCCTAAGTTGTGAATATAATATTCTTTGATTGGTCCTCTCTTGGAGACATTACACATAATGTGTTGGAAACTTGGAACACTAAGAGGTGGGGGCAATTAATCAGTTTTCAATTATTTAAACTTTCAAAATAGATCTAAAACTTATCAACAACAAAGATATAACATTACATAGCATTTCCAACACATAATAGATGAAAACATGTAGTCATGTTAGTGAACACCAAAACACCATATATTTTTACATGGAAACCCTGTTAGGGGAAAAACCATGGTGGAGATCAATCCACAATATTTTACTCTGTTAAAAGTAAATAAAAAGGGGAATGCACTTGCATTCAGGCACACTGCCTAGAGCTCACTGCTCAAAGAAAAGAGGCTCACTGCGTTATAGATATAATAAGTATTACAACAAGCTTTGAATTGAGAATATAACATCCACACATGCTAGGATTCAGTTCCATTGAAGCTCAAGATCAAATTCTGGATCTCTTGATCGAATAGCACTTTTTCTCTACAGTGCTATACAAAAATTGTTATGCTCACTAATAACTAATCTTTTCTTTTTCACTGTCACCTATAACTATATTATATCAACCACCATGACTTCTATTTCTTGAACACACACATCCACACGCATCACAAAATCTCTATTTCAAAATGATTTTTGGATCTCCTTTATATACTTGCTAACAAGAAGTTCAAAAGTATGTCAGCCTCACAATAGGATATAACATTTTTCTTTTATGTCGGCTCATATCACTTAATTGGAAGATAAGTGTAGATAAGTGTACCCAAAAAAATTGGCTAGACTTTAGTAGGGACCCAAAACATAAGTAATAGAAAAACAAATATTCCACATAGATTAACAAAACGACATACAAAGCATGTCAACCACAATGGAAAAAGAAGCCATGAATCATGGTACCGATTCTTGACTTTGAATACGACTTAGGATTGTACCACGAAACTCATTAGAGAATAGAATAAATGTTAAGATATATTTCATGGAGGTCCACAACACAAAATAATGATTCAGTACAGTGAGTGATATCATGCAAAATTTCACTTGCACAACTAGATGTCCTGTTCTTCAAATTTACTACTGGTAGAAGTAATGCAAATATTGTAGATCATACCATTGACTCTAGTTGCCATAAATGACAACACAAGTAGACAAAAAACAATCTTTCAAGGCCAAATGCCAACAAGCTGCCCCTTTAGCATTGTTGGCAACACTTAGTGAAAATGACTAAGTGTCAAAAACCAAAAACACAATTACTCTTCCTCTCATGAATATTTGGGAAATTTTCACTCATTCTCTCCCCCTTTTACATCAATAAAAAATATTTACTATATCTGCTCTAGACTTCCCTTCCTTACCATTTACTCATATTCTATCCAAAAATTTCATCAAAATTTGAGAACTGCAGCAAGAGTTTAGAAAATTATTTTGTACCTAGCTTTCATCTCTAGAAGGAATTTCTTCTAGGAATCCACTGCAATTCCAATGGTAATGATCAAGCTATTATTTTTTGAGGTTCTATTGATGATCTAGATAAGTGACTTAGGAATTGTGATTGCAGCTTCTAGCTTTTCTCTTGACTTGACCACCTCAACCATCTGCTCTAATCTCATTTTAGTTAGGTATTTTACTTTCTAGAAGGTATCAAGAAGGGAATTTCAAGCACAATCGACCTTTGTATGCTCTTCCTATAGAGCATGAACCTTCATTTTCACATCTCCATCCATATCCAGAGTCATATACTAATCTTGACCAATTTTAACAATCTCATCCTCAATTTCTTGCAACCTATCTTTGTACTTTCCTACCACATGTGGCCACTTTAGATAGTAATTGAGTACCTTATTGCCTAAATAAATACATTATATTAGCACATTCATTTTCTTGAACTTGGAAATAGATAGCCTGAATTGCATCTTTAAATGAGAAATTGTCTCCTCTTTTTTGTCCACAGGTACAGATTCCATAGCTTCTTTGACATAATCAATTAGTTCTTTTGGGAGGAAATCTTGTAGGATTTCCAACTCAATATCATTATCAACAATATATCTTCCTAGAGTTTCCTCAATGAAATCCTACTCATAGGATGGTCCATTCAACCATATATCTGATATCTTCTGCATACCATCCTCATCCTAACTGATTTGTACTAGCTTTGATTTAAACAGAGCACATTCTTAATCACTATCTTCCATAATTTCCACAACCGGTTCAACTAGTTTTGGATGAATTTGTGAAGTATGATCTTTAGAATCTTCATCTTCTACATCCACAACTATTAAACATTTTCCCTTTTCTTCAACCTTTGTTGACTTGGGTAGTGGTGGAGTGACATCACCCATATCACTTCCTTTCTTCTGATTTTTCTTAGCCTTATGGGAGGATGATCCCCTACTTGTTTCATTTACTAGGAAAGGGATAACACCTTCCCCAAACCTTTCTAACATCTTTCTAAAGAAGCTTTCATTAACTTGTTCACAGTTCCCAAAAGAATTATAATCGACATATTTTCACTCCATGCTACATTATCTTTCGTAGGCAAACAATTTAGAAAATACATCATAATGCATATTACCAGAGTGCCAAACCTAAAAGGGTAGTCAATATCCTTCCTTAATTGAACATTTTCCATTAGTTGTTCCTTTACCAGGCTACACAGGTCGAAATGTTCATTTTCCATTATCATTTTGTGAGAGATATATGCCGCAACTGCCGATGTTGATCATTCACAGTTTCTGAAGAAGATGTTATATGAGATTCCATGTGCCACATACCTTGGCAAAGGATCTTTTATCATCACAGTTAAAAGAGCCCTTTGATATCCTCTTATTTTGGTTAAGGCTTCGACTTCAATATTGTGAATCGACTTCTTCTTCGGTAAATCACCAACATTGCATAAGCCCATTGAATTACTAATCACATCCTTAGTAATTAGATAAGGTTTGTTGATATTGAGGTTATCACCATCAATTTTTTTCAGAAAAAACCGAATTACTTCAGAATTAGCGAAATGAGGGTATTTGTTCCATATATCCAAACTTTTATGCTTAGATCCTTCAAGCCTCCTGAAATCGGCAAGCGACAACAAATTCCTTTAATCCTGAATCTTTTGACTACTATACTCATCTAGAGTTAAGGTTCCTTTTATTTTCTTCGTGATTTGCTTCAAACAGAGTTCTACCAATTGCAAAAGTAGATATGCAATTAATGATCAACAGATGTACCTGGAAATTCGCCACAAGAATCACCTTTAACACTTTTGAAATTTTGCAGAGAATGCTTCTCAAACTATTCTTCTTCAATGCATAGTGACGAGTTGGGCTTCCAAGTGCCCCTTTTATAACTTACATTCTGCCGCATTAAATGTGTTGCCCTAGAAGTTCGGGTTACTTAGTGAACTTCAGACAACAAGCAAAAGATTTGACTTCAGGCCCATACCATTCCACCCAATTCAACATATGATTGCAAAAATTTTCATCCACGAAAACTGATAGCATCTAGCAATTCGAAGCTAATTACATATAAGGGGATAGGAGATCTGCATGAAAACCCCCCCTAGGCCACTGGCCTGAGATTTTAATTTTTGAAAGAGCTATAGGAAGGAACTTCTGGTATGGTCTTGTCTCCTTCATGGGATTCCCTTTTCTTCACCCATGTTCGCTTCATCTAATCTCTTATCTCTTCCACATTTTCCTTCTCTTTTCCTTTATTGTCTTTCTATGAATTTCTTCCTTGATAAACCAAACCTCTATTATTCAAGTTTTTGTTCCTACAGAATTTTCCATGGTGTCTAACACTGTTACAATTGAAACATACCAGATTATTTTGTCTATACCAGCTATTCCATTGATTTCCTCTTGTCTTGCATTGATTAGTGACATGTCCAAATATTCCATAGGTATAACATTTAATATCACTTGTATTGACAAGCATGCCCCTGCATTCTAGTGCCTTATGACCAAGCTTCTTGCATTTATAATAGTGACTATAAAATGATGGAGTACTAGGATTTATCCTACTTCTACACTGACCAAATTTATTACAAGCAAAGTAAAATCCATTAAATCTTTGAGCATTGGGTTGACTTACTGGGTGTCTTCTACCTTTGTTCTTCTTTAAAGAGTTCTTTTGTTTGGATCTAGAGCTTTCTCCCTTCTCATAGGCAAGACCTCGCTTGTCATTTGTATTCTTCTAATTTTTGGTTATCTAAACAAGCTTAGTAGAACTTATCCTGAATTTCTCCTTGAATTCACTTGTAGTAGCAAGCTAATTTCCAAGAGTAACTATTTGTCTTTCAATCTCATATTCATATTTTCTGGCCTGTTGTAGTTCAACCTCCAACTGAATGATTCTACAGTTAATTTTGTTTCATTCTTCATATTTTTCTTTTAGAGATTGGGAAATATTCTCCCCATTCTTCTTTCTTTGTTCGATCTCTTTGATAAACTTCATTGTCACAGATTCCATTTCAACTTTCAAGGATGCATTATCCTTGGCTAGCTTTTTACATTCTTCCATAATTTCTTTTAGGGTTTGATTCAAATGGATATCATCTAGACATTTGTTTTCCTTTTTCTTCAACTAATCACACAGTTATTTCCTCTTTTCCATTGACCCATTTATCATATCCTTCAGTGATTGAATGAATTTTTTGACATCTACAAGATTTTCTTTTAGTTCCATGACCTCTGCTTTAGATTGATCAAGATCATCAATTGCCACCATAAGTTGTTTTTGAATACCACCAACATCCATTGAGATTCAAGAATCACCTCAAGCTATTAAAATTTCTTTAGAGGAACCTACTCTAATACCAATTGTTGGAAACTGGGAACACTAAGAGGCGGGGGGTGAATCGGTGTTAAATTATTTAAACTTTAAAAATAGATCTAAAACTTATGAACAACAAAGATAGAACATTACATAGTATTTCCAACACATAACAGATGAAAACATGTAGTCATATTATTAAACACCATAGCACCATATATTTTTACATGTAAACCTTGTTAGCGGAAAAACCATGGTGGAGATCAATCCACAATGTTTTACTTTGTTAAGAGTAAATAAAAAGGGGAATGCACTTGCACTCAGGCACACTGCCTAGAGCTCACTGCTCAAAGAAAAGAGGCTCACTTCCTTACAGATATAATAAGTTTTACAACAAGATTTGAAATGAGAATACAATATCAACACATGTTAGGATTCAGTTCCACTAAATCTCAAGATCAAATTTTGGATCTCCTGACTGGATCACACTTTTGCTCTACATTGATATACAAAAATTGTTCTGCTCACTAATAACTGATCTGCTCTTTTTCGCTCTCACCTTATAACTATATTATTTCAACCACCACAACTTGTAATTTTCACACACACACATCCACATGTATCACACACTCTCTATTTGCAAATGATTTTCGAATATCCTTTATATACCTGCTAACAAGAAGTTCAAAAGTACGTCGGCCTCACAATAGGATATAACATTTATCTTTTATGTCAGATCATATCACTTAATTGGAAGATAAGCGTACCGACACAAGTTAGTTGTACTTTATTAGGGACATAAAAGATAAGTAATAGAAAAACACATATTACACATAGATCCACAAAACACCATACGAAGCATGTCGGCCATAATGGAAAAATAATCCATGAATCATGCTACCGAGTCTTGAATTCAATTAGGACTTAGGATTGTGCCACAAAACTCATTAGAGAATAATATAAATGTTACTAAATATTTTCTGGAGGTCCACAACACGAAATAATGATCCTGTATAGTGAGCGATATCATGCACAGTTTCACTTGCACAATCAGATGTCCCGTTCTTCAAATTTACTGTTGGTAGAAGTAATGAAAATGTTTTTTTATCATATTGTTGACTCTTGTTGCCACCAATGACAATAGAAGTAGCCAAAAAACAATCTCTCAAGGCCAAATTCCAACAATCTCCCTCTTTGGCATTGATGGAAAAACTTAGTGAAATTACTAAGTGTCAAAGCCCAAAAACACAATTATTGTTCCTCTCATGAATATCTAGGAAATTTTCACTCATTCTCTCCCATTTTGACATTAATGAAAAATCTCTCCTATATCCACTCTACACTTCCCTTCATTAGAATTTACTCATATTCTCTCCACAAATTTCATCAAAATTTGACAATTGTAGCAAGAGTTCTGAAAATTATTTTTTACTGAGCTTTCATCTCTGGAAGGAATTCCTTCTAGGAATCCACTGCAATTCCCATGGTAATTATCAAGATGTTATTTTTTGAGGTTCTATTGATGATCTAGATAAGTGACTCAGGAATGGTGATTGCAGCTTCTAGCTTTTCTCCTGAATTGAGTACCTCAACCATCTGCTCTAATCTCCCTTCAGTTAGGTCTTTTACTTTCCAGAAGGTATCAATAAGAGTATTTCTAGCACAGTGGACCTTTGTATGCTCATCCTGCAGAAAATGAACCTTCTTTTTCAAATCTTCATCCATATCCAAAGTCATATAGTAATCTTGACTAATTTTAACAATCTCATCCTCAATTTCCTACAACCTGTCTTTGTACTTGCCTACAACAGGAGGCCACTTTAGACAGTAATTGAGTCCCTTATTGCCTGAATAAATACATTGTCTTAGCACATTCATTTTCTTCTTCAACTTGGAAAGAGATAGCCTAAATTGCATCTTTAAATGAGAAATAATCTCCTCCTCTTTTCTATCCAAAGGTACAGATTCCAAAGCTTCTTTGACACGGTCAATTAGTTCTTTTGGGAGGACATCTTGTAGGCTTTCCAACTCAATATCATTATCAACAATATATCTTCCTAGAGTGTCCTCAATGACATCCTGCTCATAGGATGGTCCATTCAACTGTATATCTGATATCTTCTGCATGCCATCCTCATCTTGAATGATTTGCACTAGCTTTGATTTGAATAGAGCACCTTTTGCATCACTATCTTTCATAATTTCCACAACTGATTCAACTAGTTTTGGATGAATTTATGAAGTATGATCCTTAGAATCTTCATCTTCTTCATCTACAACTATCAAACCTTTTCCCTTTTCTTCAACCTTTTCTAACTTGGGTACCGATGGAGTGACATCATCCATATCACTTCCTTTCTTCTACATTTTCTTAGCCTTGCTGAAGGAAGACCCACTACCTGTTGCCTTTACTAGGACAGGGATAACACCTTCTCCAAACCTTTCTAACATCTTTCTAAAGAAGATTTCATACACTTGTTCACAATTCTCAAAATAATTATAATGATTGAAGATTTGCTTACAAACCGACATATTTTCACTCCTTGCTACATTATCTTTCGTAGGCAAACAATTTACAAAATACATCATAATGCATATTACCAGAGTACCAAACCTGAAAGGGTAGTCAATATCCTTCATTAATTGAACATTTTCCATCAGTTGTTGCTTTACCAGGCTGCACAGGCCGAAATCTTCATTTTCAATTATCATTTTGTGAGCGATATATGCCCCACCTATTGATGTTGATCCTTCATGGTTACTGAAGAAGATCTTATATGAGATTCCATGTGCCACATACCTTGTCAGAGGATCTTTGATTATCACAGTTAACAGAGCCCTCTGATCTCCCCTTATTCAGGTTAGGGCTTCGACTTCAATATTGCGAATCGACTTCTTCTTCGGTAAACCACCAACATTGCTTAAGCCCATTAAATTACTAATCACATCCTTAGTAATTTGATAAGGTTTGTCAAGAGTGAGGTTATCACCATCAAATTTGTTCAAAACAAACTGAATTACTTCAGAATTAGCATGAGGGTATTCGTTCCATATATTCAAACTTTTATGCTTAGATCCTTCAAGCCTCCTAAAATTAGCGAGCGACAACAAATTCATTTCATCCTTAATCTTTTGACTACTATACTCATCTAGAGTTAAGGTTCAGGACTTTGATTTTCTTCATGATTCACTTTAGACAGAGTTCTATTGATCGCCAAAGTAGATATACAATTAATTATCAATAGAGATACCTAGAAATTCACTGCAATAATCACCTTTAACTCTTTTGAAATTTTGCATAGAATCATTCTCAAACTATTCTTCTTCAATGCATAGTGATGAGTTAGGGTTCCAAGTGCCCCTTTTATAACTTACTTTCTGCCGCATTAAATGTGTTTCCCTAGAAGTTCTAGTTACTAAGTGAACTTTAGACAACAAGCAAAAGATTTGACTTCGGGCCCATACCATTCCACCCAATTCAACATATGATTGCTAAAATTTTCATCCATGAGAACTGACGACATCCAACAATTCAAAGCCAATTACATACAAGGGGATAGGAGATCTTCATGAAAAACTCCCCCTAGGCCACTAGCCTGAGATTAATTTCTGGAAGAGCTACCAAAGGGAACTTTCAGTACAGTCTTGTCTCCTTTATCAAATTCACTTTTCTTCACCCATGTTCTCTTCATCTGATCTCCTATTTGTTCCACATTTTTATTTTCTTTTACTTTATTTCCTTTCAATGAATTTATTCCTTGATAAACCAGACCTCTTTTACTCAAGTTTCTATTCCTACAGAATTTTACAAGGTGTGCAACATTGTTACAATTGAAACATACCAGATTATTTTGTCTGTACCAACTATTCCACTAATTTCCTCTTGTCTTGCATTGCATAGTGACATGTCAAAATCTTCCATAGGTATAGCATTTAATATTACTTGTATTGACAGGAATGCTCTTGCATTCTAATGCCTTATGACCAAAATTCCTGCATTTATAGCATTGACCAGAAGATGATAGAGTACTATGATTTATCCTACTTCTACACTTAGAAGCCATATGACAAAATTTATTATAAGGAAAGCAATATCCATTAAATCTTTGAGCATTGGGTTGCCTTATCGGGTGTCTTCTACCTTTGTTCTTCTTTTCAGAGTTCTTTTGTTTGGATCCAGAGCTTTCTCCCTTCTCATAGCCAATACCTCGCTTGTCATTTGTATTCTTCTAATTTTTGGTTATCCCATCAAGCTTAGCATAGCTTATCCTTAATTTCTCCTTGAATTCATTTTCAATAGCAAGCTCATTTCCAAGAGTAACTATATGTCTTTCAATCTCATATTCATAGTTTTTGGCTTGTTGCAGTTCAACCTCCAACTGAATGGTTCTATAGTTAATCTATTGCATTCTTCAAATTTTTCATTCAGAGACTGGGAAAAATTCTCCTCATTCTTCTTTTTTGTTTGATCTCTTTGATAAAATTCATTGTCATGGATTCAATTTCAACTTTTAGGGCTACATTATCCTTGGCTAGCTTTTCACATTCTTCTGTAATTTCTTTTAAGGTTTGATTCAGATGGATATCATCCAGACCTTTGTTTTCCTTTTGCTTCAATTGATCACACAATTCTTTCCTCTTTTCCCTTGACCCATTTATCTCATCCTTCAGTGATTGAGAGAATTTGTCAGCATTTGCAAGATTTTCTTTCAGTTCCATGACCTCTGCTTTAGATTGATCAAGATCATCAAGTGCCACCATAAGCTATTTTTGAATACCACTAGCGTCCATTAAGATTCAAGAATCACCTCAACCTATCAAACTTTCTTTAGAGGAACCTGCTCTGATACCAATTGTTGGACACTAGGAACACTAATAGGGGGGCTGAATCAGTGTTCAATGATTTAAAGTTTCAAAACAGATCTAAAACTTATGAACAACAAAGATAGAACATTACATAGTATTTCCAACACATAACAGATGAAAACATGTAGTCATATTATTGAACACCATAACACCAAATATTTTTATGTGGAAACCTTGTTATGGGAAAAACCATGGTGGAGATCAATCCACAATATTTTACTCTATTAAAAGTAAATAAAAAGGGGAATGCACTTGCATTTAGGCACACTACCTAGAAGTCACTACTCAAAGAAAAGAGGCTCACTACCTTATAGATAGAATAAATTTTACAAAAAGATTTGAATTGAGAATACAACATCAACACATGGTAGGATTCAATTCCACTAAAGCTCAAGATAAAATTTTGGATCTCCTGACCGGATCGCACTTCTGCTCTGCACTGCTATACAAAAACTGTTGTGCTCACTAATAATTGATCTACTCTTTTTCGCTTTCACCTTATAATTATATTATGTCAACCACCACGACTTGTACTTTTTGCACACATACATCACACACTCTCTATTTCAAAATTATTTTTGGATCTCCTTTATATACCCGCTAATAAGAAGTTCAAAAGTATATTGGCCTCACAATAGGATATAACATTTTTCTTTTATGTTGGCTCATATCACTTAATTGGAAGATAAGCGTACCCACATAAGTTAGCTATAATTTAGTAGGGACCCAAAACATAAGTAATAGAAAAATAGATATTCCACATAGATCCACAAAACACCATACAAAGCATGTTGGCCACAATGGAAAACTAATCCATGAATCATGCTACTGAGTATTCACTTCGATTATGACTTAGGATTGTAACACAAAACTCATCAGAGAATAGTATAAATGTTAAGAAAGATTTCCTGGAGGTCCACAATGCAAAATAATGATCTAGTATAGTGAGCAATATCATGCACAATTTCACTTGGACAACCAGATGTCCTATTCTTCAAATTTACTGTCGGTAAAAGTAATGCAAATATTGTGGATCATACTACTGACTCTAGTTGCCATGAATGACAACACAAGTAGCCAAAAAAAAATCTCTCAAGGCCAAATTCCAACATAATGTTCCCTAAGTGACTATCCTTGCATTAACTGAATAAGACTCCTTTGAACTTCCTTTACATTTTTTCATTTTTCCCACCTTGCATAATGCAACTTGCATGACTGTGATACCTTTGTCTTTTTTTTCATAGCACTTGTTTCCTTGTGGCGCCTTGTCAAAGTTATCAATGGGTATAACTTTGACATGGTTAAGCGGGAATCCCACCGAGTGGCATGACTTTTCCCCATAGCCACTTTTCTTTTGTGAGTGCATACCAAGTAGCATATGTAACTTATGTTTTGCTCTTTCTCACCTTGCGGACAAATAGTTCAGTGGCACCAGAGTGAGTACATTTGGGCCTTCTCACCTAGTAGATGATCATGTGTTATGTTGCCCCAAAGTGAGCACACATTCTCTTTTTCAAGCAATCAACCTAGATCTAATCTGCAACTAGTTTGATTGACAATCAAAGCTTCATTTAATTCATCTCAACAGTTGTTTGTTCCTTTGTTTTTTTTCTTAGTTTATTGTGGGATCTTCATCCTGGGGGCTTGATCATCCCTCTTGATCGTTGCATTCCATCTTGCTAACATGGGACCCATTCGCCATGGGTGGTGAATGAGTCCCCCTTGGCCCCAAATTCAAAATATTTTAAATTTCCTTTCAGGATTTGATTCAAAATCACTTGATGTTGGCTTGTGATGAGGTATGAATGGGTAACTAAGGCACAAGTGTGTATAGATATGTGATTTTCACCTCATTTTACATCTCCTCACCTAGTCAAGCATTTCATCTCATATTTCAAGCACTCAAGCATTTTACAATATCCTTTCAAGCACTATTCAAGGACTTTGAAGTAGCCATTGACATTACTTCAGAATTCCATCATTAAGGGTTTGACCTAGGTATGCAGATTTGACAAGCTTTTTGGTGTTGAAGATTGGTTTACAAGTCAACTAGGTGCTTCAAGTCAGCTTAAGTCTATTTCAAGCTTGGAGAAGGTTTTTTGTCTATTTTTTGGTAGAATTGACTTCGACAACTCGACAAGCAGACTTTTCCAGATCTTGTGTTGCAGAGTTGTCTCCTAATTTTTCATAAATTTGGGAGAGGCTGATTCACCACCTATGGCGAATGAGTCCCACCTTAGGACTGAAAATCTAAATTTTGTCAGATTCTAGATCCCGATAGACAAAAACTTGCTTCCAACAGTTTTCCAAAAGGAGGAGGACTAATTCGCCACCCTGGGCGAATGAGTCCCACTGTGAAAAAATAGTAATTTCCATCAACATCCAAAACACTCCAAATTCATCGCAATTTATCTAGGTGCACTCAGATTCATCCCTTTCTTTTTAGTTTTACATAATTTATTCATTTACTTAGTTGTTTACATATCACAGTGTGTTTTCAAATATAGCTTTAATTGCACTTTTACATTTGTTTTCATTCATTTAGATCATTCAATTGCATTTATTTAACTTCATTTAGGTTAGGCAACATAACTCTTAACATTAAATTGAATGAACCATTAGCATTTTTTGACCTACGTCTCTCCTTTTAGGTGAAAAACCCTAGAAGAGTTAGAGAAGCCCTAGGAACCAAAAATCAATGGTTCACTTAGGTCCTCTAAAGTTATATAACATACTTTAATGAATTTTTGCTTAATCCTTTGAGATTCCATATCTTATAAATGCTAATAGATTTATGCTAGTTTAGATTTTAGGGATGCACATGAATTAATATAAACCTTAAGGTGATTCATATAAGGGAATTCCTATTAGTTTGATATCTTCTCGTGTGTGTGCAATATGTTGATGGTGGGCTTTGCAATAGTCCTTGCAGTTTGTTTAGTAGTAAGTTAGTATATTAAATAATTACCAGCATATTTTTTGTTTGTATATATAGGCTACAACTTGTTGAAGGCCTATTCCATGTTAGTGGTATTTATTTATCCTATATTTCATCTCTTGGATTGCCATGCTTGGATTTAAAAACCCAAAATTCTAGGGGAGATTTCAACTCCTATCATTTGGCCTCTAATATCCTACAATTTGATCATGAAGTTTTCCTCATTTGTCTAGATTGGCATACATTCTTTGGTGTAGAGGTATTGAGTTCTTTCTCTAAGTGTGTGGGTTAACAATTTTGAAATTCAATACACAATAAATGATAGGGTGAGTGATGTTTATTTTGCTAATAATAATACTACTATGTGCATCTTGATATACAATCAATAATCTTGATTAGCTCTTATTCATAATTGTTCTCTTTCTTGCAATATGCCATTTAGATAGATATAAGAGTAGAATTATGACTACTTATGCTAGTGACAAAATATTTTGTTGATAAAATAGTAAATTTTGAAGATAAAATGTATAATCTATTTATCAAAAACACTTAACAAAATATTTTTCATAAATATTATTTAGTTTAAAAAATAATTGCAACACTTAAAATGATTAGATTATCTTATTATTTGTATCACTTCAATTTTCTTCAATCTTGAATTAAAAACTCATGTTCAATCTTCTATATACAACACCACAAATATCCAAATATATAAAAACTCAAATACAAAACACGAAAAATAATTAAACAAAATAAGAAATACAAAATAAATCATATTATAAAATATATTTAAAGAAAAGAACTACTACTTTGAGGTCCCGACCCCAACTTTAGCAACATTCTCAAATTTTAAATTATGTCCCCCTTGCTTACGCCGATTTAAAAAGTATAGGTTCTCTATATGAAATTTTCACTCTAAATACCTACTTCCATAAGATAGTCTAAACTAGCGAGGTCCGTCATTAGCAATAGAGAGCTCGACCTTTTCCCTGAGCTATTTTTAGCCGTAGAAGACGACAAATTCGACGCCTTGACGGCCGAGGAGCTGGACGATAAAGTGGGTTCTACAACACCCGGTCAAGTGAGTGCCGTTGACGTCGAAAAGCCTGAGGTCATATCACGATGAAGACGCTGACTGTACATTGCTACCGGCAAATCCAGAGGAACGTATGGCAATTCAGCCTCTCTTTTCAGTATCTTTATCACCTCTCTCATTTTGGGTCTTGATGTGGGATTTAGATTGGAGCACAGCAGCCCCACAACCATCAGCCGCCCCATGTCCTCGGCATTGAAATTTCCACCCAGTTCTTCATCCGCCGCATCCAGGACCTTTCCTTTTCCATACAAATCCCAAACCCACTCTACCAGTCTGGAATTGTGTTCATCAAGGGTGCGGTCAACGACCCTCCTTCCGCAGGCAATTTCCAGAGAAACCGCCCCAAAGCTGTACACGTCGGCCTCTAGACTGGTCTTCCCCGTTGTGCAGCACTCGGGAGCTAAATAACCCAGCGTGCCCGCCACGACGGTCGTATGAGAGGCTGCCTGATCACGCTCCATCAGTCTTGCTAAACCAAAATCGCCCAGCTTGGCGGTGAAATTGGAATCCAACATTACGTTGCTTGCCTTGACGTCTCGGTGAACAACACGTTGTTCCCAATCTTCGTGGAGATAAACAAGAGCAGACGCTATGTCACATGCAATACTATATCTTAGGTCCCAATGCAGAGTATCTTTCTCCTTCCCAAAAATATGTTTATCCAGACTCCCGTTTGGCAGGTACTCGTAGACCAGAAGTAACTCTCCTTTTTTATGGCACCATCCTAAAAGCTGCACAAGGTTACGATGTCGGAGCCTACTGATTACGGTAACCTCAGAAACATACTCCTTTCGTCCTTGCTTAGAGCCTTGTGCCATTCGCTTCACAGCCACCACCTCCACCGTGCCGGGCAGGATGCCTCTGTACACGCCACCGAAGCCGCCTTGCCCGAGCTTTTCGTCGTCGCAGAAGTTCCTTGTCGCGGCACTGAGCTCGGAGTAGGCGAATCTTCGAGGGCCATGAGAAAACCATTCCTCCAGTTCCTCTTCGGTTTCTTCCTTTGCCTCACCTCCGTTTTTACTTTTCCATAAAAGCCACCGCCAGCCAACAAATATGAAACCACATACGGCCACAACGATGCATGACACCAATATCAAAATAAGTTTGAGAAAATTTCTTGGTGGAGCAACCTGCTGAATTTCCCACGAATATTCAGAAGAAAAATTCCAAGCATACACAGTGTGTGTCTCTGGTAAGTCTCCAGTGGAAGCCGAGAGGCCAACCATGATGCTTTCTGGAAGATAGATGCTTAGATCTATAGAATAAGAAAGCATCGGTCTTTCTGGTTTAAGAACAGTAGTATTGCTGGAACTATTCGAGAGAAAGACTTGCAGGCACTTTTCTCCACCGTGATAATCCACCCAGGCATTCCATCTTTCTCCATTCTTGAGATTTTGGTCTAAAGGGCGAGAAAATCCTCTCGAGTCGGGGAGCGAAACATTGTCCTTTGAGATAGCGCTGTTGATGTCGATCCCCACGTGGTCGCCATAGGGATCCCAATCATTCTTGAAAGTGTCAAATTCCACAGCAACTATCTGATACCGTGATCCATTATTAGTTCTGTACTGGTTAAATAAGCCTAAACCTCCGCCAACTGCGTTGAAGGGTTGCACCGACTCGAAAGGCGCCAAGAAGAAAGCTAGTCCGTCTGCATTACCGTATTCATTAGTCGTGCCAATAACGAATTGGAAATAAGTAGAAAAATTTGCCAGAGCCCGAGACGAGCTGTCCCATAGCGGAATAGGCTTATTATAATACGCCCAGCCAGCGCTGTTCGCTGGTAAATCATTGCTGGTGAGCTGCAGCTTTTCTCCTTGACTGTCAGTTTGACATTGGGCATCATTTTGGGTTTTTATATCTCTGAAAGGAGGGAACTCAAAGCTACGTATTTCTGCATGCGAGAATAAAAGAAAAGAAGCAACACAGCATAAGAAAAAGAGGGCGGGTAGAGGCTGACAGAGTTTTGCCATCCAATTATCTGCTTTACGGGATCTTAGAAGACCTAGGGATTTGCAAGCAAGTTTCGTCGAGGTCTTCGTGGACTACCTTTTTAAAAAGTTTTCGATATCTTGCAATATTGAATTGGCCGGCCAATTCCTTTTGGGAATACGAACAAACACATGGAAGACATTAAACTTCTTTGACATCGAGGGGGTTTTCGTGTCGCGTTGCATTTCACTGTTTTCGTTGAACGGATAAGATAATATTTTAAGGCTGTCCGACATGGTCCACAAAATGCTGGATGGCATATACTTCGAATTTCTTATATAAAATGTCAAATGCCTCGTTAGTTTATTGTAGGGTAAGCGAAGACTTTAAGGTTTATTCGTATTTTAGGTTCATGAATATGTAGATTACAATATATTAATTAGTTTATTATTATTTATTTTTTAAGGTTTGGATAAAAAAGATAAATCTTATGTCTTCAATCTTGGTTCATTATCATGAGATTGTTCTACCTGAAAAATCTAACTCATTCAAAAGTTCCAAAATAATATTTGTAAACATCATTTTCCTACATGTAAATGAAACAATAATAAATTCTAATAATCATATTATAGAATGTTTGCATTTCCATAGGTATTGATTTGGTTCTACATGCTAGTTTACCTCCACATGCATGTACATTAGTTTCATAGTTGTAGTCTAAATTTACAAATTTTGAGACATTTTCTTTAAAAAATTATAGCTTTAGCACATTGGTAAATATATTTCTCACACGGAGCGCCGGTCCGAGCCCATTTGGTTAAGGTGTTCCTGTAGTAGGGTGCCCACCATGGGTTCGACTCTCTGGCGCTCCCAAGGTACCGGTTGGTGTGTCCCACCAGCACTACCGGTCACAGTAAAAAGTTTACAGGTGGTGGGGGGTTATAGGGGACCGTGCTGCACCCGATTCCCCTCGTTAAAAAAGAAAAAAATATATATATATTTCTCACACCTTCAATAGTATTTTCCATCATCAAAACATGAGCTAATTATCACATTTAATTTAACTTAATTATATATTTATTTATTCTATACTTCTTGACTATTTAATCTAGTTCAATTTTTATTTAATTATTTAAATTATTTAATTAACCTAGATATTTACATGAGTTATTTATTTTCTTGTAGAAAGTGTTAAAACAAACATTATTATATGACCTAATGTTTATACCACTTTATTTGGGATTTTTGATTTAATTTTCTTATCAACATTTATTTAATATTAGATTTCATTAAGGTTGATCATTTAGATCCACCCTTATTTATGTATCTTTAAATTATTTCATGATGATCCCTCACACCCACACCTATTTTGTGTAAATAAAAATGAGTAGATAAAGGAAATAAAAACAAAAGTAAAACAACACACAGAAACACAAGACACAACATGAATTACGTGGTTCACCATAAAAGGATACATCCACAGGAAAGTAGGGAAACTTGCATTAGCTGTTATTAGATATCCAGTACATGATCTACACATATATTTATACACAGCTCTTCGATACAAAGAGATGGGAGAATACGAACAGTCATGTGACTGTTGGGCTTCACATCCCAATAATCTCCCTGCGAAGTCCAACCGGTACAACCATGCACTGTTATCCCCTACATTTTCGCTTCGAACTCACATTATAACCAGGTCCATCGAAGATGTTAGTTTTGTCAGACTTTGCTCATTGACACTTCAGATTAGTCGTTTCCAAATCCGATCAGAAGCAAAGACATCTTTTCGTACCACTTTTTCAGGTGCAAACTCACCTATAAATTCATAATCAGGAACACACTTGATCGGTTCTTCTACTTTTGTTTCCTCTGAAACTTCAACACTATCAGATTTTTGAGATCCTAAACCAACCTCAGCTTCTTCATGTGTCTATTATGTACAGGTTACTTCAGGTTCAAAAAATGCATACCATTTCAAGAATCGATCTCCTAGGGCTCGGGACATGGCAAGAATGCCTCCAACGCGATATCTATTCCCAAAAATAAAACATCCACTAGCAGCTGCAATATAGCCCACTGCATCCTCTTGATCAGGCTTATGGTCAATAGATAAAGGTATTTTGTCTCCCCTAGATAATAATGCTCTCGAATCCCCATTACTGCAGCCTCCATTTGGACAGATACCTTCAACAACAATATACATTCTCACAAAGCAAGCAGACATGACTTTGCTCAAATAACTTAAGTCGCTGGAAAAAGAAGATACATCATTATTTGTTAACAACTAAGACATCTGTATTGATTCCAAACTTGTGCTACCCTTAAGCCGCATGAATGCATTAACTGCCAACACCTGTGAAAGGATTTTATACCTCAGAGTGGTCATTGCAATCTTCATCAGATCTGAATAGAACTTCTCTGCATTCCCCTTATTGTCCTAGACCCGCTTTTCTAGTACATTATGGGCACACTCAATAATGATGCCATTCTGGCGCGATCACCCTTCTCATCCGTGGCCTCATCTTGGAATGACTTTTCATTCGCCATGGCCGGCTGGGGCTCTTCGGTTTCCACAACAGTGGTGGGCACCTCAGACTCTTCTATCTTAGGTTCATCAAATCTCCCCTCAAAATAGTAATTTCCAGGAGATGGCTCGTGCCCATAACAAAAAGCATAAGTCTGTATCACGTCCGGTCCTCCATCCTTGGACTTTTTAATGAGATCTGGCAGATTTTCATGCAACCCCATGGAATCAAAAGTGTCATGTGCTTCATCGTAACTGGAGAATAGTTCTTCGCCCTTGTATACCTCAAATCTATCTCTCTCTACCCCAAAAAACTCCTCAGCCTTTCAGGCAAATGGATGGGGTTCTTCAAATTTTGAAATTGACTGGTCGTTGGGCTTGGAAATAACAATGGAGAGGTCGCCATCGGTGAGCAAAGGATTGGAGGACCCCCCACACGCACTAGATCGTTGTCTCCCGCCTCACTAGCGAACGTTCTCCATTCACACGTCTCATCAATCGAGTGCGCCTCCAGCACCAGCCCACATTCTAGGCACAAAATATCTCCTGTCAAATGATCAAACACAACTTCTGTTTGTTTCTTGCAATCTGGGAAATTTCTGTCTATACCATAAGCAGCAACTTGCCACACATCTTCATCATTTTCACTTCTGCATGGGGAAAACCTTGAATGGATTTGAGGAATAGTTTCCAACCTGTCTTCCTCTTCGTGAGATTCTTTCATAAATTTCTCTTTCTCCTTCTCCATATAGTATATTTGCTCTTTCAACATCGCAATCTCCTCCTTTAGAAATACAATTTCTTTATTTCGATGTTCCTCTCAGTTCTCGGTCTCTTCCTTAGGTTCATTTTCACTCGCGTGGCTCTAGACTGCATCCTCCTCATCTCAGAAGGCAAACTCCACAGTCTCTCCTTCTTTAACCAATAATTGCTTTAAACCCTCTTTGTTATCTTCTTTCTCTTTGCCAATTGTAGCCACAACTGCATCAAGAGTCGAGAAGGAAACAAACCTAGCATCCTCCTCCTCTTTAGTCGAATCCTTTTCATTTTTCCAGCCATCCCACCAATGTACACGATATTTTATTTTAGCTTTCACTTGCACAACATCACTTTCTAGATTTCCAAGAAATTCTTCAATGACTTAATTGGCTTCATCATTTTCTTCCATCTTTGCTCAACCTAACCTTAGGTCTGATACCAATTGTAAATAAAGATGAGGAGATAAAGGAAATAAAAACAAAAGTAAAACAACACACAGAAACACAAGACACGACACAAATTACGTGGCTCGCCATGAATGGCTACATCCACAGGAAAGTAGGGAAACTTGCATTAACTGTTATTAGATATCTAGTACATGATCTGCACACATATATTTATACACAACTCTTCGATACAAAGAGATGGGAGAATACAAGCAGTCATGTGGCCATTGGGATTCACATCCCAACATTTTGTGCTTCATTGCTACAAATTTTATATCAAGTATATATTTATTTGGATATTAAATGATTTTAAATTGGTTGAAAAATTCAAATTAAGAGGGTTCTATAGTTAGTAACATACTATAAATTAACTTATAAGTCATCTCTATGTGTGCTACACACGTTGTTCAATTTTTATATAGAAGGCCCAACACAAGTGTTGATTCTATTCATAGCGTTCATGATTAATTACTTATTAAATAATAGTTAACTTGAGAACCTGCATGTAAATTTATATCATTTGACTCATTGATCGTAAATAAAAAAATATTATTAGCATTAGTAAATCAATTGCATATTGATTTACTTCGTAATAATTATTCAATCTTAAAGAATGATTAATTAATTAACATAATATTTTTCCAAAAAGTGCTAGAATTAGAAATTATGAATTTAGAAATGTTAAATCATGAGATTGTAATAATGCTAATTGATGAGGTTTGATTTATGTCAATGATTGTGATGCTTGATTTTTAGGGAAAAAATATTCAAAGGCATTTAAACTTAATTAAATAACTAACAATGGCTAAGATATTTTTACTAATATATGTGATTCCTCCTACTAATTTTATTAGTCTTAATATCATACTAGATTAGTTTTTTACTATAGAGATTGTAAAAAAATTATGAAGCCTTTCTCAAATATTCTTCTGAACATAATATAAAAAGAATTATTTATTTGTTGATATAATCTTCAAGTATCTCTTGTCATTGATAATGTTGTAGATTTGGATTTGTTTATTTGTCTTACATAAAACATATCTAATACATTAGTGACTAGATTTAGTCATTAATATTCTCATCTCACTTGAGTTGTAATTACTTTGGTTTCAATAGTCATTATCTCTTCATTTAATCAAGCTAGTGGCCTTATTTTTAGTTCTCACATTACACAATCTTTGAAACATAACAAGAAAATATTTATATTAGTTTTCAAATTACGTTTTATGTGAAATTTATAAGTGTATATCATATTTAAAAATGTATCATAAATAAGTCTAACTATTATCAATAAGTTCATGGTTTTCAATTGTTTTTATACTCTAAGTGAGAATGAATGAGGCCCACATTAGAATGCATCTTGAGTGGAAGTGACTTAAATATCTTAAATTGAATGGATATTCCAGTTTTTGTAGTATAAGATGTTATAATAGATACATGTATGAATACTTAAATAAATCAATAAAATTCTCTCATTATAATAGAGTATGGTTTATTTAGTATTATTAGACTTTTGAGGTAATTATCTTTAATTTTCTTATGTTTAACCTTTGGTAGTAACTCCCTTGACTTAGTATAGCCAAAAGAAGGTATTTCTAACACTTATGAATTAGTCTACATTCATGCCATAATTTTATTGTAAGTCTAACTTGTTATACCTTTTTGACATGTAACCTTGTCCTAGGTTTGGTCATCCATTTTTTATTATTTATCAACCTACATTTTTTAAATCTAATGAATGAAAACATTATTAGAAAAAAATTGAAGTGTTCACCACTTGAGTGTGTTATTTTCCTATGTATATTAATACTTGAACTTTACTTTATATTCATTGTAGGGCTGAATTTTTCCTCCAAGAGGAGTGTGAAATCTCTACTAAATAAATCTTGATTGAGGATTGAAATAAATATTTGAATATATAGAGATATTGAATTCCATAGATTCTCATTGCCATGAAGACATATCAAGTCATACAAGAAAACAAAAAGTAACATGAAAAGAAAAAAATATTCTCTTATTCAACGTTCTTCTCAAGAATACAAATTTAACTAGAATATGATATCATAGACTTGAGTATGATTTCTAAACACATATGCATTAAAGGGGAATAGAAAGAGAAAAATAGTAATCAAATGATGTGCATATTTAAGACATACCTATGCCTAAGACTTATGAATGTGTTCTACATGTCAATTGACACCCTACCTCTCCTACACTCTCACATCAACATGAGAATGAAACTATATTTCTTGATGCACTTAAACCAATTGAAATTTATAATGACAATCTTGAAGTGATGATAAATGAAATTGTAGATGTAATAGATCAATTTAGGAATAAATAGAGTTACAAAAATGATAGTTTTCTTAGAAATGTTAGATACAAACCCAATGTTTCAAAAGAAAATTAAAATTAGAGACAAGTTCCTAATTAGCATTTGCATCATCACCATAGGAACAAAGGTCTTACTTTAGAAGATAGGAACAAAGGTTTATGTTGACTATATTTCATTTAGGGTTGCAAAGGTATCAATAACTTTATGTTAATTGCAACATAATAGATCCACTTGTTTACCAAAAGGTGACAACATTTTCTTGAAAATCATAGTTTATCATAGTTTGGGTTAAAATTTAAATTAATTATAAATATAATATTAACATGGTACAAAAGTATGAAATGTAAGATTATAGTTATACTTTTAAAAATATATATTTTATTGTAATATGTAAATGATAATGTTTGGTTTTGTATATAATGTTTAAAAGTGACCTTTCAAAAAAAGTGTTTTGAAAGAAAAAACATGCATGTGTATGACCCACAAAATAAGTAGCAAATGGAAGTATTTTATAAATGATCTAATGGAAATATGCATATCGTCATGAATTTTTCTTATAATAATTTTATTAGTTTTTGGTAAATATACATGTTTAATTATTTTTTCAAAACTGTTCATGTATGAAAAAATAACTTGACCTAAGAAAATTGCAACATTATTATTTTTTGCATATATAATGATGCCTATATTAGTTAGACAAATTTATTTAATTAAAAAAAATGAAAATCAAAAGTTATTAAAAAATAGTGATATGTGGCATTTGAAATGTATGACATTTTTGTTTAGAAATTAATTAACAAATAGAAAATAATCTTCAAAACTAAACAAATTTCCTTATTTCAAAAATAAATTTTAATATATGTAATGGATTCTAATTGCATCCTAAAATTGTTAAAAAAAGTAGTCATGAATATTGAAAAAGTTACTTTTTACTCTTACTATTATCATGGCATGTTACTTCTAGGTCCAAGTCTTAGGGTTAGGTTTTTAATAAAGTTAAAATAATAAAACCAAAACAAAATAATAGGTATAATCTTGTGTACATTTTTATTTCATGGGAAAGAAACATAGCATTTGTTATTGAAACTATTCATTCAAGCTTGAATTGAAACTTATATCATGATAGAAATGATAAAAATAACTCATTCTTTCTAGATTTGCATAAAAACAATGGAGTTTCAGCTCCAATAGCTTGCTTCTCAAGCTATAGTGTGCCTTAACTTAGTATTTCCTCACTCTAATACCATAAAGAGAATACTACACATAGCTCAGAGAAAACACTTAAACTCATTAAAAGGAGAGAAATTTTCTTTTCGATTTCATCAAAATTCATATTATTCATGGAAGTCAAATTAAAAGTACAACAATATGGTCTCTACATCAAATCACAATTAATCACCCATTTTTTCCTATAATGAGATAATATATGTTAATTATAAGAAATATAAAAAACTGTGAAGAATAGTTATAAACTAGGCAATGTGAACAACAATGGAAAGGAAGAAAACCAAAAATTTAGGTATAAGAAATAATAGAAAGACATAAAACTATCATAAATACCTCTTAAAATCTAGGAAATAGTTACGCCCCAGTTGCATGTACAAAACAATAATATTATCAGTGATTTCACTATATAGAAGTGTGATATAGGAAAAATGGATATAAGGTATAAACCACACCTTGTCGTATATCACAATAAAAAGGGGACTAAAATTGATCTCAAACATCCACTTGGCTACTAACCTCAATGGAAGAGTTAGAATGGTGGATCAAAGTTTTCATTTGTTTGTGATATGTGAATGATGGTTTGATTTGATGGTGATTAATCTAATTCAATAATGTAAAGATGTACCTAAGTTCACTATGAAAATAAAAAAAGTAATTATGTTTTCTGGAAAATATAGAATCAAAAGCCAAAAATAGAGGTTAGAATAGAAGAGTGTGACATAGAGGAACTTGACATAGAAATTTGAGCTTGAAAACGCTGGAAAGGGAAACTGGGGCCCTAGACCATGAAGTGTAGACACTCAAAATCCAAATTTAGATTTCAGTTGGTCTTTTTCTATAGGTTCTCCTCATCTAGACTCAATGTTAGAATGTCCTTTATCGCTGATAAATTTGTAGTGTACAAAAATGTACTCCTTTACATTTTCACACTTTGTTTGGGCCCTCTTAATTAAATTGGACTTAATTATTCCTAAATAATCCCTATTTTACATCTACAAGTCTAATGAATCACATTTTTTTAAGAGGAAACTTGACAAAAATTAATGCCAATACATAATTAAACACCTTGAGCAATGTGTTTTCTAGGAATAGGGACCTAGGACCCATTTTTCATGGGTGAATAGGTCCTCCCTAGGCCTTGGAAACCATTTTAAACATGTTTTGGTAGTATTTTTTATTATCCTAAATTAAAATTTCAAATGTCAGCTTGTAATGTTTAATTTTTTGGAAATTAAGGATAAATGTCTATAAATACAAGCTTATTTTATCAAGTCGACATTAGATTTCAAGAGCATAATTGAGAGAACTTTCACAAGAGAAAATATTATTGTTAGGAGAATTCAAGAGTAGAATTATCAAGGACTTATTGTAGCATTCAAGATCTCAAGCATCATGTCAAAGTATTTTGCAATCATGCATGTTTTTGTAGCTAACATTGTGATGTAGGTTTCAAGATCTAATCCAAGCATTCAATTCAAAGATTCAAAGGAATATTCAAGTACCAAGATCCACATCCATTGAATCCATCTCATGCAAGATTTCAGTCTCTCGAAAGGTTTATTCAAGGGTTCGATGAGTTACAACATTGTATTGTTCATTCATCCTTCTTTTTACATTTCATTATTTCAATTCAAGGTTTGATTACCAAAATGGGGTTTGACCAAGGCAAACCCCCATTCACCAAAAATAAATAATTTTTTTCTCTTATGTTTTTGTTGCAAATCTTAGGTTGAAGGAAAAATTGAATATTGGAAGATCTCTAATGTGAAAAAGTTGCAAAAGTTGTCAAAGTTGCAGAAAAGGTTGTCATCTCATAGAAACTCAGATCCAAAGCTATTTTTTTGTCATTTTTGCATGAAACCAATGGAAAATTGCATCTCACATTTATCTTCAAAGCCTCCTAAAAATTAGGTTCAAAAATCTATCTTAGGACTCATTGTCCTTTTTGGATAGGGCGTGTCTTTGATACTTGTAGCCATTTTTGGACACTCTACAACTGATTTTGTGGTCATTTTTAAGTGTCTTCTACTCATCCAAGCTACACAAAATTGATTTTTTATGTTAGATCTATGCTTCATCTACATGAATCAGGTCTTATGTTACATATTTGGGGTCATTTTCTATTTTAATTTTATCTCCCAAAATTTTTGTTTGAACTTTACCCCTTGTTCACACACACATAAAGGAAATTGCTAGATCTTCCATAGAATTGACTCACCAAGGGCCGAAAGTTAATTCTATCTTGGAGGATCTCATTTCCTAAATGAAATTGAAACTAGGTAGGTTCATTGCATCCCATCTTTTATTTTTTATTTATAGTAAGTTTGGTGAAACATTCCAAATTTAGTATAAAACCCTATGTTTTGAACCCCTATCACCTATTTTTCGTTATTTCATTTTGGTGAACCTAACTTTTGAGCATCATAACTTTCTGATTTTGGAGTCCATTTGAACCCTAGATCTAGGATTTGCATAAGCTTGATTTGCATCTCATTTAGGGTTGTAAAAATTACATTATTTTGCATTGCATATAGCTTTTGAATTTTCATTTTTGCATTGTTTGAATCTAAAACATTCAAAAATTTGCATGCATATTACATTAATTTTGCATAGTACTTGCATATTAGTGTATGTTCAATCATTCATAGTGAAAAATTGAGTCAAAATTGTATTTAAAAAAGTGTCATATAGTTTATCATTTGTCATTAATTCTATGTGCATTAGGTCAGAAAATTTGGGAAAAAATTATCGTAGAAGTTGCAGTCTGAGACTTGGAACATAGAGCACATAAAACAACTCATAAATTGCATTTTTCATTTTCTAAAACTGTTAGAGTAAATTATATTTACCTTAGGCTTAACTTAACTTTGGCATAATTTTTTTATTCATTTAGGTGGTTTCTTGCCCGTACCTGGTACTTTTACACCCGCCATATATACTTTATGCCTTTAAATTAAGGCTGTAACATTGTTTAAATTAATCAAATCTCATTCCATTTTCTCTCTCTTGAAGTAGCATAGTGCTCCTCTTGTGCATTGTGAAGGTATATTCTGCAAATGTTTTATGGGTGCTTTGCTCTAACATGGTATCAGAGCCACCCAATTTGCATCTCCTTCCGTGAGAGTTTTCATCGGAGATTGCTTGAGATTAGTTTTTTTTGGCATTTGAAATTTCTTTAAATTTCAAAGTTGCCTGCTGATTTTCTTTGGTTTGCTAGCTACGAATTTGTGAAGGAATTTGATTTGTTTTCTCACTGGAGTTATTGATTTTAATCAATAGTTTGAGGCGCTATTTCTCTGTTTGTTGTGTGAATAATTTTGAGCAGAAAGCCAATTTTCAATTTGCAAGAAGTGCGATTTGGTTTTGGTCTCACAATTTTTTGTGTCAGAGGCCTCGATTTTATCCCTGTGAGCACCATGTGATTTGGCTGTGATTTCTCATTAGAGGGTTTGATTTCTTCATCACAAGCCATTTTCCTTTGTGGAAGGCTGATTTTCATCTTCTGTGGGTCATGAATTTCATCTCTGTGGCCATGATTTTTGTGCAGTTTGTTTTTAAATCAATTTTTGGAATCGAATACATTTGTTTGGAAGAAGCATTTTTTTCCTCCTGTTGTAGCCATTTAACCCATGATCTCTATGTTGGAGAAGGCACTTT
The DNA here is from genome assembly GCA_007258455.2 of Sequoia sempervirens. Lineage (NCBI taxonomy): Eukaryota > Viridiplantae > Streptophyta > Pinopsida > Cupressales > Cupressaceae > Sequoia > Sequoia sempervirens. Next base: position 342,604,130 of record VDFB02000017.1, read on the forward strand.
TTTTTGAGATGTTGAGATTCGGGGCATTTAAAGGAGTGCTTTTTTGTAACTAGAGGTGCGATATGTATTGGAGGCAACATTTTGACCATTGAAGGCCCGAAGGTTGTGTAGGAGCAAGAGGAGGAACATTTTGTGTTAGAGGCACTTCATTCATTTGAAGACTGTGATTTCCTTATTTCCAGGCCATGATTTCTATGCTATCTAAAAGGGTATTTTTTTGCATTTGGAGAAGGTGATTTTTTGGTTGCAAGAGAAAACCGGTTCTTATCTCTGCCTGTCTTTTTCTTCATTGAAGGCATTCATTTATTTTCCCAGGATGATTGGAGAAGAGGGAGTCACATTTTTTTGTAGTTTGAAAGGAGTCTAGCATGATTCCTTCGTTGGAGGTTACGATTTGAAGGAAAAATTTGATTACCTCTTATTGGGTGTTCTCCGTGAATTGACGCACTCTCTGTCAATACCTTGTTTAAGGCATGATTTACCTCTAGGGATGCATGATTTCTACCTTCTGTTTTGTATTTAAAGCCTAAAATTTTTGGAAGGCGATTCACTTGCAGTCAGCATATTTTATTTCAAACTTTATAAAATAATTTTTTCCCCAAATATTTTAATTTAGGGTTTTTGCTGTGAAACCAAGTGGAGTGGGCCCTTGTTAGTTGTTGGTTTGAGGAGATCATTATCCCACATTAGCTATCATGGGAATATTTTTTCTCATTAAATACTTTTTTAGTGTGGTTTCTTTGTGTGAGCCAAGGCTCGCGCATGTGGAGAAAATTATTCCTTGGCAATGTAGTTCTAATATGCCTAAGTGTTTAAAGGATCTCTTGATTGGTCTACTGTGGATTGACTTGTGAGGTGGCGCCTAGGTGGATTGCATCTAAAGGTGCCTCTATTTTGCTCAAATTTTTCATATTTTCAGCCCTCTTTTATGCTTTATTGCTTGCTAAAGTATTTTTAGGATACCTTCATTTGCAATATTTGGGAGTTTCTAATTTGTTGTTGAAGGTTAATTCTTTTCATTTTTGGAGATTTTTCATAGTTGTTATGGGGTTTTCATTGCATCTTGTTGTGATTATGTTGGAAAGGGGAAAATATAAACAATGGAGAGATGGTATCATAAAACATCTCTGATGGCTTCATTTGTTGCCACATCTATATAATCTTGTTCCCCTCCTCGGTACTGGTAGTAAGAAGTTTGCATGGAATTGCAAGAGGGATCATTTCCTAGGAGTTATTACAATTCATATTGATGATGCCACTTTGGATGCTATTGATTATTTTGAGTGTCCTCATACTTTTTGGACCAAAATTTGGGAGATACATGAAGATCCTAATACCTTGCCATTCCCAGATGATCCTATTTCAGATTGTCTTATTCCTCTTCACTTATCAGACATAATACCCTATGATCATGCTACTATGGAGGAGTTTGAAGTGTTGGAATAATTTGAATCTTCAAATGAGGATGATGAGGGTTCTTCAGATGATCCTTCTTCTCCATCAGAGACAGTTGAAGTACCTTCGCCTTCAGTGATTCATTGTGCAGTCATTGATTGAGACTCATATCATTCTTGTTCTACATGACCATTCATTTTGTGTTGATGATTCATTGTGCACATCCAGTGATTCATCACAGCTAGTATCTCATTGTCTTCCTAATTGAGATTCTTATTTGTCACACATTGGTTCATTATTCGTGGAATCTCACATTTCAGATTTGAAGGACACATTTGAGGGTATATCTCTCCTATTTGATGATAGTTGTGGTACAACTATTGTCACTCCATCTCAATCTCTAGAGAGTTTTTAGGATTAGTTTCCAGTGGTACGTTGTTTGTCACCTTCTGTTGTGATTGGGAATGTTCCTGATTGGTTCATAGCATCATTTTTCAAGGTCTTAGTGACACACATGAGCAGATTTCAAAGACATCACACATGAGCAGATTTCAAAGACATCATATGTTTTCATGGTTCTTTCTTTCAATTCCTATCCTAAATGGGAAGCATACCTGCATTTGTATTTGGTTTTGTTTCTTTTGAAAGGGAGACAAGTTGTTTGTCGACATTGGATCATGTTTTTTCTTTAGGCACTTATCACTTTTGTAGGTGATTACACATTGAGGGGGTGTTATATATTTTCTCTCTTTCCCTCTTATGGAGGGGTCATTGATTGTATATTCATGATGTATGTAGTCCTTGGGGGGTGTGATTGAGTCCTCCATCCATGAATCATTTTTTTTTTCTTTTCTCTCTTTTGGAGAGGGATTTTTTCCCACAAGGTTTTTCTCCTTTTCTCCAGTTGTGAGAGATTTCTTTTTTGCGTTGTAAATGGGTACCTAACATGGTTGTGTAGTTGGGATCTATATTGAATATTCATAATAATTCTCCCTAAGTTTCACTTAAGGGGGGGAGTGTTAGAGAAAACTATATTTACCTTAGGCTTAAGTTAACTTAGGAATAATAATTTTATTAATTCGAGTGGTTTCTTTCTTGTATTGGGTAATTTTACACCTACCATATACTTTATGCATTTAAAAGGCTATAACATTGTGTAAATTAATTAGGTCTCATTCCATTTTCTCTCTCGTGAAGTAGTATAGTGCTCCTCTAATGCACTGTGAAGGTATATTTTGTAGATGCTTTCTGAGTGCTTTGCTCTAACAAAAACCCTGCATAGAGACCCCATTCACCCATGGGTGAATGAGTCCTTCATGTTGGTGTAATTAATTATTAAATTACACTTTTAGCATAAGTTTACTTAGGAAAATTTCATTTGCTAGGTTAATTATTATTTAATTCTTATCTTATCTTATTGAGTTGTCTTTTTCCTCAAGATAAGATTAGGGTTGTTTTTTCTTGCTTTATTGCTTGATTTCCTTTTTGAAGGCTTTTGTATTATTTGTAAAACAATTACATTCAATAATCAATAATGCTGATTTTTGCTTGCATAAACTTACTCGGAGAGTTTATAGAACATATCTTATTTTTGTTCTGAATATATGTTGCATGTGAAAGGTGATTGCTTGCATGTGATTCTTGGGGACTGTGAAGTTGGTTTTTCAACTTCTACATGGTATTAGAGCTCCAGACCTATTGCTTCTTGTTCGTGATATGAAGATATTCTCTCACAGTGTCTTTATCTATGCAAGGGTTTCAAGTCAAATTGATTTTTTTGTAGATCAAGGGGTAGCCAAATTTTAGAGTACTTTGGGCTCAAACGGGCATTGCCATCATGATCAGAGCATCCCAAAACCCTAGAAATTCCTTTCATTTCATTGATTTAGGCAAAAGTTTAATAAAGGAAAAAAAGTTTAGCCCGAAAGCCATATAGCCCCAGGGCACACAGTTCGAGGCAAACATTTCAAAATAAATTAAAAAAAAATCAAGGTTTTTTAATAATTTTTTGCGTTGTCTGTTGATTTTTGGTGCACTTCCCACTCGCCACCAAGCAGCCACCAGCCACCCAACGGCCTCCAACTTCTTTGCCACACCGCCATCCAGCGGCCTCCAACTCACCACGCAATCAGCGCTTCCACCCGGTGGCTCTCTCCACGCTCTGCCTGCCAGCCCCCAAGCCGCTCCATTGGTTGTTCAACCCTGCACCGAGTCCGTTGGTCACATCCAGGTCCGGGACCCAGCACCCAAACCCACAGAGCACTCAATCCCCAGCTGGCAGTGACATCGGCGACCGGGCGCCCCAACTACAACCCCCGTTGGATTTTTTAAAACCAGCTCTTGAGCACACAGTCACATGCAAGACCTGGAGCTAAAGGAAAAGGAGCTTATTTTTTTACCCTTGTTAGTGTTGAAAGGCCTTTTACAGGGCTTTTTTTCATTTTTTCATAACTTCGGCAAACAGAGTATTTTTTTGAAAATGAGATATCGCCGAAAAGCTGGTTTGATGCTCTTTCTAGTGGTGGAGATCTTTATTTCTAATTTTTCCATTTTTTTCTTTTTTTGACTGTCAAAACCAGAAGTTGTTTTTTTCACTCTGGGAGGCGTAACTTTTGCGTCCTGGCTCTATTTTTCGAAAACAAATAGGAGTTGGAAAGCTGGTTTCGTCCAATTCTCAGATCTTAAACCTAATTTTTTCCAAATTTTCTCCAAGTGTCTGATTTTTTTTTTAGAACTCAGCCTTTGTTTTGTGAGTTATTTTCTTGGGAAATGACAATCAGGGGTTTTTTTGGCGATCAAAGAGGAATTTTTTTTATTTGAGAGTATATACTGGTTTTTTTCTGTCTTGGATTTACATAACATTACACCCCTTACTCCATTAAACTATTTTGGTTGGAAAAACCAAATGGAGATTCACTTGAAACATAAAAGGTTGTATAGGGTAACCATGGGCATAGAAATTGAACCTACAGGTGCTACTGAAAAGAGAAAATGGTTTGATAGATGTGATGAAGCTTATGGTACATTATGTCTGTCTCTTTCATCTGACCTTCTTTTTCACATTGAGTCTTGCATTACACCCACTAAGATTTGGACTACTTTAGAGTCTTTGTTTGGGAAGTAGGATACTATGAGAGGGTTTCAGTTAGAGAATGAGCTTATTGGCTTAAATCCTAGGGATTTTGACAGCATCCAGGAGTTTTTCAAAAAACTCAAGTCTCTTAGATTACAGTTGTCACAGTGTGGTGTTCAGAAATAAGACTCTCATTTGATATTGTTCATTCTTTCTAAGGTTGGACTAGATTATTTAGTTTTTGTATCTACCTTTTATGCCACTAGGGATGCACTTGGTACGAGATTCACTATGCCATCTCTTGATGACTTTGCTTCATCTCTCACTCGAGAGAAAGCTAAGTAAGCTAGCATGGGCATGGTGAAACATTCTTCCTCTTCACAGGAACTTATTGCATCACAGGAGCCCAAAGATCAGAAGGCTTCTACAGGAAAAGGAAAGAAATAGAAACAAAAGGATTCCAAACCTCATGAGTAGCAGCAGGAGTCCTCATAGTCATCCTCCTCTTCTAAGGGGAAATCATCCAGGAAAGAGAAGGGTCTATGTGCATATTGCAAGAGGGAAGGACATGCAGAACATAATTGTTACAAGGACATTGATGAGCTGAAACATCTTCTTCAGAAACATCAGATTGATTTTCCTTCTAGGATGTCTACATCATCTTCTTCTCCTCATTCTTCTTCTTTAGAGCAGCATAACACATGCACAACTGGTTTACATACTTCATCAGATATGAAGGGACATGCTCTTTGTGCTTCTTTAGGTATTGGATTAGGGAGATGGCTTCTAGATTCAGGATCATCTCATCATATGGCATCTTCACAGACTATGTTCACTTCCTTTGAGCCTTGCACTATGTCTCCCATTTTGATGGGAAACAACGCTTACATGAGTGTTATAGGGAAGGGGTCAATTAGTTTTGGGGATCACTCCTTTCAGGATGTCTTGTGTGTCCCTCACTTGACAAACAACCTTCTTTCCATTTATCAAATCACACATGGAGGCACTGGGAGATCTGTGGAGTTCACACCTGATTCGGTTATCATCAGAGGCTTGGAGAGTAGAGCAGTTATTTTTATTGGGATAGTGGATCACTCATCTCGGTTGTATTCCTTCACTGATTTTGCTACTGGTAGTGCTTCTATTTCTACAGCTGTTCCTCACACTTCTAGTGTGCATCATCATTCAGAGGAGATATTTGGCTTCTTGAACATTGGTGTTCTCACTTTGGATCTTGTTCTCGAGCTTTCCATTCCATCTCCTCCACCTCTTGTTGCTTATTTTGTTTTAGTGCAGCAGGATCCAGTTGATCATACATCTTTGGAGGTTTCTATTGAGTCTTTACCTACTTCAGCTTCTTCATTTTTTGAGTTCATACCTGCTTCTGTGGAGACATCTTGGGCTGCACCTTCTTCACCTTTAGAGATTGCTTTCATTCAGCCTCTTCCCTCACTTCTTTCAGGAGATGCAGTTTCTTCACTTCTTTTGGAGTTACTTCATTTTGGAGGGGATCTGTGGTCTCTTTCTTCCTCTCTTATGTGGGGATTCATTTATGTATCTTTGTGATGGATGGTGTCCTCGGCGAGTGTTATGGATTCCTCCATCTTTCATCACTTAGTTTATTGCATTCTATTTTTGGGAGGAGTTTTGTTCCCATATGGTTTTCTCCTTTACCCCATTTGATTTAGTTTGCATTGCATTTGTAAATGAGTACCTGATCAGGCCTTATTGTTGGGACTCATATTTGCATAATAATTTGCTTCTCCCTAAGTTACACTTATGGGGGGTGTTTGTGTAATTAATTATTAAATTACACTTTTAACATAAGTTTACTTAGGAAAATTTCATTTCCTAGGTTAATTATTATTTAATTCTTATCTTATCTTATTGAGCTGTCTTTTTTCTCAAGATAAGATTAGGGTTGTTTTTTCTTGCTTTATTGCTTGATTGCCTTTTTGAAGGCTTTTGTATTATTTGTAAAACAATTACATTCAATAATCAATAATGTTGTTTTTTGCTTGCACAAACTTGCTCTAAGAGTTTATAGAACATCTCTTATTTTTGTTTTGAATATTTGTTGCATGTGATAGGTGATTCTTAGGGATTGTGAAGTTGGCTTTTCAACTTCTACACTTCAAGGCCTATCAGAACCAAATTTTTTGAGAATTTTGGTGGTTTTTTGTACTTCCCAAATCTACTAATAAACCATTGTTTCAATCTATCAATTTTTTAGAATTTCTATTTTATGCATTAGGTTTAATCATCTATTTTTTCAATTGATAGATAGTAATCCTAGTCCTAGCATAGCTACTTGTGTTTTGTAGGTAAAAATATATTTCTAGATTGGTTAACCATTGCTCAGCTTGCTTGCCTGTACCGGTATCACCATTATATTCAGAATGCTTGATCTTACAAGAAAAATTATCTAATTCTTGTTGTGTTTGTTTAATTCATATATTTTCTAAAGATTCAAATTCAGAAGTTTTGAAATTGCTTGATTTGGAAGTCTCACTTTCTTCTAAGGATTCTTTTTATCATTTACTTTTTGATCTATGTCTCTCTTTTCTTTGGTTTTGATGTTGAGTTGACTGAGAACTATTCTCTTTTTTTTAGCTTTTTATTTCATGTTGTTCATTTGTTCAATGGATTCTTTCTTAAGTTGTTGGACTTGTGCTAGTAGTTCAATGACTTCCTGCATTAATGCTTGGTTGGTTTTCTCTAAGGCCTCATGCGATTTTTGGTTTCTTTCAGATGACATTGTGATAATTCAATCTATTTAAAGGAGAGTTCAATCAATACTGGTTGTTTCAAAAGTTACCCAAGCTTTATAATAAAAATAAAGTCAAAGGGTAAGAATTATCAAAATAGATTTTATCAATTAGGTGCACTATCACTTATTAATTCTTCCTCCTTTATTAATTACCATTTGTCTCTCTTTATTTAAGAGGGAAACTTCAAATGCAAAACATTGCTTGACAGGGAGGATCGACCATCATTTTTGGCCTATTTGTGGTATGCAGCTGCCTAAAGTCATGCAAATTGCCTATTTAAATATTGTATGGAATAATATACGTTCATTCTAAGCTCTATGTAATACACTCCAAGATCTCTCGATTGAAACTACACCTTTCACATTTAGGAAATTTATGCAAATTTAAAGAATGCCTTTGAATATGTGTGTGATTAACTTCTATTCATCAGTTTTCTAGACTCAATGATTATTCCTTCCTATAGGAGGATACTATGTTTTTATTGAAATTTTGAACGCAATCACCCATAATCAATCTTTTGTTATCTCCTATATAGTTACTTATGTTGTTGATGTCAGACCAAGTATGAGAAATATAAAATGCCAAGCAATCTACGTGGGCATACAAGACAATCAAGAATGTGCTCGCAAGTGGCAAAAAAAGAATGGACACCGATCTTTGCCCTTGACTTCAAGATCAAATTCTTCAAAAATGAATGACGCATAAATATCACATCCAAGTTGGAAAATCACTGGCAAGAGGGAATAGATGGACCATTCTTAGACCACGAATCTGGCACAACTTCAAGGTTTGAGTACTATAGTCTCGAAAGATGCTCCAAATGATCCCAACATGTCGAGGTGAAACTCAAACTACCAAATTTATCAGTATTAATTTTTAACTGCAGATTGTTCTTGTCGATGTGACTTGACTCATCTGACCTCTTTTTAGTCTTGTTGCTCCCTAGATTGTTACAAGGTTTCCCTAAATGTTTGTCCCAGAAAACAACCGCCCAAAAATAGATTATGGAGTTGGAGATTACATACGCCAAACAAATAACCTGGATTCCCAATATCCTCAACCGTAAACTGTTACAAACTCCTTTTTAAAAATCGATGGCTTTATTTGTTGTGATCTATTGGCATCACCATGGTGATGTTGGCCGCACAAATCTTCTATAAATTTGGAAAGGAAGTCTCCATATAATGGAGTATATTGGATTACAGGAATTTTTGCCACAAAGGTACCTAGCAATGTAGTTTGAAAAAAATAGAAAAACTTGTTATGTAATTTGAGGATTCGATAAGGCACAAAGTTCATATTTTATAAAGGATCTTTGCTTTTAAGTTTGTTTTCGTGGAATCGAATATTTTTGAAGTTAATTTTGACAAATCATTTGCTAATTACAAGGTAGACATATAAGCATGCAAATGGAAACTTCAAACCCTAAAAAGTTAAAAATAGTTGTTGTTTCCATAGATTCTCTAGCTAAAACATTTTCAATAATTAAGGACTAACTAGTTGAGGTAATTGGGTAACTATGATTTATTTTGTTTTTCACTCACATAAATTAAATTGAAGATGTAAAATAAAACTTTCAACTCTAGGTAAAAGGTAAATAATATTTGGACAGTTCTTTGGGTCTGTTAAAATTTGTTTTACTTAAAATTATATTTTAACCCTTTTTTTGAATTTCCTTAGTCCAATTTTTATTAATTGATAAGAGAATATAATGAAATTATGAAACTATTGCAAATAAGGTAATTTGTGGAGACCTTATATATATATATATATATATTAGTTATTATGATCGATAAGACTCTGATACAAATTGAAACCTATCTATTTTCTAAACAATGAAATAAATGTAACCTAATTATTCCCAACATTGAAAAAAAAAATGAATGTTGTAATTTATTTAATTAGTAAAAGACATATTAATTGGAACACGAATAAAATAAAGATTGGTAATTAATCATTTGAGTAATAATGTGAATATAAAAATGAGGAAATCTATAATATTGATAAGAGATGATAATTAACATAGATAATAATTAAATTATACTGCAATGAAAATGATAGATATCTTTAATAGTTTTTGGAAGCAGCTATCCTGCACACAGAGATAGGTTTATAGGCCCCTAGAGTTACCGGTTCTTGAACAGAACCAACCTGTCTTTACAACATAAACACAACCTTTTTGAAGACACTCTCGGGTGTACGTTGTACCCCTAGTTGGACACACGATGTGTGCCCCTTCTCCAAATGTTTAAATTCCAATCAGGACCAAAACCTTCACTCTCCCATGCCTTCTAATTTTTTTGTATTCCTTTTTCTTTTTTCTTTACCGTTGTCTACCCGTTTGAATTAATTTATGTATTATATAATATTCCAAAAGGTTGTTACAAATGCCACACCCTTTCACAACAATAATGTTTGCTAATTAATTTTGCATTATTTTATTGCAATGTATTTTTCATAGGAAAAAAGTTCTGTAACACTCATCGCATTCCATAAGATGACATTTCATTGAGGCTTTATGTCAAAAAAAATTCTATATGTCTATGCTTTCACTTTTGCATGTATTTCTTTCTTAAAAGGGCATTGCAACAAATCCATTTGTGCAGACTTGCAATCTTTCCACTCTATAAGACCATGTTTCTTTATGAGGCATTTTGTCTAACAATTTAGCACCTGGACTATAATTCTTGAATATTTTACATGCATGTTGACATGATCAATTGCAACTGCAATATCTAAAAAAAGTCCAAATTTTGTTATGGCATGATGGAAACTATCCCTCTTTTCAAAGCTTTAATTATAACATGGGCAGTAAAGATGTTGGTAAAAGCTGATAAATTATCTTTAAACCCTCACATAACATTTTCTTTAGAGTTTTTGAAGCCTACTCAATGCAACCATTTTTTATACATCTTGGAATCTTTTCATGAAACTAAACAAATCTTTCTTATTCACCATTATCTAAATCATGTGACTAACAACTCTTTTGCCATGTCAAAAAATTTCATGATTTTTGTGCCATCTTTCAGAGCTCCTATACGAGTAGAGAAGATACTGGCAAAGTTTGTGTAAGGCAGCTTCATAGCTATAAATTGCATTTGTTTGAAAGTTTCTAAAGCCTTTTCAACTAATCTATTTCAATCATTTCCTTTGTAACTGCATGCAAACTCTTAGTGAGGTGTCACTCCTTATTTGATAATTGAGGTTTCAGCCATTATTTGATAACTACATTTCTTTTTGCCTCACATCTACTTGAAAGGTTCTAAAGCTTGCTTGACAGATCCATCTTATGCAAATCCTATATTTAGTTATTCATCCATATGCTTCTTTGAAGGCATGTAAAATTATAACTGATGCAGCCTATTCCTATGCATTACTTCTCTTCATAACATAATTTTGTAATTATAGCTTTAATTTTAGCCAATGAAAGATAAGCATGTGATTTCAAACTACACTTTAATTGTCAGCAACTTTAGTTGCTTTTTCATAACATGCCAAAAGTTGAGGGAATGAAAGCGCTATGTGCAATCCTTTTTCTTTAAAAAAATATTAATAACTTTCCTTCAAAGTAGGGAAATCCAATTAAAGTTAGTTATACAAACTTAAATTTTTTTTTAAGTTAGAAATTTGGATTGTGAGTTGTAAATTTGAATGAATTTTGCAATCTCACAACCTAATTTTTTAACTTAAAATTTTAAGGTTTGATTTTGAACTTCATTTTTTAATTCCAAAAAAAAATTCTACTTAGACTTTTAATTACTTATTTAATTTAAATAACTAATTGATTAATTCCCAACTTGAAAAACCCAATCAATTAATTGAAGTCTATCCACCTCCTTCATTCACAAAATATTGATCATGATACAACCATTTTTAACCCAAAATAAACCAAATGAATTTTTTTTGTTGCAACTGAAAACTATCTAAATCCACCATCCCACCAAGCAAAGAGATTTTGATTTTTGATTGGCTGCATATTTTTGCATGAAAATTTGGAACATTGTTCAAAGTGCCAATATAAAGAAACCCATTAAGTGAAATCTTCCCAACTTCTCTGAAAATGAAGATTTAATTGTTTTTCGTAATCTCGCATTCATAAAATTGAAGCATTAAAATATCCTAGTCTATGAAGAGTCAAAACTTGAAAACTGGTCACATTGTCAAAAATACTTTCAAGATCATCCCTATTAAAAGGAATTTGTGCCATCTTTCACTGATTTTAAAAATTAATTTTTTTCATGAATTTCACCACTTTTCACCAAGGCACACAATTTTAGACTCAAACCCCAAAGTTGTGATAAAGTAGGTGAAAGCAATTGACATCAGTGAAGAACACTTGAATTATTTTGAGAAATTTGGCAAGATCCTCATAATTTGTGGGTGAGTAGGGATGATTTTGACTAGGAGGCTCTCAGCTCAAGTATTTCGGATCAAAAGTTTAAAAATTGAAATTTAAAAACTAGATTAACAAGGATAAATGCCACAAATTATTATGTATAAATATAAATTGTAGGGATACTTTTGTATAAAATACACATAATAAGAATGAATGAAATAATAACCATGTAAGAGATATAAAGTTTTAATTGCTCCTTGAAACCAAATTGGTTTAGAAAAATCCTTTACATTATTAAATATATTTTGTAATAAACCCCCAAAATTAGACATATTCTTATAGGGAGAATCCATACAAAAATAAAATATATTATCCTACATGTCTCACTAAATGCATTTGTAATGTCGTATAAAACCTCCCCTAAGAAAATGTTTGCTTTCCCCAATGTGTTGTGCCCACATTGGAATTGACCACAACTTTATAAATTTTTTAATATTTATGTGTAAGATGTACAACATATAATCCCAATATTATGTCTTGTGAATTCAAGATGTGAAATGAAAGTCATTTCATGGAAGTGAAAAAATTAATTCACTTTGGTGAACTCATTATAAAGAGGTGAAAATTTCCATTAGTAAAGAAAGGAACATGTTTTTGTGTGTACGAGTTACTATTTAGAAAAATAAGTACTTCAATTTCTAACTTGGATTTTTTTTTTTTCTTATTATATTGGGAAATTGATGTGAAAGGATGCTAGCACCATCTTGATTACAATATAACAAATAAGAGGCTATATATTAGTGTTGATGGTGGTGGAACCATTATTTAAGGCAAAGAATATGTATGGAAGTTAGTTTGTAGTACAAAAATCATTGATGCAAATATTTCGAGCATTTTTGGAGCTTTCTTTAGGCCAAGTTATCTATTGTAATAGATTATACATCATTCTTATATGGGGAGTAACTAGCCATATGGTTTGAGTTTTCACCCTTGATAATGTGTTTCTCTAGGTTATGTTGTGTTGTCTTAGATTTGAGCATGTTTTTATGTTTCACATTCACATTTGTAGGTGTTTAGATATTTTCTTAGATGGCTACCACACATATAGTTGATTAAACAACAATTATTGAGTGAACTAAATGTAAGTTACTTCTTAAATGAGATATTTAACTCAATGATATTGATTTATTAAGAGAAAAGAGAGGAATAATCATCCTCTTTAATGACCACCTTAGTATGGAGTTGTCAATATGTGAGTTTTTAAGATTAATATATGATACTATTAATTGATTTTTTAAAATTCTTACATGTTCCCTTGAGGTGGATTATGTACTAAGAATTAACATCTATATCCTTAGCTATAACAATTTTATCAACTCTTAAGATAATTGTATTTTCATGTTGTCTATTTAATTTTAGTTTGATATAAATTTTCATGGTAGCTTGCATGCAAATCAAATTGGGGGAAATGTAATTTCAAAAATTCCACACCTTACATTTGTCCTTTTCATTTGGTCTCACATTTACTTGTTTACCTTATGGAATGACAAGAAAACAAGTTATGTGATATCTACTAAATCTTGGCATACAACTTGAACCATACCTATTCCTACATGCATTCACTTTTAGGGATTTATTTCAATTCTATATTTCATATAGTTTGTAGAAATAATTGAGGTTAGTTGTATGATGGACATATATTGATTGTAAAATTTCAGTTTCTAACTAGTTGTTATATATTGACTATAAGCATAAAATATCTGATTTGTATTCTTTAGAGTTGTATTTATGGACTAATGTTACTTCATTTTTACACCCCTAAAGATCATGGTTCAACACTTTACACAATTATTGTAGCATTAACAAAGCATTCAATAATACATTATTTGTATTATCATATGAGACATCTATTGCAGGCTTGTTTGTTGCATTCAATCATATTCAAGATACATTGATTTAGTATCCTTAACAATTTTATGCAACGGGAGATGTTCCACATTATTAGAAAACTCTCCACGATGCAACCTAGATTTTTAATATAAAAACAATTGCAAACAATTAAAAAACATGTAATAAATAATATGAAAAATTATAGAGATTACATGCACCTAAATATATTAAATTTATAATAGTAAAAATACACAATCAATCTTACAATTGTATAAAAGAGTGCAATATTTAGATTTAAGAATTTCTGGGAATCTCGAAGTCGAGGAAAAGTAAAATACTTGTGTTGGAATTTGTTAAAAACTACCGAGGCTCTGAGACGAACAATCGAGACGTCGATAATTTATCTGGGCAGCTTGAAGCTGTTGAAGACGTGGAAACCGACGCATTAGTTATGGACGTGCTTGACATGACATCAGGACGAAGGCGCTGGCCGTACATAGCGACGGGCAAACCCGGAGGAACATATGGCAATTCAGCTTCCCCTTTCAGTATCTTTGCCACCTCCCTCATTTTGGGCCTTGATGTAGGGTCTGGATGAGAGCATAGCAGCCCCACCAACAGCATCCTCTCCATTTCTTTCTCGTTACACGTTCCATCCAGTTTCTCATCCGCAGCGGACAAAATCTTTCCGCGTTCGTATAAATCCCAAACCCATTCTACCAGTCTGCAATTATGTTCGTTTAGAGAGCGGTCAACAGGCCGCCTTCCGCAGACAATTTCCAGAGTCACAGACTGGCCTTCCCTGTCATTACACACTCGGGCGCTAAATACCCAAGTGTGCCCGCCACCACAGTTGTATGCGAAGCTGCATGGTGACGCTCCACCAATCTTGCCAAACCAAAATCCCCCAGCTTGGCATTAAATTTGGAATCCAACATTACGTTGCTTGCTTTGACGTCTCGGTGCACAACAAGCTGGTCCCATTCCTCGTGGAGATAAACAAGAGCAGAGGCTACGTCGCAGGCAATATTATACCTTCGGTTCCAATCTAGAGTACCCTTCTGCTCCCCAAAAATAAAATTATCCAGACTCCCATTAGGCAGGTATTGGTAGACCAGGAGTAACTCACCTTTTTTATGGCACCATCCTAAAAGCTGCACAAGGTTACGGTGTCTGAGCTTACTGATTATGGTAACCTCAGACACATATTCCTTTCTTCCTTGTTTGGAGCCTTGGGAAATTCTCTTCACAGCCACCGCCTCCGCCCTGCCGGGCAGGATGCCTCTGTACATGCCACCAAAGCCGCCTTGACCAAGCTTTTCATCATCGCTGAAGTTTCTTGTCGCAGCACTGAGCTCGGCGTAGGAGAATTTTCGGGGGTCCTGAGAAAAACATTCGTCCAACTCCACATCGCTTTCTTCACCTTCCTCACCCTTGCGTATGCTTTTCCTGAACTTCCACCGCCAGCCAACGAATACGAAAACGCAAAAAACCACAACGCTACCTAACACCGATATCAAAATAACTTGACAGGATTCCCTATGGAAGAGTTCTGGCCACCGGAAGTGTTATTCGGAGAAGCAGCAGACGAAATATCCCACGAATATTCGCAAAAAAAAATCCCAAGATATTACAGTGTGTGTTTCTGTTGACTCTCCAGTGGAAGCCGAGAGGACAACTTTGATGTTCGGAGGGAGAAAGTTCTGCAGATATATATCATAAGATAGATTGGGATTGGAGGTTTAGAAACACTAGTGCTATTGGGGTTACAGAGGAGAAACGCTTGCAGCCTCTTTGCTCTTCCATCATAATCCACCCAGGCGTCCTATGGCATTTCATTCTTGAGATTTTCATCACAAGTGCCGGAGTTTGCAGTTGCACTCACCTTTCCCAGAGAAAAGTATGTCTGGGAAACAATACTGTTAACGTCAATTCCCACATGGTTGTCGTCACGATCCCAACTATTCTTGTAAGTGTCGAATTCCACGGCAACCACCGGATTGTATAATCTGTTAGAGGTTGTGGAATTAAACAAGCCAAGCCCTCCGCCAAAAACGATCAAATCCTGTTCCAAGTCGAAAGGCGCCATGAAGAAAGCAAGTCCGTCTCCAAAACCGCTTTGACTATTGCCCCTCCGGATAATGAATTGAAAATGACTAGAGAAATTCGCTATAGCTCGAGAGTTGTTGTCCCAAAGCGGAACCGATTCATTGTAAGCCGCCCAGCCTAAGCTACGGCGTAGGCTCCCTGATGCTCTGTTCTCGGTCAGTTGTATGACCTTGCCTGTTTGAAAATAGGCATCATTTTCGAAACTAAAATCCAAGCTGGGAGGGAATGCAAAGCTAAGGTTTCCTGCATGTGACATAAAAAAGAGAGAAGCAGCAACACAGGAGAAGAAGAGGGCAGAAGGAGAACTAGAGAGGTCGGCCATTCTCTGGGTTGAAGGGTGTTAGTGGGCACGGGGAATTGGTTAACGCCTAGTTTTGGATACCACGGACTGTATCTCATATATTGAATCGGTCGGACAAATCCGACAGATTCCATGGAGACGTACGAGCAGAACATATAAGACAGTTGAGTTACTCTCAATTTGTTTTCGCCGATTGTAAATTGAGTTTCCTAATGATTGATCTCATGTCGTATTCCGCATTAACATTTTCTCCTTATGTTGCCACGTGGCCGTAATACGCCCGGAAGCCCTTGGTTGGGTTATATTTCTATTGAAGAACGGACCTTGATATGGATAAATGAATAGAGAGAATGACAAGAATTAGTAATACATTGAGGACGGAGCTAATCTCCCGACAAAACGCAGAAAAACATGCATGCTCCATCATGCGTAGGGTCCACCGAGGAAGGGTTAACGGAGGGTTAACCATGGAAAACGGCAGAAATGACAGCATTACGGAGAAACTGCAGTAGAGAACGCGGTCAGTTTCAATGTACTTTCTTTTAAACTTAAAATTTTGCCGGCTTCTTTATTTTTTTAATGTATTGTTATATTAAATTTCTTATAATGTTTAAATGTAATTGAATTTGTATAATCATTTTCTATTTATATTATATTATATTATATTATATTGTATTATAATATATTTATATTATATAAATAAATTTATATTATTAGTTTATGTTAGGAAACTATAGGCACAGCGTGTTCTTAACTAGTTATTAATAATTTATTTTCTAACCAATGAGAACTGAATTAGCTTTTCTATTTAAAAAATATTTAGCTATTGTCAATGTATAGATGCTAATTTTATAACAAAACATTTTTGAAAAATTATTTTTCTTCCATCTCATTGGAGGGAAATTTCACCCGATAAGGGCAATTAATGCGCTTCCATTACTTAGTGCCGGTAATAGTGGCAAGAATGAATTTTCCAAGAGATTTACCAATAAGTTTAATTATAACTGCTTCAAACAAGAGATTTTAACTATTTCTGATTTTTAGTTTTTGCCGAAGGAACTATAGGCACCACCGTATGCTTAAATAGTGACTATTAGTTTGTTTTGCAGCCAATCAAATGTACGAATTTTGTTACATAAATTTATTTACAAAATATTATTATTTTCATATTTAACTTTTGTAAAGTAGAGATGCAATTTTTTTAAGTTATTTTTTTTTGAAAATTATTTATCATCAATTTTATTGGTCTAAAATTTTTAAGCGATATAAGCGGATTATTGGGCATGGTAGGAAAAAACATTTCTTTCGCATGTTTTTCAGGGCAGTTTTTGGGCCACTCGCTGATTTTGGTAGTGTGCTCATGGAAACAGAGTGAATTCAACCCATGTAACCACTGTAACTCGTGATTTCACCGCATTTACCGCAGGGTAAAAAAATGTAACACAAATACAAGGAACGCAGTCCTTAAAATAGAAATGGAAGAAAATAGTCGTTTCAAATCATCATCGATGTGGAAGTTAATGTGCAGTAATGGTTGGCAGAAAACCGTTTTTCTTTCTGAACAGTTTTTAATCACTCTACTGTGAACAGTCATGGTGGTAGGGTAGTGGAAGAAAACAATCAACATTCAACGCGGTAGGCTCTGTGCAGGTTCTTCTTGGTGACCAATGCCATAGCATGCGGGTATGTCTTCTCGGTGCCATTTTTGCTGCTCATAACCAAGTCTCGCACTGCTATCAGTTTATGGTGTTCTTTTTGGATTGGGTAATGCCTCTGTTCTTTACATTTTTCAATTTCAGGACAAGATTTTGAAATCTTGATGTGGAAAAATCATAGGTTTATCAAAAAAAATTAAGGTTGGAATGTTTTCCACTTAATTCAACACAGTTTTAACCTAGAAATTAATATAAGAGAGAGGGATGATGCATGTAATGGTGGCGTTGGTGATGGCAAGAGCATCAACAGCAGCAACAATCGCATATGTTGGTCACAAGGGTAATTCCTACTTAGTGGTTACCCATCTGTAATCCTTTTCATAGATTTTGTGATCACCCAGGCGGGGCTTTGCTTGCTTCGTTCATTTCAGTCATCCTCTTTATGCTTCTTACCATAATATCTACAATTGAGGCAGAGACAAGGAACGCAAATTCTCCAGTCAAGACTCCTCCTAGATTTGTGGTGTTGCTGGGATTTTTCTTTGAATATTTGTTTTTTATCTAAGTTGAATTCTTTGGTAAGGAAGTAGCTTTTGTTGTTTCTTTTTCCATTGAATTCCATGAAAATTCAAGACTAACTTTGCAGTTTAGGCAGCTACCATACAGGCGTTGTTCTCACCACATATATTCCTACGTGCATTTGTCTCATTAGTTTCCATATTTGAATTTGATATCAAAGGAGAGACTTGTCAAAGCAAAGTATATATGGACAGTGACATGGCTGATGAAAGAAAAGAGTCTTCGTGATTAGAGAAGTACAATAACTAGATTTCTTGTAAACATATAGGTTTTTGTATGTACGTCTTCAACAAGATTTAGGCTTGGTGGCTTTAATTATTGTGACTTCCAGGTCATGAATTAAACTCAAGGCATGGCTAATGTTGCAGATTGTATATCCTTCATCACATTTCCAGTTTCTCCATTCTTCTTTGTGGATTATATACAATCGAGATAAGTGATTATATCTTATGTTGGGTAGGGATTATTGAAGAGGCATTGGCATTCTTCTATCAATTGTAGATTTTGTGACTAATTTTTCCTTTTAGAAATGTTCTCAATTTTTCAAAAACTATTGATTTTTTTTTATATTTTTAATAAATTAATTTAGAAACATATTTTTTTATGTGATAGTAAATTTAGGAATTTTAAATTTTATTTAGCCCTCTCTATGTAACCCAGAGACTCTCGAAGAACCCCCCCGCAATTGACCATACGATAAAATATTATCTTAAATAGTCATTACACACAAATGAGGGGGAAACTGTCTTCATACAAACTATGGAGGAGTTATGATTTTAAGTTAATGTGTGGTAAAGTATTTATGGATTTCATTTTATATATATTTTTTAAAAATCATAATTCAAACACAACTCTATAATGATAATTCTTCGCGTATTTTATACATATATTCATATAATATATATATATATGCTAGTAAATAAATTTATAAGAGCTAGATAAATTAAACTGTATTATTTTACTTTTATAATTTTTTTTCTATCAAATTTTTATATGAATAAAAAAAATGTGTTTTGGAAAACGTATCTTGTATTACGAAAATATTATTTCATAACATTCTAATTTTATTTTTAAACGTTCCATGAATAATTTTATTTAATTAGGATTAAAAATTAATTTTTTTTTTAAATTTAATTTTTAATCCTAGTTAAATCATTGCTAAGGCTTGAAAATGTTTACTTTCATTTTTTGAGTTTTATTCTCTTTTATTTTGTTTAAGACAACTTGCTTGTTTTCTCTAATGGAGAATTTGAATGAAAACTTGTTTTTTATGTACCTATTATTTATTTGTTTTATAAACATTGTTGCTAGCAAACACAACAAATTAAAACAAAACTATTCTAGAACTTTTTCACAAGAACTTGGTTGCTCTGCAACTCTAGTTTAGTTTCTACCAAGGAAACTATAGGTGAGGCATGTTCTTAACTATTTATTAATAATTCTATTTGCAACAATAAGAACTGAAATAGTTTTTTTATTTAAAAAATATTTAGCTATTGCTATTATATAGATACAAATATTATAACACAAAATATTTGAAAAATATTTTTTCTTTTAATCTGATTGACATAAAAAATTTACCTGATAAGAATGATTAATGTGCATCCATTACAATAATGGCCATAATATTGTCTTATGAAAAGGGAGTGGCAAACTCTGTTCAAAACAAACTAGAACTGTTATCGCATGTTTTTCTTTATGTATGTTGTCCAACGTTATATGCATTTTGTTACTGTGTTCTTTTATTTCTCTTGGGTAGGTTACACTTTGCCACACCAGCTTCAGCCATGGCTTTTCAATACTTGGAAGCAGTTATTGGTTAGATTTTCTCTTACTTTTTATGTCCCCCATTTTAGACACTTTGCAAGATTTTAGCCCTTCTTTCCCTCTCTTCAATTTCCTCAAATTTTAGCGTTAGTTGCATTATATTATCCGCCTTCAATCATATTAAAAAATTTAAACTCTTAAATTATTATTTCATCAAGTACATATCTTGTAGTTCATACTTTGATTAAATTTGAATTTGCTTGATCATCTTGGAAGTTTGTGTGTTGCTAGTTCGAATCATTACACAAAAAATAGAGAGTATTTTTTAACATTTGCATTTGAGAGTATTGTTTTATGGTTTTATTAAATTGAAAGGAAAATTGACACTGCAGAGTATGGGAGGGGGATTTTTCAATCTTACTAGTTTTTTGAATTTAATTTTCATAAATATTGAAAATTTGACCAGAGTTTTGTTGTAAATTAGCTCATTCATAAAGAAAACTAGTACACACAAAGTAGGAAAATGGGGTTGTAAATTAGTAAGATTAATGTTTTTCCATTTCAATGCAGAATGAAATCAGGTCAGATTATAGGAGCATATCAAGAAGTTGGGATATATGTATCTTAGCCTTTTTTGTAATAGTGTGTGGGTTATTCGAGCTTCCTTTCTATTATGGTCTTTTCTTTCAGGTAAAGTGCTCTAAACAAATCAAACATGACAACTTTCCAAAATCACAAAATTGATGGTTAGGCATATTTACAGTGCTCAAAGATCTTAAACATTTCAACTGCTATGTATGCAAACAGAGCCTAAAGCATGTCCAAGTTCTCACACATGCCAAAAGCATTGATTTAGAAATCTAGGAGTGCCAAAGTGAGATAAAAGTTTAGCGTATTTTAGGGCTTATTGCATCCTTGTTAGATCAGGCCTTGCACTTGTTTAATATCAGTGATTCAATATAGTGTATTATATCCCACTTTATGCGCCCTTATTATTTATTGGATTGTGATGAGAGAGTGCATTTGCAAAGGACCAAGGTTCAAATACTAGATAGGAGTGCACCAACCATAAATTCTAATAGTTTGGCTATTCCAATGGCAAAATCCCCTTAATGTTGTGTCTTATGGAAATATCTAACAATATTGACAAATTGCACAAAACAAATGAAATCCTTGGGTGATTGAGATGGAATATTATGCCAGTGCCTCAATTGTGTAATCAAAGTCATGGCGTTTCATCCCCACTAATGTAAAACACAAGAAAATGAAATCCTTTAGCACACCCCTTCTTACCAAAACTCAAAAGCTTTTTCCTAAAGCCTTCAACATGGATATCAGTTTTCCTGACCATGATATCCTTCTCTAGAAGTTTTGAGTTTAACTTTCTTATCTCAATTTGAATTTCCAATTACCAGCCATTCAGGCTCTAGTGGACATAGGCTTACTAATTCTCACTGCTATCAAATCCAGATCATCAAAGAAGAAGAAGAAATATCCCCCAGGTTAACTTTATAATTCTTGTACTCCTCTCTTTCTTCCCTAATTTAAAATTGTATGAACCTAAAGAAATTATGAATACAGGTGCGGGTGCATGTTTAATTGTGAAGGTCCTTGTTCTGCACAAGGATAAGGTACCTCATTGAACATTCTACCAGTGGGCTAAATGCTATGGTCCACTCTATTCTATCTGTATAAAGAAATAATGAATACAGGTCTGGGTGCATGTTTAATTGTGAAGGTCCTTGTTGTGCACAAGGATAAGGTACCTCATTGAACATTCTACCAATGGGCTAAATGCTATGGTCCACTCTATTATATCTGTATAAAGAAATAATGAATACAGGTGTGGGTGCATGTTTAATTGTGAAGGTCCTTGTTGTGCACAAGGATAAGGTACCTCATTGAACATTCTACTAGTGGGCTAAATTCTATGGTCCACTCTCTTCTATTTGTATAGGCCTTGTATCTTCTATTATTGTATTGAGCTCAGCCAAATTTTCCACACAAGTAGTTCCCATACCACAGTAACCTATAATGTGGAAGCACCATTACATCAACATTTTAAATTACATTATTTGTAGTTTGGTATTCAAATTTAGAATATTTTATCCATCAAATTTCTCTTTAGCATTTTATCTTATAATAGATAAGTTCCAATCTGAACATCACAATTATATTATTGTTAATAAATTTATGCAAAAATTTACTACTCTCCCTTCCACCCACTTGAGTTTTGTTGTTCTCTGATATGACATCATTTGGTAAGCTCTAATACAACATCCTCAAACAATTTTGGTGTAATATGATAGTTTCCTTTATGTTCTCTCTATTTGGACACTTCAAAAACTTCACAAATTTCAAGATTAATATAAAGTTATTCAACTATCAACATTGTTGCTAACACTAAGCAAACAAAACAATCTTATACATGACTATTCTTTAACATTTTGGCAGAAACTTCGCAGCTCTGCAACTCTTGTTATTTTAGAATTAATGTTATATTAAAATTATAAATTATATATTAGTTTTAGAATATTGCAATTATTAAATTAATTTATTATAAATTTATTATTATTATATTATAATACTATATTATTTTGTTATATATATTTTCTTTTCTCCTCTTCTTTATTTTTTTATGTATTGTTATATTTAAATTTCTTATAATGTTTCAATGTAATTGAATTTGTATTATTTTTTTCTATTTTTATTATATTGTATTATAATATATTTATGTTATATAAATAAATTAATATTATATTAAATTATCAATTATCTATTAGTTTTAGAATATTTTAATTATTAAATTATTTCATTATTATTATTATTATTATTATTATTATTATTATTATTATTATTATTATATTTTCACTAGAGCTATCGAGCTATGAACATCATAAATGGGGAACCTCATCCCCAATTTAAACATTACCCGAGTGGGGTTTGAATCTTGATGGAAAAAAAACACAACAACTTAACCATCATACCATGCCACTATTAACATATTATTTTATTATATTGTTATAATATTATTATGATATTAAAATTATTATGTTATATTATTATTATTATTATTATTATTATATATTTTATAATGTAATTAAATTATATTATTATTTTATAATAATAAATTATATTTTTTGTATCATTATTATAATGATTATAATAATAATTATGTCTATATAATTATAATTTATAATATAAATATCTTTTAACTATATTTATTTCTTTTTTTTTTTACTCATAAGAGAGATTATAATATATATCAATAAAAGGTACAATTCGTCTACACAACAGGAAAAATATTCAAATTTCTTCACAAACCCTTAATTGTCCCCCAAATTTAAAGAATCAAACTAACTAGATGATCTATCGAGCTTCGACCAAACCAACCACAACCAAATGCCAGCAAAATATAAAAAACTTAAACTGGAAACTATTGAATTGTTTACAGACATGAACCACTAACCCCAACCATTCAAACCACCACACTTGACCCACAAAACATGGGTAAAAGCCATTCAATTTGGAAAACTGATCAAATTCCATTATCCAGCCTAAACCTTCAATTGTGTCCATGCCGAGAAGCTTCTTCAAGAAGCTAACACTGTATGTCACAATCTGGCAATGGCAAACTAAAGCCATGCCTTTGAGCTCCAGTAGTAAAGGGTACACATGAATTACTTCTCTTGCCACCTTAACCAATGGAAAATCATGGGCCCGAGGTGCACCCTAACCCAAACCTCATCCAAACCTCCCAAAATTTCGCTTTTGAATAACTTGTAGATGATTTCCTTTGCTTCACCCTTTGGATTCCTCACATCTAGTAGTGACGCAAGAAATTGAGAAGCAATATGGGTGTTCACCTTGAAGCTCTCGCGATTATTCAAGAAATCTCTACCCAATATTATTTTAACAACCACCACCACATGGGGGTCGATCATCAGAAGAATCCATTTCAACGGCTGGTTAGTTATGTGTTTGAATTTTTTTTGATGCACCTTGTAGTCGAGATGTATGGGAGTATCATGACCAATGTTGAACATAGCCTCAGTCGAAACCTCCACAATAAATTTGGAATGTTTTTCCATAGTTGGATACAGAGCAAACTGATGAATAGATGAAGGAGATTATGAGTGAAATGAAAAGCTCAACCAAATTTTTTTGATGAAATTTTTTCCCTGGAGTTTATTACTCTATGCATCAACCAATGTGCTTGACCAGAGTCCCTACCCACCATCCATCTATCCAAAATTGGATTACTGATCCACCATCCTTTTCCAACTAGGGTTATGACCTTGATAAACCCAGATCATCGGGTAATATATCATGCTTACTAGGGTCACCAACCCAAGGCATGCCTATCAATAAGATCTTTCAATTAACTTCCCTTGAGTGGTCATGAGGATAATTGGCCCACCACGGGTTCCCCCTGATTGGGTACTCCACATACGCCACGAAAGCGTTGACTCAGCCAAATAGACTCAAAGTTGGTTGCCACTCGCATACACATGTTGACACACATGGAATCTCCACATCCTTGTTGTGGAGAGACGCCCTCCCTTCTGTGCACTATCAACTACCAATTTTTAGCTGCACACTTCCTTTAATGTTGACCCGTCAGCCCCTAGACTGGAGATGTAATCTGCATCTATGTTGCCTTCTCTGAAAGTGTGGTTGATCATAACTTCCTCAAGCCAGGGCATCTATCCTAATGCAATTTCCAACTTAGCTCCCAGCTTCCAATTCTGAACCTTTTTCATCCTCAAAGCATTAATCACAAGTGAGGACTCACCCTCAATAATCACTTTCCTTAGACCAAGCTCAACACATTAACCCAATCCTAGAATTAAAGATTGGAACTCAGTCACGTTATTCTTTCCCTGAGGAAGAGGAGACACCAATCTACCCAGAGTGTGACCTTCACTATTCCTTATTATACAACTAGCACCTAAAATTCTTTGGTTGCCCCTGGAGGCCCCATCAAAAATTTTGCTTGGCCCACCCCACATCTGGTGGGGCCCAACACACTTTGCTTCTATCTTCTGCCATGACTTTACCACCTTCCCCTACAAATGAAGGGATCTTTAGGCCCGCACAACACCTTTGAACCCTGGAATCCCAAAATGTGAAATTCACTTTATTTGGATTGATCTCCTTTGATCTAGAGTTGGCCACTTCAACTATGCTAGCCTTTATTTTATTTTGTAACCTCGATTTTGATACCTCTTTTTCCTGGAAAATTATTTGATTTCGTTCCTTCCAAATTTCCCAAATGAGGATTGAAGGGTTAATGATCCAAAGACTACCTAACATTACCTATCTATAATGGGTTGGCCAACCCCTAAGTAGATCTATTAATCTAGTCAGGAAAGCTGCGAACCAAGAGAGCTTACCACAAAGCCAAATCCAACAACTTTTGGTGTACTTAGGAATAAATGATCCCTTGTCTCCTCCATTTTGCACAAAGGACATCACGATGGCCCAAGGTAACCCACTTTTTTGAACCTATCCATTGTGAGAGCCCTGCCCTACACAATTGCCTAAGTGAATAGTCCAACTTTTGGTAAACATAATTTTTCCTAGCATAAACTAATTAGGAAATTGGAGTCAAAACCTCCTTCTCTTGAAAGAGCATCATACTCATCCTTCACCTTATATTCCCCATTTTGTGAGGCATTCCATCTGATTTTATCATTCCCTTATCTAAGGAAGACTTTCTAGGACTCCATTAGCTTCTCATACAACTTCACTTCATTCCCCTAAAATCCCAGCAGCTTGAGGATTTTCCATTTGTTGTATAATTCTCTCTGCTAAGTTTGGTCCTTCAGATAATATCTTACCCTATCACCCCATGTCTATTTAGTTTCCAATCTTACTTGAACCAAATATTCAAAAAGTGACAGCTTCTCAAAACCATCCTATTGGTGTTTCAATTAGCACCTCTGAAGTGCTTATTGGAAATGGATAACTATTACAAGTGTTTTAGTAACTGCTCTTTGAATTATAGAGAGGAAGATCCATCTTTGCTAATGTTTTTCTTAAAAAGTATAGTAAACTAATGTTCTTATCTTTTTTACTCAGCGATAGGACACAATGTGTTGCAGCTAAGGTTTTCTCTGGTTTATGTAGATCTTAACTACAACTAAACTAGATTTTAATCTATCCTATCTCCTCAAGATAAATAGAGCATGAGGGAATAGGAGGAAGAATGGATGGTTAGATTACTTAGTCCAACCATCTCGCCAGAATGAGTCTAAGGCTCTGAACTCTCATATTTATGCTAGAATAAGGCTTTATGCAAGAAATCACTCTTTACGATAAGATGGATCTCAGACTTGCTAAGGAGAAGGAACCCCTATCCAAGGTATAGTTTGGGAAACAACTCACTAGAAACAACAAATTATGATGATTTGTCTAACAAGATTCCCGAGGAGGTGATGACACTTGTCCAAAGTGTAGGATGAAAGATAACTCATTGCACAACATCAAACGATAACTATTAACATCAAAGTATCCAAGGAGGAGATTGAAACAATAAGTTATAAGAACAAGGGATTGAAATAACTCAAATATTTAGATCAAACTACAAATGCCTTTTGATTTCCTTCTTCAAGATTTGTCAATGAATTACAAAGAATTGGGACATGCAAAGGTATGAAATCATACACAATTGCTCATCAAACCAATTAAATTCATCCAAGAGTGAACAAATATGCACTTTCAAACTTGTTGGCAACAATTGCACAACAATTTTGCATAGTAAACAAAGGTTCAAAAATAACGAGCCCGAGACTCTTATTTATAGAAACTCAGAGTAGGCAACCCTAAAATATCCTTGAGTTAACAATCAGTTCTTGCCAATTAGAAAGATTTTCTCATATGTCTAAAACTAGGTGAGAAAACAATTAACTGGAAATATACTTCAGTTAACTAAAACTAAAAAAACAACCAACTAGAAATCTACTTTAGTTGATTGAAATTAAACTAAAAGTGAACTTAAATTACAAAGTGTGCCTCCAAAATAGAGATCCACAATTAGTGGAGATCTGAGATAGACATCAATAATTGGTGGGATCTATCACATGCATGATCAATGACACATGGAGTTAACTTGGAATAAGGCATCAAGTTAACTCTTGTCACCATTAATGTTATTTTGAAGGGTAATACATCTTAGGTGGGTGCTTTACACCTCACTACCTCCATTCAATAGTTATTCTAACCATGCATTGAATTCTTCTTCCCCTAGGAAATCAATGCTTTATAAGATAATGACATGGTGTTTTAGCAGTCTCTTCACCATTCACAAGCTTTTTTGATATTCTATACACTTTACAGTTGCATCATCTAGCCTTGTTGATATGGAATGTGGAAGGTAGTGTGGTAGTAAGTGGTGGTGGCTCTATTTTTGGAATGACTACCTTTCGTATTTGGCTATCTATTGAATGGTGATGTCATTTACACCTTCTAAGGCATCCAACTTGACTACAGGCTTCACTTAATGCATGTCCATGTTAAGTGTTTTCAAAAAGTGTTGAAGTAGGACCATTTTGGTCTTGATTTCAAATTGAGAGTATTATATTCTAAAAAACTTGACTATTGAATGTAAACACATATATGTTCAGACAACTTCTAAAAACCCCTAAAAATAGCCACCCGTCGAGAAGTGTTTTTCCAAAAAAAATATGGCACATGGGTATTATTTGTGCTTTAATTCTAAACAAATCTAGTTTGTTTGATTTTCAAATTCATGACCTTTTTTGAAAATCCCTAAAAATAAGGGCAACAAGGTTACTATTTCTGGAAAATTTCAACAAGTGGGTTTTGTTGAAAATTTTGTGTTGATCATACCTAGTTGGTCGGATATGTGATTATTTGTTGTTCTCTTGGACATGCAAGAATATTAAAGACAAGAAAAGAGGAAAAAGATAAGAAGATTGGAAGTTATCAACTTTCTTTTTGAAAAAATTATGCCTTTTGATGCAACCTCTGATAAATCGTCCCTCTATGTAACTAATCTTAAAAAATATGAACAACAATGGAAACCTCTCTATCAGATCTTGAAAAGACATCTTGGAGAGAAAATGGTTGTTCTTGAGCACCAACTTGCAAAGAAAAATGATGAATAATGATTTCCAAGCTTGATACATAGTGATTGATGTTGAAACAATCAAGTTGGGATTGCAATTCATGATGGAGGAGTCTATCTATCTGATCTAGAGTTCACAACACTAATTTCCACCCATTTAGGGACATTTTAGACATAGAAAGGCTTCAAAATATCTTAACTTCAGTCAACTAATCCTTACTTTGACTTTAAGCGTTCCTTTGAAGAGTTGAACACTTTTTCTTTATATTTTAGTGGTGAAATGACTCCTTTCAATCCTTGATTCTAGTTGCCCTGATGATCTTGAGGTGTCACAAATAGATCCATAGTTGTGGTGGAACCTCACTAATGAAGTGTGCTCGGGAGCTGAAAAAATTGAAACCTAAGTTTGATGCTTCTAATTCAAGCATTCCTTTTCCTAGTAGGGGCGCTTTTAGCTCCAGAATTTGTCAATTTTTTTATGTTTTCTTCAATCCCTCTAGTTTGACCCTTTGTCCTCTGATCTAATATCATTGCCGACTGATAAGTTTGATGACCTTGCTGAAGCATGAGATGGATAACAAGTCATGTCCCATAAAGGATGACTGGGTTCATGGATCGTGAAAGTTGGTTTAGGTGCCTCAAAATCATGGGCACCCCTAGCCTGCAGAGGTGCCTTTGACCTTTTGACTAGTTATTTTCATGTTGTAAAATTTCAAGAACTACCCCAACTTGATCTTTGTTGTCTTTGCTAAAAGTGTCATTGTTGAGATTGATCAAAATAGAGGACATCATTTTGGAGGTTATTGAGCTTGTAGACTACATCTAGTTTCCCAAAAAGTTGGGTGCCTTTTTCTAGGAAGATGATTTTTTTTTAACACTTGTTCAATTTCTTTGTGTTCTTCATTTGGCCTTCACCTTTGGTGTTTTTTGCTTGATCTCTACCTATGAATGCTTGACAGGTCTTGTGAACATATAGCTGGATTGATCATGAAGCTAAAAGGATGTTGAGTAGATTCCTTGAAGAAAGTAGTTGTTGAAAAATTCAACAGGTGGCTCCAAATGAAGGCCACCCCTGGCTAGGAAGGGATCTTTTTCTTTGATGTTCATTGATTTACCATATGTTTCACATGCTTGGATGATCAACAACTATCATCATTTGATGTGTCTCGTAGACTAGAAAAAAGGTTCGTTGCAAAGCTGAGTTGATGCCAGAGAGATCACTTGAAGATAAGTTTTCTCAAAAACTGACATTTGGATAGCCTTATTCATGGGTGCCCTTGGTTAGTAGAGGGTATTTTTCCATGTTTTAATTGTCATTTTTTATGACTTTTCTTTCAACACCTTTTACATTTTCCTTCGTTTGATGACTTTTGATTGATCTGCTGGATTTACTTGACAACCCATCATAAAGCTAGCAAAATTACAAAGGAGATGACTGTCTAGGAAAGACTTGGTGACTACCTTTGACCTCTTGAACTCATGGGTGCCCCTCATTGGTAGGGGCTCTTTTGATCATAGCTTCATCACTTTCATTGAAAATCTTCATCTCCTCGCACTTCACATTTGTCATGCATCATGACTGATTTGAGCATTAACATTGATGGTGCGAACACGTGCATCCTAGCAACCACCGTCATCATGCTATGTGTACGAGTGTTGGAAAAATGACTAAGGCATTTGATTGCACAACCTCCTCTTGGTAGTAAGGCGTGCATTCTTCAGACTTAGTCAATTTTTAGCATTTTTCACTTTTACAAATCCCCTCCATCACAGAGCATATTTTCTTGCATTTTTGCCATGGATTCTTCATTGAATCTCTTGAGTCTTAGATTTCACCACCTAGTATTGACCATTTTGCCATTAATGGCTGTGAAGGTCCTAGCTTTCTTCCTAAAAAATGAAAATAGACCCACCAGAGTAAAAAAACCTTTTTGGTGATTTTGACTTGACTAGTGTGATTGTGAAGCCAATTTATCTTATCAAAATCATTTTCAACTAATTCTAGAAAGGTCCTATTTTCAAGGCTTTTCCCAAAATAGGGGTTTGAACCCCTAATTTTTAAATTTTCAAAAATTTGCAAGCATCTTCCTTTACACAAACCCACAAAATGCCTATGTTTTTTTGACCTAAAACATACTTTTGACAATAATTTTACATGATTTAGATCATTTTAAAAAAATGTCTTAATGAAGCAAAAATTTATTTTGGGTACAACACATCCCAAGAATCTTCCCAAAATAAAGACATCCGACCATCCCTAATCTCCTAGGTAAGATAACTTCCAATACTAAATCTCATGAGCTACAAATGAAATTCCAGATTCTACACCCTTTTGGGAGGTGGCTAATTGTTAGCATCGAATGCTAGCCATCATCAAGATACTTTGCTCTGAGAATTTTTACCAATTTTAGTTGTTGTTTTGTGTGAATGGACCAAGCCAATTTTCCCCCTAAATCCTTGTGTTGGAGCAATAATTTTTTTAAGCCATTTCCATTAGCCTCTTTTTTTCACTCATACTTTTCTATTTGATTAGCGAGAACTTGTGTTGCTCCAAATTTCCTTTCCAAAAGAAGTACTTCATCTATTTTTTGATGGTTTTGCTAGCCCCTACAAATAGCGAAAGATATGAGATCAAGTATGTTGGTAAGGACAAGATTATTGATTTCAATATTGTTAAACACCAAGCCCATGATAGCCATATGATTTTCCATGATTCCATTCTATCTTTCACTTTCCCAGTTAGTTCACACCAAATATTTCCACTTTTAACCACTTTTTCTAGTGGTAGATTGAGATATTTGCATGGGATATTCCTCTTTTTAATACCAAGGATCCACAAAATCTGAATTTCATGAGCTATCGACATGTTGAAGAAGAAAACTTCAGACTTGGCAGTACTGATCTCTTTCCTAGAGGTAAGGGAATATTTATCTAGAATGATTTTAAACTTGTTGGCTTCCCTCTCTACCACTTTTCCAAATAAAAAGGTGTCATCAAAAACCTGTTGATGAGTGACTGCACTTTGATTGCTTGTTACCTACAAACAACACGCCGAACCACTTCTCTTTGCTGCTTCAATGGTCCGACCCAAGGCTTCCTCCATGATAATAAAGAGAAAGGGGCAAAGGGGATCCCCTTGTCTCAGTTTCCTGGAGGTATTGAAGAAGCCTTCAGGAGAACCATTTACCAAAACAAAGTACTTGGGACATTTGATCCACCCAAAAATCCAATCTAGCCACTCCTAAAAGCCGAAGGCTTCCATGATATTAAAAATAAAATGCCAATTGACCTTATCATAAGGCTTCCTAGTGTCCAACTTTAGCAGCATTGCATGCTTTTTTAATTTTTGCACTGAATGAATCAATTTCTAGGCTATGATTACTCCATCAAAAATCAATCTTCTAGGGACGAACCCCGTTTGTTCTTTCGAAATGATGAGCATAAGAATTTTCTTAACCTGATTTGCTACTACTTTCTCTAGGATTTTATACAATGTATTGCAGAGAGAAATTGGCTGAAATTCTTCCATTGATTTAGGTTTCTCCTTCTTTCGAATGAGAGCGATGAACATATTGCTTATTTATTTTAGAGCTTTTCTCAATGCTCTTGAATCTTCAATCGCCTCAAACACATCTTGCCCTACTATATCCCAATATTTTTGAGAAAAGATCACTGGAAAACCATCTGGACCTGGGGCCTTTTTTGGATGCAATTGGAACATATCTAGTTTTATTTCTTCTAGTATGAATTTAAAAAAAAACAACCTATTTTGGTCCTTAGGAACCACCCTAGGAATGTTCCTTATCAACTCATTTTGTGCCCTTAACTTGGAACCTTCATAATCATTCATGAGAGTTTGAAAAAAATTGACAACAATCTTCCTTATTTCTACGGGGTCATCCACCATTCTACCATTCGGTCCTTTGATGGCAAAAATTCTATTCACTTCTCTCCTTGCTTTTGTTGAATTGTGAAAGAATTTTGTATTCCTATTGCAAACTTTCAACCACACTTCTCTAGATTTCTACCGCCAAAACTTCATTCAGCCTCCCCAACAATGATTTCTCCTCTTCAAAGATATTTGAATCCATTCCTTTTTCTATCACTTTCCTCTCTACCTTTTGCAATGGTTCTTCAATTCGCCTCCTCTCTTTGAAGATGTTCTTGAAACTTTCTTTATTCCATTAGCACTTAAGATTTTGCTTAATGAATTTTAATTTCATCATTACATTGAACATTTTGGATCCCCCAATATTACAATCCAACCACCACTTCCTAACTAGTTCTTCAAGATTCGAATCTTTGATCCACATGGATTTGAACTTGAAGGGGAACCTGACTGGACTTCATTCACCACATATTTTGAATTCAACCAGGAAATGATCCGACCCAACACTAGGAAGGATCTTGCTTTCTAGACTAAAGGGGAATATGCCCAAGTCTCCTCTAAAAAGGAATTTTTCAAGTTTCTCTGTAATACTACAAAATTATTTCCTCCTATTTGTCCAGGTGTAGTTGTCATTCCCCATTTGCACTTTCATCAGCAAATTATGGTCAAAAAAACTTTTAAAATCTATCTAGGATTGAAGTGCTCTTCCAACACCAAATTGATTTAGAACTACCTCTAATTCTTGCCTAGCTAATGTTTTTGAAATGCATGAATTTTGGCCATAAAAATTAATAAGTAAGAAACTTATATTTGATAAAAGACTCCTTACCTAACATGCAAGCGAATATCTTCCACTATTAGTTCCCTCAAAAAGCACCAACTGTGGCTTCCAAATAATTATTAAACCTCCCCAGGCCCCATCAACATTAGCCCCAACGCATTGCCAGGAATTCAACTTGCTTTCAAGATTTTTCCTTTCCTCTTCATCCAACTTTGTCTCCTATAGAAAACTTAGATCTATATGGAAGCTATCTAACTGATGCCTAATTAGGCATCGTTTGTTAGGGGCATTTAAGCCCCTAACATTCAAAGTTAAGATTTTCATGGTTGTTCAGGAAGAGTTGAGATCTTCCCTATGTTCAACATTTCCATTATCTTTTTCTAGCCACTTGCCTCCCCATCCCAGTTGAGTTTCTCCTAATTCAATATTCTACCTCTCCTTTTCAATTCCACCGATGTGATTTTATGCTTCTTCCCTAATGCTTGGCTAGGTAGATCATCATTTTCCAGACCTGGAAAATTTGTCCAATCATCATAATCATCCTCTTCTTCCATCCTTAGAGATCCACTCTTATTCACTTTGGCGAGTTCCACCATCTCATTACCAACCTCAATTAAGGATCCCAAATCCTCATTTTGACACCTATTTCCTAGCAAGTCTATGGATTCCGCCACTTTCTCTTTTAATTCACCCTCAAGATCATTATAGAACCCCACACCTCCAACTCCTCCTTTAGCTGGACTAGACTCCTCATCCTCCCTTGCCTCCATTACTGTCTCCTCCTTTTGTGAATGCTTTAGAGAAGAAATTAGGTGTTGTAGTTCCTTTGAGCTTATGCTACCCTCCTTGTGTGGGATAATTAGAGGTTCTCTTCGCCCCAAAGATTTGATGAGCTCCATATTTGGGATTGGATCCAAGATTAATTTATGTTTTCATAGCTTCCATTCCATTGCCAACTCGATTTCTTTGCACTTTTCTTGGTTTGGTTTGTTTTCCACACACAACCTTATTGAGGAGCTTATCCCATCCTAATTCTTCCTTTCCTCTGCACAAACATAGTACCCCAAGCAATTTCTAATTTCTTTCAAGATCTCTGGGTGCCAAAAATCTAAAGATAGATCTAGCAATGTCCACCAGTCCTAGTCTACCTCCATTATTTGTGTGTGGGGGTTAAATCCAACAATCCATCTCCTAATGTAGAAGTCATGCCCATCCAAGAGCCAAGCACCAAATTCAATTTGCACCTTGATATCTTTCGTCGGAGAGATGACCACGAAGTAACCATTGGCCAATCTTTTCATTTGCAGCTCTAGGCCCCAGTTCCCTTTCCACCAACACACTAGAAATTCCCATTTGAAATATTTCCCTAGCCATTTGGCAATCAACCCCATCCTTTCCAACCATTATCTCTCCAACCGTAGCTTTTCTATGGCACTTTTTACAACTTTTCTCTAGTGGGGTCCAACTTCCACCTTGTTGCCATCACATTTACCATTGTCAGATCCATGGTTCAAGGAGGAGCCATCAAATCTATGACTGCAAGTCGTATCTCCTCTCCAGCCCCTCACATATCCCTAATTCCAACCCAAGTTATGGTTTCATCCATTTCCAAAATTTTCCCTTCTATATATCTTCTCACATTTCTAGTGCCATTCCAGTGTGGCCAGTTCTATAGAGCAAAGCTAGGATGAATATGCCAGTTTCTCTTTGCAGGACCCCAGTTGTACTCCCCCATTTCATTCCACACTTCGGGCCTCATCCAATTTTCAACATTTGCTCAGTTCCTAACATCTTTTGGGGAAATTTTTCCTCCGCATCTTTTTCCCAGTGCCCTTGCCTCCATTTTGAGCCTTCTGCCTCTCCATGCTTCAACCTCCAGCCTTCTTTCCCATCCACAAACCCTCAACCTACCTCATTTCACCTTCAAACAATGGCTACTCCTTGCTCACTTTACCTCTCATATTTATTTCTATTTTTGAAAAATAATATAGATATTAATATTAATATATTAATTAAATTATTATCTATATTTCTACTTTCAATATTTATCTCACTTAACTAGAAATATTATTTTAATAATGAATTTATTACTTAAAAATATGTTATTTTAATTTAGAATTATTTATTGCATAATAGCCTTTATTTTTTAAAATTGTGTTATATTTTTTATTAAACATTTATAGTTTACTTGACTGAACATAAGATATTCATAACTATACTTATTTGTCCCTTTTTTACATATGGATTTTATATAATAATTTCATTTCAATATGAAATGATATAAAAGTGGCATGTTGCTATCACATGGTTTTAGGACACAGAGCATACCCACTTCTCCAATTTCATTCAAGGATAACCCTTGAGATCTCAATGCAAAGGAGAAAGACATCTTGCAAGAGGGTTGTCCTAGGGGCTAAGTACAAACTAAAGAAATGGGTTCACCACCAAGTAAGAACTTGGAAAGACAAATGAAATGCAAGATGCAACACTAAACCCTAATTCAATGCAATGACTTATAAAATTGCCTAGAAAAGTGAATGAAACAACACCAAAAACTATAGAAAAGAATGTGTGCACCTGAGAATCTATAAATGGATGGATGGAGGTATGAAACATTTGAAAATATATCTTTATTGTTGAGTGGGACTCATTTTCCAAGTTGAGCGAATCATTCCATATTTTGGAAAATTGTGCAGGACTAGGAATTTGTCAAAGGGTATTTGAATCTACAAAAAAATGAATGTTGAATGGAACTAAGACTCATTCACCAGAAGTAGTGAATTAGTCTAGTTAGGGTTTTCTAAAGCTTCAAAGTATGATCCTTCTCTTCTATGTCTGTTTTG
Source organism: Sequoia sempervirens (assembly GCA_007258455.2). Taxonomy (NCBI): domain Eukaryota; kingdom Viridiplantae; phylum Streptophyta; class Pinopsida; order Cupressales; family Cupressaceae; genus Sequoia; species Sequoia sempervirens. The sequence continues at coordinate 342,639,611 of VDFB02000017.1, forward strand.
TCCTTCCTAATTGATTTCTGGATCTGAAACCCTGATTTGCAACATGTAGGTCTTCTCCAATATTCTCCAAGGCTTGATGACAACTTTGAAAACTTTGAATGATTTGGAAAATTTTCTCCAATCTTGCTCCTTAGGAAATCTACAACCTAGACCTACAAATCACACATAAAGGAGAGGGGAAAATGTTGTTGGGTTAGTGGATAGGGGTTTTCCTTGGTCAAACCTTGAAATAGAATGAAATATGAATGAAGAATGATGAATGCACAAAATAAGATATTGCAACACACCAAACCCTATAAATGAAGTGTTGAAAATATGTAAGAGATGGCTCTAATGTATGTAAACCTTGACTCTTTCTTGAAGATGATAGATCTTGAATTGAACACTTTCATGGATCATAAAACCCTACACCACAATTGTTAGCTCCAAAATAAGCATGATGCATGAAGTCCTTCACATGATGATTGATTCTTGAATGCTACTCTAAAATGATTGAAAATATACTCTTGTAGACACTTGAATGCTCTTGAATGCTCTTGTGAACTCAAGTTGCTATTAGGAATTCTCTCACAAAATTCTTAGGTGAAAATAAATGAAAGAACCATGTATTTATACTCAAATATGCAAGAATTCTTGAAATTACAACACTACAAGCAGACATCAAATTTAGGAGGATAAAATCTTGCCAAAAATTAGAATTAATTTTGATTTTGGGCCACAAAAGACTCATTCGCCCAAGGTGGTGAATGAGTCCCACCAGGTCTAAATTTCGGAACCATTTAAAAAAATGCTTAGAAATGTGTGAAACTAGGTTTAGGACCCAAAAATATAGGTGGGACTCATTCGCCCAAGGTGGCGAATGAGTCCCAAATCACTAAATATGGGTCATTCAAGCTTGTAGCACCTAAATTATGATTGGGTGATGATTTGTGTCAGGATTAACCTAAAAAAGATGCATTAAATGGGGATTGTGGATGTAAAATAAGACCAATTAAAGCATAAGAGAGCCCAATTATTACATAAAGCCCTAAAAAAATGTGAAAGTGTGTTACAACACTTTACATCACTCCTCACAAGGCACCAATAAGCTCATTTAGTTCACAAGGGCCCAAGATCTAATGTGAATATGTTAGACATATTACAACACTAAATCAAGGCCAAGTTAGGGGGGCCTTTTTTTGTCATTACACAATACAATGTGCTTGGGTATGACAAAGTGCAGATTATAAAACAAAATATATTTTGAAGCATTCAATTTGTTATAACAGGTATTGTGTTGTTGAATTTTATTAGAATGTTTTTTATTAGATAAGTAGAGGAAGGGATTGTTACTTGATTTTTCTTTCCAACTAAATTCAAGTAAATTATCATTTATTCTTTTGTGTTTTCATTTAAACATTAAAAGATACATCATGTTTTGCTAAGCTAATGTGCATCAAGGAGATTGTCAAAACAGATTGCATTTATTCCAGTTTTGTAATTACATACAAATAAGAGAGAGAACCAACATGTATTGCAAATATAATCTTTATTGATGATCATAAGCGTATAATGTCCCTCACAAGCCAAGGGACTAGCTATCCTAATGCTTATAAAGAAAAAACTATACACCTATAGATAACAAAAAAGAAATTGCACATAAATGAAAAGGGACCTGTCATTGCCTAGTGGAATGAAAAATCCCATTAAAAGATACATCATGTTTTACTAGAATTTGCAAAATCAAATAAGAAGGGTGAAGGATGTGGAGATAGAAATACCTATAGTTTATGGAATAGTATCATTCTAGGTGGGGAAAAAGGTAGATGGGTCTCACTCCGATAAATGGATGATGTATATTCGTGGAGCAACAAATGAGGATCTTAGGGTTGCAATTGAAAGAGTTATCTTTTAGTTACACCCAAGCTTTAATAATCCAACTAGGATTGTTGAAGCTGCTCCTTTTGAGTTGTGTGAAACTAGGTGGGGTGAATTTGAGATAAGCATGACTATCTACTTCCAAAATGATGTAGTGGAAAACCAACCAGAGCTATTTCATCATTTGAAGTTGTACCCTGAGGATGAATCTAGACCACAGTCAATAAAGAAACCAATAATCATTGAGTCATATGATGAGATTTCCATTGTACAACCTTCATAATCTTTCTATTTATGGGCTGGAAATCATCCAACAATAGCTATATCTAGACCATCAACTGGATTGAGCTTACCACCTCCTTCAAGGATTGCAAGTGACAATTTTTGTGAGAAGAAAATAAGCAAAAGGGGGTAGTGAAAATGATGGAAGATATGAAAATTCTTTAAATTATACCCACATTGTGCAATGGAATTGAATCATTTTACAACCATTTCCTCTTTGTAGGGAAACATTCTTTTTGTGCCAACAAATCTAAGTTTCTTCACAAAATTAAAAAAAGAAAACCATTTTGTGTTTTGCATTAAAATACAAATTCAGAGATATTGAAAGAATGGATGGAGATCATTCTACGGAATATGCAAAGTATTTAAAAAAACCCCAATGCATTCTTATAGTCGTGACCTAAAAATATGGTTCATTTTATCACTGGCTAAGCTCAAAATGAGCTCATTTTTCTTAAAAAATCAGAAGGTATGGGTCTGAGTGGAGCTTACCTCAGCTATCTTTTGCTCATTTTCATTGGGTATGAAAATATTTTGGTATACGTTGCTTCCATTATTAGCTTCAAAATTCACTTGAATGGCGGCCTAAATGCAATAAATTTTCATAGAGATAAAAGAAATCACAAAATGATCAGAAAATATGGCACAATCATGGCTTTAATTCATGGAGTGGCCTTCAAAAGATTACAAAAAGCCTTTTTTGGTTCAAAAACCACATTTCCTCAACTTCCAATGTGTAAATTGTGAGATTTCATCAAAAATCTTCTAGGAAAAAGCAATTTTCAAGTGCCCTTAGAAACACCATGGCGGCCAGGTGAATGCTCTAGAAAGGTCGATGCAAATGAATGAGCTTTTTTCTTTCTTCCCATGTTTTGTTTAGGGTTTGAAACCCTATGGTGGTCAGCTAGGGTGACTTTTTTACTTTGTTTTTAAAAATTGCAAAGAAATTTAATTGCTACGTGGGTTTGAAGTCAAGTTCAAGACTTAGGCAATTTTTTTCTTATGATGAAGTTCATGACTTGGGAAATTTTTCCTTATGTTCATTTGAAAATGATGTGCCTTGTTTTTGAAATATGCTAAGTCTTCTAGAATTTGAAATATTCCTTCAAAACTTTAAAACATGCCTTCCAAAGAATTTGGAGTTCGCTTATGCTCACACAAGCCAAACTATTGACCCATGTTGCATATATTTGAAAATCAGAGTTATTGACCAAGTGATAGTCCTAAGCCACTTATGGCTTTGAAATGTAGAAGTGGTGGTGAGTTAAATTCATTGGAGGAGAGTTTTATTTTTTTGCTTGATTTCTTTTACAAGCATTTGGAATATATCATTTAGTTTGTAGGTATGTGCAAGATCATGATGGGCCAAAAAGTGGCAATATTATGGGTATTTGTAAGGTATGTGGTTGGTGACTTTTTCTTACCCAAAATTGATGAAACGAACAGGGTTTTTAGAGGATATTCTTAGATTTCCACCAATATAAATTATGCTTTAATATGAATTTAATAAATAATTATTATTCATTTTCTATTAGAATTATGACTAAAGTCTTGATCGATAGGTTGATTGAAAAACATCTATAACTTTCAAACGGTATCAGATTTTTTGAATCCAAAACATGAGTCACATTCTATGCTTCACATACTATAGAATTACAAAAAGAAAAATTAAATTTCATGAAGTTTTAACCAAGTTAAGGTGGTTAGACATATGAGTTTTTATATTTTTTAAAAGTTGTAATACAAAATTCATAATTAATTATTTAACTGGAAAAAAATTACAAAAATATATGCATCACATATGGACATGAGTCCTCTACTTATATATAAAATATTATAAAAAAATATTATCATTTTATTATGGTTAGGGTGGTTAGACAGACACCTAATTCTTATTTTTTCCTTGAAATTTAAGTACTACTGCATTGAAATTTCAATTTTTCATCTAATAGATTTTATTTATTTTTAAATAAACCTAGTAGTTTAGAAACTACATTCAATTTTCTATAAATTCTATTCTTACATATTTTTGAAATAATATAGATAACTTATTCAAATTTTTATGTCAAATTGCCTAACACTGATTTTTCTGAATTTTTTGCCACTTAAGGGCCTATTTTTTCCATTATGATCCTGCACATACCTTTGCATTTTATAAAATTATAAGGCATTGTTTAATTGATTTGTAAATCATGTTTATTCAATGATATTTATTTAATGCAAATGTAAATGTAATCCAAGGGAGGTGGTGGGGCCTCTTTTTGCATTTAGTTTTGAAATGTAAAATGGTTTGATTAAGTGATGTATTATGAATCACTTAATCAAGTTATTATTTTGAATGCAAATTATAGTCTTTTGCTTTATCAAAATCACCAAAGGTGTGGGTCACGTGGGTTGAATACATGTGTGAGAAACATGATGACTGGCAAATATAAGAGATGCGTAAGAAGTTGTATTTGACATATTTTGGAGGAAACGAGCTATTTGGAGGAATTTTTGTCACATTTTTAGTGTGACTATAGTCTTGGCTTGACTTTGCTTCAGGTGGAGAACAATTTGGAGTGATTTTAGAAGGTTCTTTTTGGCCTTTTCTGTTGTATTTGACAAGATCCTTCTAGAAGGACTTGTCTGTGGATTTTTTTGGAGTTGTACTTAAGTAACTTCAATCTTGGTTATTGAAGTTAGTTCTTTCTTTCCAGTAGAGTGATAGCTTGGCTTTAGAGTTATCTTTTTTAGCAGGAGCAATATTGTAACTCAGATAGAGTTGTATACCAGTTGAGTACTTTGAATCAATGAAATTGAACATTTATCTTCTCATTTCATGTTTTATTGTGTGTTGTTAGTGATTGATCAGATTATTTGTGAAATTTATATTTTCCTTGTAGTCTTATCTCATTGTTAGGCACCTATTTAGCAAAAAATTGTGTTGTTATAGGTTATAAGTTGTGATAGTAAATGTAAAGGCTATTAGTTGTGAAATTTTCTTTCTAAGATTTCTACTAAAAACCTCCTTATAAATTACTTATGCAAGAATGCATGGGAAATGAGTTGTGTGAACAAGGTTTCTTGTCATTGTTTTGAAAGTGAATAGGCTGTGTTGCAGGTCTTAGTTAGTTTTGGTGTATCACCCTTTGAATTTTTTCAATTAAGTTCATTTTCATGCATCTTTTTACCCTTTTCCTCAAGAAATCATTAGTTTAGGTGACATAAAAAGGGGATCCAGGCCATAATATGGAGGTCTTCTTTCACAATAGGATACCCACAACCTAAAAGTAGTCCCATGTTAGTCCAAATTTGTTGAGTTCTTTCACAACTTGGGAAAGGGGTGCATATTTGGGTCACTAACAGTTTTGGCATGCCCGATGGGACAATGAATTGATTCTCAGTCCATTTTATATATTTTAATACTATCATTTTGTGTGTATAGTAGTTGATTATTGACTTTTGAGGTATTCCAAATACATACCTAGTTACTCCAAGAAGTTTTTACTAGTTTTTGCATGACCAAGTGCTAGTTAGAATCAAGTAAATCTGATTTTTGCTCATTTTTCAGCTTTTGAATGAATAAACATGTCTATTTTTCATGGAAACATGTCATATCACCCAAAATATCATGAAAATATGAATTTCCCACCATTCCATGAAAATCATGCATGTATGACCTCTTACCAGCCATTCCACCAAGAACAACTTGTTTGTTTCATTCCAAATGTCCCTGCTACTATAGATTACCAATAATCCTATCATTTTTTCCACCCTCCTAACCCTAATCCATCATCATGGCAGTTAGTATATGCCCAGAACCTATCTCAATAAGGCTATTTTGTTCTGAAACAATAGTCTTGTTGTCATTTGCAGCCCCAAAATGCTGATGATATGGGGATTAGTAATATTGACAATATATTGCTAGGTTTCCATAGGCAGTTGGATGAAATCAATAGAGAACAAGAGTATCAAATACAACAATAGGAGGTTGAATTACCAGGCACACATTCAAGAGCAAGAGATGGAGATTCAAAGAAGATGACATGAAGAACACCTTGTGAGAGAGATAGTTGCTAAAGAGGGGAAAATGAAGTTTATGTCTGCTCAAGTGCAAATTAGTCAATCTTATTCAAATTATCAATGCCAACAAAGGTATGAAACCCAGGTAGCCCCTTCCTTTCCTAGTTTTAGCTCAATTCCTTCTGCAATGTTGAATCATCTTATGAATGAAGAGGTTCCCAAGTACAAGTTCCCTAGCTTTAGGCAAGAAGAATCTTTTGAGCCCTTGAGTGAGCCTACCAAGGAGCCTTCTACCCATAGGTTTCCAAGTTGGAAAGGGCCCTCTACTCTATCTAGTGAGGTTCCAACATCTACTACACAAGAGAATGAGGGGGCCACAAATGTGAACTAGATGCATTTAGCTATGGAGAAATACATGCTATGATAGTAAAAAGGTTGAACAAGAAAAGGTCTCTCAAGATGTATCTTCCTTTTTTTTAACCAACAATCCTCCTAAGTTTGTTATAATTGATCCAAATGTTTCAATAAGTTAGCTTGGAAAATAGGAGGAGAAGGTAAAAGTGGTTGTTGAAGAAAAGCATTGTACAATTGGATTGGATATTTTTGAGCATGCTATGGATGAAAAGGTTAATATTGAGCTTTATGAAGAGGTGTACAGTGATATAATTAAACATTTTTGTTCAAAATTGAATGAAAAGGAATCAAATCTATTAGAGGAGTTTGGCACTCATGTTGAAATTCAACAACGAGTTCACAAGTTTAAATAAGAAAATTCTCATAAACCTAATTTGCAAGGTCTTATCTGGTCATATGAGCTTTCTTTTTATTGTACAGAAGAATTGGAAGTTGATATACCAGTTGAAAGTCTATTTCATGAGGCTATTTCATTGTTTGAACATTTTTCTACCTTCACTGAAGAAGAAAATCATGTTTTGGAGAGCATCTCTTTGAGTGATAATGTGGATTTTAAGGTTAAACAAGCTAATTTTAAGAGCCTTCCAATAGCTAACAACTTTGATAAGTTACTAGCTACCTTGGTGGAAGGTGATTGTTCATTAACCATGGAGGAAGAATCAACATGGAAAACCATTATGCAAGGTGAAGGTATGAAGCAAGACAACCATGAAAAGCAAGAAGAAAGAGAAGCAACCAATAATGGCAGTTCAAATTTCATTCATTCTAGGGGTTGTCCAATTAGATATTTAGCTAGTTCGGAGGCCACAAAAGCACGAAAGGTCACCCTTGCACCCAAGTACAAGGATACAATTGGAGAAGAAGATGATTTTGGAGTTGCAGCTGCAGGTGATTAGATTCACCTCACTTGTCCAATCCAGGACAATAATGGGCATGATCATTTTCAAAATGCAAGGGAGTTTATTTGCATCTTTCATGAAACATTACAACAGTCTATTGAATATCTTCATGTGTTCCATGTTCTTTCAACAATACATAATCATGTAATGCATCAATTTTTGATCAGGAAGGGTAGTTATTTCGCTAAGCCAGTCAATGGTTTTGTTTGACTAGGCCGTGTTGTTGGTTAGATTAGGTTAGAATAAGTTTTAGTTAAGTTCTAGATTCATTTCCCTAAGTTATTTTCATCATAGTTAGGTAGTTTTCCTTCTACAGTGTTGGGTTTTCAATAAGTTTCAAAGTGTCTCATGCTAGTCTAGTGAGTTACAACAACATACAATGTTTTTTTTTTTAAGTTGTGTCATCTTTTAGATGACTCAGTACCCAATGGATAATCTTCAGGAAACTAGTCGAGATGTTTAGTAGGAAAACATATATCAGATGTTAAAATTTTTACGTGATTTTGGTTTCTAGCTAAAATAAGGTAACTTATTGTTTATTCTTTTGTGTTTTCATTTAAACATTAAAAGATACATCATGTTCTACTAAGTGCATTAATGTGCATAAAGGAGATTGTCAAAATGGATTGCATTTATTCTAGTTTTGCAATTACATACAAATAAGAGAGAGAACTAACATGTATTGCAAATATAATCTTTGTTGATGATCATAAGTGTATAATGTCCCTCACAAGCCAAGGGACTAGCTATTCTGCTACTTATAAATAAAATATTGTACGCCTATAGATAACAGAAAAAAATTGCACATAAAATGAAAATGGACCCATCATTGCCTGGTGGAATGAAGAATCCTCTTGGCTTGGCCCCGCATCATCTCGGCCCTTCCCGTTGCCCTGCTTCTGTTTGACACTCTCCTCATTTCTCCTAGGTTTCCTGCATCTAAAAAATAAAGTGTTGCGAGAGAAATGGAATGTCATTGGTCAAAATATATGCAAAACATCCATAAACATGCAATTAGATGTCCATAAGCATTAAAATAGGAACATACTATAGGTGTATAGGAAAAAAAGAAAATACTGATCAAACACACCTATGATATGCTTTGTTTATCTAACTAGTTTGTTCCTTGTACATGTTTAGGATAAGTCTTTGTTACTATTCTGATTCAACTAATTACAACATGTGGGGTAAAATATGGCTCCCATGAGGGTAGATGCCATGTTTCCCTATGATGTTTTAAAAGGGATGGGAAATTGAGCAACTTGATAAAATCAATGATAAACATATTCTTGATGCATTAAATCAATATGGAATCACACTTGTTGATTGACTTTCATTATCAAATTCAAAAGATGCAACACATAATGTGAACTGCCAAGAAGTCACACTTCATATTTTCACAATGTATCAATCAATAGGCTACCATCATGTCAAAACGAAGGTGTATTTTATTGGATATGTCTTTCAATCTTCTTAAGTGGATCCGAGATCCATTTTATTAAAGAAGTAAATAATTTATGTGATGCATCAAGTTCAATTATAGATGCACCAAGTAAAATTATGCATATATGAAAATAATGAAGGAGACATCAAGTCATGCCTGAAACCATCATGAGTCATATGGGGTAGCGAGAAAGGAGCAAAGACAATCATACATTGTTGCATGAAGGACACTGTCCAATTCATCTTACCTCAATCCTATTAAACAACCACACATCACTTAGGATGGTGAGCTTTCAGGTCACCATCATAAATGACATATGGCTGCCCAATTAGTGAGTATTGATATTTGTATATGGCTGCCCAATTAGTGAGTATTGATATTTGTTAAGTAATCATGAAACATAGAGGTGACACTCTTTTGAAGCCAAGGTCAGAGCGCCAAGTGAATATGACAACAAATTTTATGAGTCTACAAGGGGCGGTCCTAAGGGAGTAAACAAGACAACAACAATGCATGTTGATCTCATGAAACGAGATAGCAATAAGGAAAGCATGCAATCAATCAACATGGAAAAAATTTCCTAGAAGTCACATGACTTAAATCCAAGAGAAGGTGAGTACATTTAATATATTTTTTACATGTGAAGACAACTATGCGCATCTACATTAAAAGATAGATCACTGTCAAATTATAGTGTTTACAAATGATCACATGGAGTCATGATCAAAGGGGAACTAATGCCAGTAGAGGGAATAACATAATAAAGTGGAGGTCCCATGGAAAAAAGAAACATAATAGAGGTTTAAGGTGTACATTTTAAGACAATTATAATGGTCTTTAAAGTGAGAACAATGCTAAGAATTGATAAAATATTTTTCAATAATCTCTAAGTTGACTTCCAAGTTGAAATTGTCATGATTCAATAATACAAAAGTGGATTATGTTCTATGTATTCAAAATCCAAATAAACAAATAGTGATATCATAGCATGAAAGTGATTTAAAATGCATAGTGATATATAATACCAAGGGACAGTTCCAAAAGATCAAGTTTTGTAAAGGGAAATGATCTTAAACCACGAACAAGTTGCTGAAATGGAATTTTAATTTAGACAAAGGCTTTATCAATTACATTTGCATGCTATGTCAAAACACAAGATATTGTATGGGCGGTACTAATTAAGAGGTTTTAGAAGGATAATTCAAGTTTTATTGACTTGGGATTGCTTGAAAAAACAAGGTGGTGTTCCCTTTGTAAGGTGGACTGCAACACAAAAAATGTTCTCAAGAGACACGTTTTGGGGAAGAAACATCAGTCAATGATAAAAACATTGGAACAAAGCTTGGGAGATGAAATTATGGGTTTTTTTATGAAGAATAATTATACTATAGGATACTTGTTTTTTGATGTGTGGCTTGCTAGAATTTGTAGAATCAAATAAGAAGGGTGAAGGATATGAAGATAGCAATACCTATAGTTTATGGAATAGTGTCATTCAAACTGGGGAAAAGGGTAGATGAGTATCACTCCCATAAATGGACATTGTATATTCATGGAGCAACAAATGAGGATCTTGGGGTTGCAATGGGAAGAGTTGCCTTTCAATTACACCCAAGCTTTAATAATTTAACTAGGATTGTTGAAGCCACTCCTTTTGAGTTTTCTAAAACTGGGTGGGGTGAATTTGAGATAAGCATGACTATCTACTTCCACAATTATGTGGCGGAAAATCAATTAGAGTTATTTCATTATCTAAAGTTGTACCCTAAGGATGAATGTGGGCCATAGTCAACAAAGAAATCAGTGGTCATTGAGTCATATGAAGAGATTGTCATTGCACAACCTTCATAATAGATTTCTATTTGTGGGCTAGCAATCATCCAACAATAGCTATATTTGGAGCATCAACTAGATTGAGCTTACCACTTCCTTCAGGGATTGCGAATGACAATTTTATTGTGAAGAAAATTAACAAAAGGGTTTAGTGCAAATGATGGAAAATATGCAAAGTCTTTAAATTATACCCGCACTGTGCACTGGAATTGAATCATTTTACAACCATTTCTTCTTTGCAGGCGTAGCATTCTTTTTGTACAAAAAAACTAGGTTTCTTCACAAAATAAAAATAAAAACCCATTTTTTGTTTTATATTAATATGCAAATTAAGAGATATTGAAATGAATGGATGGAGATCATTCTACGGAAAATGAAAAGTATGTCAAAAAACCTCGATGCATTCTTACAACCACGACCTGAAAATATGGTTTTTTTTTCAAAAGTCAAGGTACCCACTCGGGGTTTGTTAGAAATTTCAAATATAGAAGTTTCGAAGGAAGTATTTCATAGAAATATTAAATAAGAAAGAAATGCATGTCAAAACCCTAGTCTATTCTTCATAGCTGCGGCCTAAAGGTCTTTTTTCCTTGACAAAATCACAAAATACACTTGGGGTTTTTAAATCAAACTTTGAATACAGAGAGAAAAGTTAGATTTTCTTTATTTTATCACTGGCTAAGGTTGAAATGAGCTCTTTTTTCTTGAAAAACTAGAAGGTATGGGTCTAAGTGGAGCTTACCTAAGCTATTTTTGCTCATTTTTTTTCAATATGCAAACATCTTGGTATAGGTTGCTTCCATTATTATCTTCAAAATTCACTTGAATTGTGGCCTAAAGCCAAGAAATTTTCACAGAGATAAAATAAATCACAAAATGATCAGAAAATACGGCACAACTGCAACTTTAACTCATGAAGTGGCCTTCAAAGGATAAAAAAAGCCAGTTTTTGTTCAAAAAACACATTACCTCAATTTCCAGTGTGGAAATCATGATATTTCATCCAAAATCTACCAGGAAAACAAAATCTTCAAGTGCCCTCAAAAACCCCATGGTGGCCAGGTGAATGCTCCAGAAAGGTCGATGCAAATGAATGAGCTTTTTACTTTTTTCCCATTTTTTTTAGGGTTTGAAACCCTATGGTAGTTGACCAAGGTGACTTTTTTGCCTTGTTTTTAAAAATTGCAAAGCAATTTAATTGCTATGTCGGTTTGGAGTCAAGTTCAAGACTTAGGAATTTTTTGCCTTATGATGAAGTTCATGACTTGGGAAATTTTTCCTTATGATCATTTGAAAACCATGTGCCTTGTTTTTGAAATATGCTAAGTCTTCTACAATTTGAAATATTCCTTCAAAACTTTGAAAACATGCCTTCCAAAGAATTTGGAGTTCAATTATGCTCACATAAGCTAAACTATTGACCCATGTTGCATATATTTGAAAATCAGAGTTGTTCACCAAGTGATAGTCCTAAGCCACTTATGGCTTTGAAATGCAAAAGTGGTGGTGAGTTAAATTTCATGAATTACTTGGAGGAGAGTTTTAATTTTTTACTTGAATGCTTTTACAAGAATTTGGAATATATCATTTAGTTTTCATTTTATCAATTATAAGGAATTGTTTAAGTAATTTGTAAATCACTTTTATTTAATGATATTTATTTAATGCAAATGTAAATGTAATCCAAGGGAGGTGGTGGGGCCTCTTTTGAATTCAGTTTTGAAATGTAAAATGGTTTCATTAAGTCATGTATTATGAATCACTTAATCAAGTTATTATTTTGAATGCAAATTATAGTCTTTTGCTTTATCAAAATCACCAAAGGTATGGGTCAAATGGGTTGAATACATGTGTTAGAAACGTGATGACTAGAAGAAATGAGAGATGTGTGAAAAGTTGTATTTGACTGATTTTGGAGGAAAAGGGTTGTTTGGAGGCATTTTTGTCACATTTTTAGTGTGGAAATAGTCTTGGCTTGACTTTGCTTCAGGTGGAGGACAATTTGGAGTGATTTTAGAAGGTTCTTTTTGGACTTTTCTACTGCATCTCACGAGAACCTTCTAGATGGACTTGTGTGGGGATTTTGTTGGAGTTTTGCTTAAGTAACTTCAATATTGGTTATTGAAGTTAGTTCTTTCTTTCCAGTAGAGTGATAGCTTGGCTTTGGAGTTATCTTTTTCAGCAAGAGCAGTATTACAACTTAGATAGGCTTGTATACCAGTTGAGTACTTTGAATCAATAAAATTTAAGATTTACCTTCTCATTTCATTTTTTATTGTGTGTTGTTAGTGATTGATTAGATTATTTGTGAAATTTATATTTTCCTTGTAGTCTTGTCTCATTGTTAAGCACCCATTTAGCAAAAAAGTGTGTTGTTGCAGGTTATAAGCTGTGTTAGTAAATGCAAAGGTTGTTAGTTGTGAAATTTTCTTTCTAAGAGTTCTTCTAAAAACCTCCTTATAAATTAATTGTGCAAGAATGCATGTAAAATGAGTTGTATGAACAAGGTTTCTTGTCACTGTTTTGAAAGTCTATAGGTTGTTTTGTAGGTCTTAGTTAGTTTTGGTGTATCACCCTTTGAATTTTTTAGGTTCATTTTCATGGATTTTTTTACCCTTTTTCTCAAGAAATCATTAATTTAGGTGACATCAAAAGGGGATCTATCCCATAATATGGAGCTTTGCATTCACAATAGGATACCCACAACCTGAAAGTAGTCCCATGTTAGTCCAAATTTGTTGAGTTCTTTCACATCTTGGCAAAGGGGTGAAAATTTGGGTCACTAATAGGGCCTTGATCCAAAACAAAGAAAAATAGAGTTGAACAACCCAACAAAATAGACTGGCCAAACACAGAAACCATTCAAAAATAGCAAGACAAGAAAAAAAAGGGAATATAGACCAATAGCAAGAAAAAAGCCACCAACCAAAGGCATAAAAGAGAGGAAAACAAGAGGGGAACAACTCAAGCACTAGAGAAAGGACCCAACAACCTTGCCTCCAAGGGCTTGTCAATTAAAATTGATACCCTCTTAGAAGAACATTTAATTTTACATTGCACTATTATACAAGAGGAATAAAAGGCCACATTAGAAACATTTTAATCAAAAGGGGGAGAGTCTTGTCTAGAGTAACTTAGTAGAGGTAAAACAAATGCTTTAGAAGAAGCATCCAAATCCAAGCCATAAGCAACATGATTTGAAGATGAAATAACTTTTTTTCAAAATGGGGGTAGTAGGGTTATTAAAGGAAGCAACATGCTCAATAGTAGGAACTACTTTTCTAGAATTAGCACTTCAAAAACAATAGGAGAAGCTACACCATCAATACCAGGTGTAGACACGTGAAATTAGCATTATATACTTAGTTCATATTCATCCACTCATTCATAAATCAAATTCACATTAATCCACTCATTAGGTAAATTAGGTTCACTTAATCTCTAAGGATTATCCACTTAAATTGAATAAATTAACTTTATTTAATTTAGGCCTATCATTCCCTCTTTGATTAAATAAATCAAGGCTTTATTTAATTAAATAACAAAAGTCAAATTTCTCCCTCTTGATTTAAATAAATCAAAATATTTAAGTCAAAAGGGTCAAAGCATCTTAATCATCATCTAAGTTAAGCTAATCTTGATTAGACCTAATCTAACCACCCATCACATCCTCTAGCTTTTCCCACTTGCACCAATAAATCATTTTAATTCATTTATTAAATTAGCATTTTCCATCAACATGCCATCTTTGAGGAATATCCCATCAAATTTGAATTCAAAATCAAGTGGACATGTACATCCAACAAGGCATTTATGAGCTCTTACTTGTCCCTTGCACAAGTCAAACTCAACATTTACTCTCAAATTCAAATTTGAAATTTCCCTCTCTTTGGCACATTGACCAAAATGTGCCCATCCTCAAGCCTATCACAAGTTGACAAGTGGCTTCATCTATTGGCCAAATATTTATCCCAAATTTCTCTCTCATAGGCATTCTTTCAAATTGAAAATCTTTAAATAGAGGCATCATTCTTAATCAAATCCGCGACAATCTTGAGATCTTTCTCCATATCATTGTCATTTGAATCCATATCATCTTAGCATTCCATATCATTCTTCATATCATTTTCATCATGGAGCTTAGCAAAGGATTGGGAAAGGTCTTCTTTCCATAGAAGCACCAATCCACTATGAGATGGGGTTTGATCATGATTTATATCCTTTATTTAGTTATCCTGAATCTTTTCATCCTATGTGCATATTTTAACATGATTAAAGTATTTCATAGGAACACTATAGTATTTGCATAGTTTGAATTAACATGCTAATGTGTTGTGAAGTTCAAGCTATTTTGTATATATTAAGGTGTTTACACCAGGATTATTGTGTTGCATAGAAGGAGAAGGGGGGGATAGAATCATCATAATCAGAAGAAGAATTGACATTAGGGTTCACTACTAAATGTTCCTAGAGGGAATTCTTCCACCAAGTGGAGGAAGAAATGGGATCCGAGCCATGAGGGCAGTCTCAAGCCAAGTGACCAATATAAAAATAGTGTTTGCAGTGAAAAGGGATGACTTTGTAATCCACCAATTGAGACCATGACCAACAATTAACTTGAACCACAACCTCACAAAGTAATGCTTGAGATAAATCAACCTTCACCAAAATCCTAGAAAAAGAGGTGTGGGTAAAGTTCTTGGAAGTAATATCCACTTTTAGAACTGACCCAGAGCATTTCCAATGCCCTCAAAAGTAGAGGGGAACCAAAACTATAAGGGAAGATACAACAATCTCACCCAAATAGGCATAACATTAAGGGGTTCTTTCAAAATGTTGAAAAAATGAACCCAAGGCCTCATGGAAAGGGGATGTGAGTCGTAATCACACACACCATGTTCCAAGATAGTCTATCTATCCTCAACAAAATTAAAACAAACAATAAAGAAAACTCTAGTAAAAGGATAATTTTTATCTTACCCTCCACCAAAGGTTCCCACTACTTTGAAATCCAAAGATGCAAATCTAAAAGAGAAGACCAAAATCTACAAAATCTATAGATAAGACCTCGCTTAGAAAATTACTCAATGCATTTTGAAACCTCTTGAGCTCAAGGGAAAACACATGAGCATCACAAAAATGTAGAAGAGGGTGCCCCTTACCTATAGAACCTCACCACACAGCCTCATCAAAAGATAAAATAGCCTAAGAAGAACCAAAGCTCGCAATAGGGGAGAACCTCCAAGCACCTACAACAATAGAAAAAATGTCTAGACCCTCCAAAGCACCATCTATAGAGAGGTCCACAACTAGGTTGCACATAGGGGATACAAGTGACAAACAATTTGACCCAGGCTACAAGCGAGCAGAGGATCTAGAGAGGCAAGATAATGAAGAGTTAAAAAATGAAGGAGAGTCATTGAAACAGGAGTGACAATCCATCAAGCGGGAATTCTAACTTCATTAGAATGTTGTTTTTTATAGCTACATCTTTTTATTTTGAAGTGGACAAATTAAATTTTGATACAACATTATCCTATGAAGATTTAGATGAGAAAATCTTTATTTTTCAATCTAAAAAAAAATAGATAAGGGGTATATAATATAGGGTTTCTAAACTAAAAGGGTCTTTATATTGATTAAAGTACTCACCATGTATGTTGTATCAAAAATTGGATACATATGCATTAGAATTGGGTTTTCCAAGGAATTCATTAGAGTTAATCACAATTTTACATGTTGATGATATGTTAATCATTAGGACCAATGAAGTGTTGGTTAGAGAACTCAAGGTTTAGTTGGATAATAGGTTTGATATGAAATATCTAGGAGCTATCAAATACATCCTTGGTATATAAATACATAGAAATATATCTATTAAGAAGCTATGGTTAAACTAGACAAAGAATCTTGAGACTATTATATAGTGGTTCAACATGCACAATCATAATCTTTTAAGTATTCCTTTACCAATATCCACTAAGTTGAGCCTACAATAATTCCCTAAGTCTATGGAGGTTTTTAGGGAAATAAAGAAGATTTCTTATCCAATTGTAATTGATAGTTGTATGTATTCATTAATATGTATAAGGCTTAAAAATTATTTGAGCAAGAGGAGTTCTAAGTTGACTTATGCTAGTTTTTTTTTAAAGAGCATTAGATGTAGATGCCACAATAGAGGTTACTGTTGCCTCTATTTCACCTACAATTAAATCAAGTGAGATAATCAAATGTTAGATCTTCAGAGGCTAGTGGGACATTCACACAAGGGAGAAGACTCTACATCTGTTGCTAGGTCATGGGGAACTCAGTGGGAGAAGCTACCCTAGGAAGATTCAGCATGAAAATCATCCAAGGAGAAAGTCGGCAAGACTCTCGTACTGTCTAGCAGACTAACTGTTTGATTCATTCCATCTTGAGTAGGTCATTGAGACCTAGTTTCTATCATTCCGAACTAGCCTATAGAGCCTATCGTTATAATGGAGAGGGTTTGGTATGACATCTTACAACATGGATTTCCTTGGCTGATTGGCCATTCAATCGTCATTTGGCAAGACTCTCAGTGACAATGGGCTTTGGGGAGACCTACAGTGCTCAGTGAGAAGTCCCAACGAAGGTTCAGTATCTTGCCGACAACAGTGATCTTCAATGCAGCTTTCAAGTTGGGGTATTGTCCCACTGACTCCTAATGTCTCGCCGACGTGTGAAGACTCTCAGAAGGTGATATGCATTTAGCAAAAGTGAGGGGCTTCGTTGGGAGGTCTTAGCGAGGGAAAAAATCTCACCGAAAGGAAAAGATGGGCCTTGATACAGTTGTCTTCGGCAGGAGTCCCACCAACAAAAAAGAACCCATCAGAGTGACTAAGGGACTTCGCTAGGATGTCACGCCGATATGTGGGGATCTCACCGAAAGGATATCACCTTCGCCAGGTGTCTTGTTGAATGAGGAGTTCGCCAAAGGTTTTAAGGCTCGACATGAGGTCATCCTGAAGGCTTAGTGTCTCCCTGACAAGAAAAGTGGCATCACTAAAGCTAATGTCTTGCCGACATCAGATATCTTGTCGACAGTAACGAAGAGCTCAGCAAAGGATGAGTGGTTAGCCATGAGGTCCTGCCGACTCACTTAAGTCTCAGTGAAAGAAATAGCATAGGTTTCAGCAAGCATATTTCCTTCGGTGTATGTCTTGTCGAAAGATGAAGGAACCACCGAGGATAAAAGAAAGCCCTCATCAAGACTTGAGGTTTTCACAGTAATGTCTCAGTGACCGGCAAAGGTTATGCTGACAGTATTTCACCAGGGGGTTTGGCGTGGGTCTCACTGACAACAGAGGAGCCTTTGGCATAACGAAAGGAGCTTGAGAAAACCTCTTCCTGACTGGTAGGAGTCAGGCTGAGAGATAGGGAGTCTCGCCAAGAGTCTTCCCGACTTGCCATGGTCTCGGCCAAGGAAGGAAATATAGAGCTCAGTAAGATAGAGTGCATCGAGGTAACATCAACAAACTTTATAAAGACTCTCCGCAATATATCCATGCTATGCCAATAGTTGCTGAATCATGTAATCGCATTGGCAAGACACTTTCAATGTCTTGCCGAGATGCAATTGCGTTCAAAAGGACTTTTGACTAGCTGTCGGGCTTGCGTGGAAAGTGGTCAACTAACCAAAGGTATCTGAGGCAAGTCATGACAGTTTGATCAGAATGTGGAATGCCAACGCGGGATGAATGCAATATGAATACAACATATATCTGTTTTGAGCTCAAAGGGCATTCAATGCAGCTCTTCAATAGGGGACTCGGTAACTGGATGTGATGGATCAGAAGAATTAATGCTACAAAAGATTAGGAGAAGGCTTCTCCAAGAGCGGTTCTTCACACTGACACCAACAACAGGGACACGCAGGCTTCTGCAATTAATTCATCAAAAGATCTGAGATAGATCTTTTTTTGAACTCGAATATTTTTGTAAGCTCTAAGGGGCTCACATACAGTCTGTATATAAGGCATTTTTTTTGTCTTTTTGTAAATAGTTCTAATTACACACTTTGAAGAGTTAGTGATTTTTTAATCAATCCTTTCTCAATCAATGTATGTTTTTCTATAACTCCAAATAGAATCCTGAATATAACACAGAGTTTACCTTGGAAGTTTATGTTCATGTTTGTATTGATTCTCATTTTTGTATCTTTCTTTTGCACATGCAAGTCTATAACTGTGTTTCACATTTCTGCATTTATGTCTTAAGGTTGTGAAATCAATCTTTCCTTCCCAAGGTGTATGTGTAGGCCACACCTGTTAGGACTAAAGCATTAAATATTAAAGAGGTTGTTCTAGGTATGTAAATCAATTGAGTTAGGATTTCAAGTGTGTGTTCTTACTGTGTTCATTTCATGGTTTCTCATTAATACGGTGTATCACCATAGGTTTAGTTCCATTTTTATGCATGTCTTCCCTCTTTCCTCTCTAAGAAACAATAGTTTAGGCGATACCCAAAGGAATCCGAACTTATCTAGAGGTTCATTTCAGCCATAGGTGACCCATAGCCTTGAGATGATCCCATGCTGCTCTAGAATGCTTAGTTTCTTGTAAAACTTTGCATAGGGTGAAATTCTAGGTGACAACAATTTCCGGCATGCCCAGTGGGACAGGAATTTGTTTTAACTACTAGTTTGGTATGTAGCTAGTGAATTACCAAGCTTTATAGAAGCCCTTTGGCATACTTGGCAACTCCACAAAGAGGAAGAACTCCAGAAATCCATGCCTTCTATAGGATATGAAAAGAGTTCGAACAAGAAGTAGGTTAGGCCTTTTTGAATACTTGTAGCTGTCACCACCAAGAAGACAAGGCAGAGTTGAGGAAAGGCAGAGAACAACAATCATCCATTCTAGAAGAACTTAGTCCATTCCTGCACCTGTAAGGTCTTAGTTCGTTGCACCAACAAATCCACCCCAGATACCTTCAATGGTCGCTCCAAGGAATCAACCCTTTGTTGCTTTCAACGAAGGGAGTCCTTTGAACTTGGTGCAACACAATGATATTCCAATGGCAGCCTTGAAAAATTTGCCAATTTTCACGGGAGAAGATCAAACTACTCCCATTGAACATTTGAGAGATGTGGCTTCCTTATGCGGAGTCCACCACATAACCGAAGAAGACATTGCAGTGAGATTGCTAGCTACTTCACTGAAAGGAAGAGTTATGTAGTGGTACAGGAGCCTACCAGTCAGTTCAATTACAACATGGGATGATTTTGGAGAAAAATTGCATAAGCAATTCCAAGACAGGTCTGACAACTTGTCTCTATTGGAGAAACTGACTACAATTAAGAGGGCTCCGCAAGAGCAGATGAATGACTTCAACTTCAAATTTTAAAGAACTTGGGATAGAATCATTGCAATGGTGAGGCCACCTCCAGAGTATGCATTCTTATACTTTTTGAGAGCTCTAAATAGTGATATAGTAGTCATGATACAATCAATGGGAGGAGTGTCTCTACCAAATGCTTTTGAAATAGCTATTAGAGCTAAAAACAACTTAATACAAGCTGGTAAGCTTGCCCCTAGGCCAACAATGCCAATATTCCCAGAGATTCATGCAAACATCCCTTTGCAAATACCTCCTTTCACACCTCTACCAGCTACACCAATGCTACCAGCAGTTGTTCCAACCATCGATAAGCAAGAAAGTGTTGCTTCAAGCTCATCAAATGAGTTACAAGAGATAAAAAGTCTTTTATAGACTTTTGGTAACAAGTTGGTGAACTTGAAAAAGCAACAGACCTATTCTAGGCCTTATCAGTAGCAAAATTAGGCCTCAAGTCAGCCTTTTCAAGGTTAGTAGTAGTAATTCAAAGGGAGTATATAGTAGTATCAGGGCAATTATCGAGGCCCAAGATAGAGTGTGAACACAAGGCCTTTTCAAGCCTATGCTCCAGCACCTGTTAGTGTAGTCAGGGACCTGGTTCCCACTCAAAACAACTTAACAGCTGATTATGAGTGGTGCTACCCATGTAACCAGCCTCATAATCAAGCCACTTGTTCAAATGGACTCATCAATCAAGCACTAATGGTACAAAATGTGTCAAGTTCATGACCACATACACCTAATGAGCCATCTCCACAACATTAGGACCAATTCAACAATGATACAACCCTGATTACCTGGTAAGGTCAAGAATTCTGTGGGTTGAATGAAGACAACCCTCCAGTTGTAGCTAACACTAGGGCAAAGAAGAGATCATTTGAGCTTGACCAAGTAGTTGATAGAGGAAAGGCAGCAGTTGTGGAACCATCTACCTCTCGAGTGACTAGTGGTTGGCAAAGAAATCAACAACTCCCAACGAAGGAGCAGCCATGCTTAGAAGGTGATCATACTGGTGTAAAGGTACATAGTAAAAATCCAATTATACCCTTTAATATCCTTGATAGTATGAAAAAGACAAATGTGACCATGTCTATGTGGGATTCTTTAGTCATCCCCGGTCAAAGGGATATGTTACAGTTAGCTCTGTCAAGTTTGAAAGTGTTTGATGAATCTGATCCCCCAATTGGTCAGGTTAGAGTCATGTTAACAAATGATTCTTAGAGAAATGATCAGCAGCCTTGCATAGAGACTAAAAAAGGAGTTAAACCACCTCCTTTCTACGTATCAGTGATTATTAGTGATAAATTAGTCCATAACTATATGGTAGATAGTGGAGCTAGCAGCTCTATCATGCCAAAATAGATTGCTGACAAACATGGACTAAATTACTAGCCTTTAGAGAAGGGAGTGATCCAATTGGATGGAACTTCGGTTAACACTTTGGGTATTATCAAGGATTTAATCCTCACTCTCCATGCTTGTCCAAAATTTCTAGTCCCTCAAAACATATTTGTCATAGACCTTCCACCTTTCTTTTCCTTGTGTTTATCTAGAGACTTTACAGCCAAGATAGGTGGTTATGTGTCAGCTGATTGGTCAAATATATTATTTAGAACAAGATATGGGACTAAGGTTACCATCAAGTTTGAAAGGTTGGAAAAATACCACATTGAGCCATATAACCCACACCCCATCAATGCTACTCCTTCTACTACAAATGCAAATTGTGTTGCTTCTATGGACAATGAACGAGCTGCTGCTCAAGAAATCCAATCAAAAGTTGTTCCTAACATGCTGCTGCATGAATGGAAAATTGAGAATGTATCAGACAGTCCTGAGGACCTCATTCAAGATGCTGGTATGGGCAACTATGTCATTCTTGAGCCTGACACAGAGCTTTCAAACTTGGAGAAAGATGCAAATCAATTGTTGCAACCACTAAATGGACTTTGGGAGATGTTCTTCAATGGTTCCAGAGGTAAGAACAGGGTAGGAGGAGGTGCAATGTTAATTTCTCCACAAGGTGATAGGTACTATTCTGCATTTCGCTTTGCTTTCGCATGCTCCAATAACACTACTGAGTATGAGGGCCTTGTTCAAGGCCTAGAGTGGGCAAGGAAGAGAGGAATAACCAACTTGAAAGTCCATGGGGACAACGAATTAATTGTTAATCAAGTAAGGGGCGATAATGTTGCTAAAAATGGCATATTAAAGTCTTATAGAAATAGAGTGTGGAACATGCTTGAAGATTTTGATGCCTTTAACTTAGTGTCTATCCTAAGAAATCAAAACAAGCATGCTGACAGACTTTGCCGCCATTGGAGCACTGTTTGATATTCCAAATGACATCAGAAAAGATAAAGTGCAGTAGGATGTGAAGGTTGTAGTCAGACCTTCAATTCCTCACAACAACATTCATTGGCAATTCTTTGACTGTGATAAGTAGATCCTTTCCTTCTTACTCGAAGAAGATTAGTTCTCCATGGTGAATTAGGCAAAACTCAAGCAACAGTATGGTGATCAGGTCATACAGCTGAGGACAAATAAATTGCCCAAGGGCCTGGTTACCTTAGAGTCAATTTTTAGTACTGATGATCAGCTCAAAAGGGGTAGAGCTAGCTTGCAAATCAAATAAGAGCATTATGAAGAGCTGAAGATTTTCAAAGGTAAACTTCTTAAGATAGGAAAACTTTTATTCACCTAAAGTTAGACAAGCTTTTGTTGCTTTGTGCCAAGAATTTCGTGATGTCTTTGCTTGGAAATATTCAGATTTGAAAGAATTTGATCCCCATATTGCTCAACATACAATTGAATTAGAAACTAATGCCAAGCCAATAAGGTAGAAACAAAGGCCTTTGAATCCCAAGCTTGAGCCCTTAATGATTAAAGAGCTGACCAAATTAGTTGAGGGGGGTATTGTCTTTCCTATTAAGCATACTTCATGGGTCTCTAACCTTGTATCGGTTAGGAAGAAAAGTGGTGAGATAAGACTTTGTGTGGATTTTAGGGATCTTAAATAGTCATCTTTGAAAGACCACTACCCACTGCGCTCCATGGAATGAATCTTGCAAGAGGTTGCTAGTTCTGAAAGATTTTCCTTGTTAGATGGTTTTTCTGGTTATAATCAAGTGCTGGTTAAAGAAGAAGATTAGTTTAAAACTGCTTTTACAACTAAATGGGGTACCATGGCATACAAAAGGATGCCTTTTGGTTTGTCCAATGCTGGTGCAATGTTTCAGAGGGCCGTGGACATGGCATTTCAAAGTTTGATCAATAAGATCATACTGATTTACCTACATGATATTACTGTTTATTCCAAGAATGCAGATGAACATGTGTCACATCTTAGGCAATTTTTTGAAAAATGCAGAGAGTTTGGGATCTCTCTCAATCCAAAGAAGAGTATCTTTGTTGTTCATGAGGGCAAAATATTGGGACACAGTGTGTCAAAGCAAGGAATTACTATTGATCTTGAGAGAGTCAAAGCGATACTTGAGTTGCTGCTACCTAACCACAAGAAGGGTCTACAAAGCTTTCTAGGCCAAATCAACTTTCTAAGAAGATTCATCACTGATTTTGCAAACTTGTTACAACCTTTAATAGCTATGTTAAAGAAAAATACAGTTTTCAGTTGGACAAAAGATGGCAAGAATAGTTTTGAAAAGGTCAAGGAGGCCTTAGCAGCAGCTCCTATGCTGGTAAATCCCAATTTTTCTAAATATTTTTATCTGTATGCTTATGGTAGCACAAGTAAAATTTTTGCAATATTGGTTCAAAAAAATGAATAGAACTTAGAACAACCAATAGCCTTTTTCAGTTAAGGATTGGTTGATTATGAAAAAAAGTACTCCTTTGTAGAAAAACATGTTCTTGCTGTGATCAGAAGCCTAAAAAAATTCAAGTCATTAGTCTCTCATAACAAAATTCATATCATGGTGGCACACTCAAGTGTGAAGGAATTCTTATTAAATAAGGATCTAAATGAAAAAAGAGTAGGGTGGATCACTATGGTCATTGAGTATGATGTAGATATTAAAATCACCAAATTGGTTAGAGGCAGAGGTCTCTGTGAACAACTTGCTACTGGGTCAAGCAGCAGAAGTGAATTAGAAAAGGATGTTATCCTTGCTAATATAAATTTACCTCAGAATGCTCAAGGTGATGTACCTTAGAATGCTCAAGAGGATGTACCAATAGGGACAACCAATTGGGTTAAAGATATGACCCATTTCTTATAGACTGGTGAGTGTCCATATGGTTTGAACAGAGCTAAGAGAAGATACTTCAGACTACAGTCCATACCATATGTGTTGGTAAATAATGTTCTCTTTAAAAAATATCTAAATGGTGTCCTATTGAGATGCATTCACAACACTCAGATTGGAAAGGTACTTCATGAGTTTCATGATGGATTTGCAGGAGGTCACTTTAATCCCATAACTACTACCTGG
Source organism: Sequoia sempervirens (assembly GCA_007258455.2). Taxonomy (NCBI): domain Eukaryota; kingdom Viridiplantae; phylum Streptophyta; class Pinopsida; order Cupressales; family Cupressaceae; genus Sequoia; species Sequoia sempervirens. The sequence goes on from VDFB02000017.1 coordinate 342,664,156, forward strand.
AAGGTCATGAGAGCAAGTTAATACTAGCCTAGCCTGTTCAAAGATGCATATTCCTGGTCAGAAAAGTGTGTGTGAAATGCGCTCTATTTTCAGGAAAGGAAAAGTTGCCAGCTATGCCCCTGCATCCAATTCAAGTGGAGCAGCCCTTCATGAGATGGGGCATTGATTTCATTGGACTAATAAATCCACCTTCCAGTGCTGGTCACAAGTGGGTACTTACAGCCACTTACTATTTTACAAGGTGGACAAAAGCAGTAGCTTTGAAGGAAGCAAAGGAGTCTTCAGTTTTAAGCTTCTATGAAGATATAGTCACCAGATTTGGAGTTCCTGGCTCCATCATTTTTGATAATGATCTTGCATTTGTGGGATTAAAACCGACTGATTGGGATATCAAAAATGGTATTCATTTGAGCACCTCTTCAAATTATTATCCTCAGGGCTATGGTTTAGCTGAAAGCACAAATAAGAATCTCATCAGGATCATTAAAAGAAGCATAGAGGATAATCAATGGACCTGGCACATTAGTTTAAAAATGTGCTTTGGGTAGACAGAGTGACCCTAAGAGGTCTGTTGGCAATTCACCTTATATGTTGGTCTATGGCAAAGAGGCAAGATTGCCCCTATCTGGGGAGCTTCCAGCTCTAGACATTGTTCACTAGTTGGAAATGCTTGAGGGATAGGACCCAATGTCTGTAAGGTATGCAGATCTCATGGAGATCGAAGAATCAAGGGATAGAGCAATGAAAAATTTGGAGGATCATCAGCTCCAGACAAATAAGACTTTTGATAAGAAGACTACATGAAATTTTTTAAAGGAGGGAGACCTCGTGCTCAAATGGGATGTTCTGAAAAGTAGACCAGACCATCACACCAAGTTCAACAATATGTGGACTGGTCCATTTATTATCACAGGCTATAAGGAGCACAATGCATATCAACTAGCTACAACAAAAGGTGAAGTGCTTCCTATCCTAGTCAATTGGATACACCTTAAGCCCTGTTTTCAAATCTTACTAGTCTATCTATTGTACATAATAATTTAGGTTTTATGTTTTCCATAAGTGTTGTTTCAACACAGTATATATTTTCTCTTTTAGTTTCCCCTGTCTTGTAGTTTTGGCAACCTGTTGTGTCCTATAAGTCTCATGCGAATTGAAACCATGTGTAGACTGACATTTTATTTGTTCTCTGAGTTTTATAATGACTCCATGCCCAATGGATAAGTCTAGACACTGGTTCTCATATTTAGCAGACAAACTTCCTGCAAAGGTCGCTAGAATTGTTGCCACTATTTCACCTATAGTTAAATCAGGTGAGATAATCAAATGTTAGATCTTCAGAGGCCAGTGGGACATTCACACAAGGGAAAAGACTCTACATCTATTGCTAGGTCACGGGGAACTTAGTAGGAGCAGCTACCTTAGCATGATTCGAAATGACAATCATCTAAGGAGAAAGTTGGTAAGACTCTCCTACTGTCTGGCTGACTGACTATTTGATTCATTCCATCTTGAGTAGGTCGCTGAGACCTAGTTTCTATCATGTCGAATGAGCCTGTAGAGCCTATAGCTATAATAGAGAGGGTTTAGTATGAGTTCTTACCATGTGGATTTCCTTGGCTGATAGGCCATTCAGTCATCATTCGGTGAGACTCTCAGCGACCATAGGCTTCAAGGAGACCTACAGTGCTCAGTGAGAAGTCCCAGCAAAGGTTCAGTATCTCACCGACAATAGTGATCTTTGGTGTAGCTTTCAAGTCAGGGTAATGTCCCCCCGACTCCTAATGTCTTGCCGACATGTGTAGACTCTCGGAAGGAGAGATGCATTTGGCAAAAGTGAGGGGCTTCACTGGGAGGTCTTAGCAAGGGCGAAAGTCTCTCCAAAAGGAAAAGATGGGCCTTGATATAGTTGTCTTCAGCAGGAGTCCTGCCGACAGAAAAGAACCCATCAGAGTGACTAAGGGACTTCGCCAGGATGTCACGCCGATCTGTGGGGATCTCACTGAAAGGATATCGCCTTTGTTGGGTGTCTTGCTGAATGTGGAGTTTGCCAAAGCATTTAAGGCTCGGCATGAGGTCATGCCGAAGGCTTTGTGTCTCCCCAACAACAAAAGCGGCATCACTAAAGCTAATGTCTCGCCAACATTAGATGTCCTGCCAATAGTAACGAAGAGCTCAACAAAGGATGAGTGGTTCACTGTGAGGTCCTACTAACTTGCTTAAGTCTTAGTGAAAGAAATAGCACAGGTTTCGGCAAGGATATTGCCTTCAGTGTATGTCTTGCCGAAAGATTAAGGAACCACCGAGGATAAAAGAAGGGCCACGCAAAGACTTGAGGTTTTTGCAGTAATGTCTCGATGACCAGGAAAGGTTATGCCAACAGTATTTCACTGGGGGGTTAGGGGTGGGTCTCACCAACAATGGAGGAGCCTTCGGCATAACGAAAGGAGCTTGGGAAAACCTCTTCCTGACCGCCAGGAGTTAGGCTTAGAGATAGGGAGTCTCACAAGGAGTCTTCCTGACTTGCCATGGTTTCAGCGAAGGAAGGAAATATAGAGCTTGGTAAGACAAAGTGCGTCGAGGTAACATCAGCAAAAATTTTCTGATATGGTTTGTAAACATCAGGTTCGAGGTGACATCCGTGTGAGTTCTGAAGCTCGATAAAGACTCTTGTCAATATATCCATGCTACACCGAGAGTTTTCGAATGATGTAACTGCATTGGCAAGACACTTTCAGTGTCTTGCCGAGATGCAATTTTGTTCAAAAGGACTTTTGACCAGCTGCAAAGCCCACGTGGAAAGTGCTTGACTAACTAGAGGTATCTAAGGCGAGTCGTGGCAGTTTGATCAGAATGCAGAATGCCAACATAAGACAAATACAACATGAATGCAACATATATCTAATCTAAGCTTGGGGGGCATTCAATGTGGCTCTTCAATAGGGGACTCGGTAGTTGGACATGATGGATCAGAAGAATTAATGCTACAAAAGATCAGGAGAAGGCTTCTCCAAGAGTGGTTCTTCACACCGACACCAACAACAGGGACATGTAGGCTTCTACAATTAATTCATCAAAAGATCTGAGATAGATCTTTTTTTGAACTCGGATATTTTGTAAGCTCTAAGGGGCCGACATACAGTCTATATATAAGGCATTTTTTTGCCTTTTTGTAAATAGTTATGATTACACACTCTAAGGAGTTAGTGATTTTTTAATCAATCCTTTCTCAATCAATGTATGTTTTTCTGTAACTCAAAATAGAATCCTGAATATAACATAGAGTTTACCTTTGATGTTTATGTTCATGTTTGTATTGATTCTCATTTCTATATCTTTATTTTGCATATGCAAATCTATAACTGTTTTTCACATTTCTGCATTTATGTCTTAAGGTTGTGAAATCAATCTTTCCTTCCCAAGGTGTATGTGTAGGCCAAACCTGTTAGGACTAAAGCATTAAATCTTAAAGAGGTTGTTCTGGGTATGTAAATCAATTGAGTTAGGCTTTCAAGTGTGTGTTCTCACTGTGTTCATTTCATGGTTTCTCATTAATACGGTGTATCACCATAGGTTTAGTTCCATTTTTATGCATGTCTTCCCTCTTTCCTCTCTAAGAAATAATAGTTTAGGTGATACCCAAAGGAAGCTGGCCTTCTGTAGAGGTTTATTTCAGCCATAGGTGACCCACAACCTTGAGATGATCCCATGTTGCTCTAGAATGCTCAGTTTCTTGTAAAACTTTGCATAGGGTGCAATTCTAGGTGACAACAGTTTCTGGCATGCCCGATGGGACGGGAATTTGTTTTAACTACTGGTTTGGTATGCAGTTATAGTGAATTATCAGGCTTTATAGAAACCCTTTGGCATACTTCGCAACTCCACAAAGAGGAAGATCTCCATAAATCCATGCCTTCTATAGTTTATGAAAAGAGTTCCAACAAGAAGTAGCTTATGCCCTTTTGAATACTTGCAGCTATCACCACCAAGAAGACAAGGCAGAGTTGAGGAAAGGTGGAGAAGAACAATTATCCATTCTAGAAGAACTTAGTCCACTCCTCCACCTGTAAGGTCTCAGTTCGTTGCACCAACAAATCCACCTCAGATACCTTCAATGGCCGCTCTAAAGAATCAACCCTTGTTGCGTTCAATGGAGGGAGTCCTTTGAACTTGGTGCAAGAAAATGATATTCCAATGGTAGCCATGAAGAGTCTGCCAATTTTCACGGGAGAAGATCAAACTACTCCCATTGAACATTTGAGAGATGTGGCTTTGTTATGCGGAGTCCACCACATAACCAAAGAGGATGTCGCATTGAGATTGCTAGCTGCTTCACTGAAAGGAAGAGTTGTGTAGTGGTACAAGAGCCTACTAGTTAGTTCAATTGCAACATGGGACGATTTTGGAGAAAAACTGCATAAGCAATTCCAAGATAGGTCTGACAACTTGTCTCTATTGGAGCAACTAACTACAATTAAGAGGGCTCTACAAGAGCAGATGAATGACTTCAACTTCAGATTTCAAAGAACTTGGGATAGAATCCCTTCAACGGTGAGGCCACCTCCAGAGTACGCATTCCTATACTTTTTGAGAGCTCTGAATAGTGATATACTAGTCATGATATAGTCAATGGGAGGAGTGTCTCTACCAGATGCTTTTGAAATAGCTATTAGAGCTGAAAAAAAATTAATACAAGCTGGTAAGCTTGCCCCCAAGCCAGCAATGCTAACATTCGTAGAGATTCATGCAAACATCCCTTTGCAAATACCTCCTTTCACACCTCTACTAGTTGTACCAACACTACCAATAGTTGTTCCAACCATTGATAAGAAAGAAAGTGTTGCTTCAAGCTCATCAAATGAGTTACAAGAGATGAAAAGTCTTTTATAGACTTTTGGTAACAAGTTGGTAAACTTGGAAAAGCAACAGACCTATTCTAGGCCTTATCTGCAGCAAAATCAGGCCTCAAGTCAGCCATTTCAAGGTCAGCAACAATAATTCCAAGGGAATAGACAGCAGTATTAGGGCAATTATCAAGGCCCAAGATAGAGTGTGAACACAAGGCCTTTTCAAGCCTATGCTTCAACACCTGTTAGTGCAGTCAGGGACCTGTTTCCCACTCAAACCAACTTAGTAGCTGACTATGAGTGGTGCTACCTGTGTAACCAACCTCATAATCAAGCCATTTGTTCAAATGGACTCATCAATCAAGCACTGATGGTACAAAATGCATCAAGTTCATGACCACATACACCTAATGAGCCATCTCCACAACATCAGGACCAATTCAGCAATGATACAACCTTGCTTAACTGGCAAGGTCAAGAATTCTGTGGGTTGAATGAAGACAACCCTCCAGTTGCAGCTAACACTAGGGAAAAGAAGAGAGCATTTGAGCTTGACCAAGTAGCTGATAGAGGAAAGGCGGACGTTGTGGAACCATCTACCTCTCAAGTGACTAGCGGTTGGCAAAGAAATCAACAACTTCCAACGAAGGAGCAACCACACTTTCAAGTTGATCATACTAGCGTAAAGGTACACAATAAAAATATAATTGTACCCTTTAATATCCTTGATAGTATGAAAAAGACAAATGTGTCCATGTCTATGTGGGATTCTTTAGTCATCCCTGGTCAAAGGGATATGTTACAGTTAGCTCTGTCAAGTTTGAAAGTGTTTGATGAATATGAGCCCCCAATAGGTCAGGTTAGAGTCGTGCTAACAAATGATTCTCAGAGACATGAGCAACAACCTTGCATAGAGACTAAAAAAGGAGTTAAACCACCTCCTTTCTATGTATTAGTGATTATTGGTGATAAATTAGTGCATAATTGTATGGTAGATAGTGGAGCTAGTAGCTCCGTCATGCCAAAATAGATTGTTGACCAACTTGGACTAAAATACCATCCTTTAGAGAAGGGAGTGAACCAATTGGATGGCACTTCAGTTAAAACTTTGGGTATTATCAAGGATTTAAACCTCATTCTCCATGCTTGTCAAAAAATTTCAGTCCCTCAAGACATATTTGTCATAGACCTTCCACTTTTCTTTTCCTTGTGTTTATCTAGACACTTTACAGCCAAGATAGGTGGTTATGTGTCAGCTGATTGGTCAAATATGTTATTTAGAACAAGATATGTGACTAAGGTTACCATCAAGTCTGAAAGGTTGGCCAAATACCACATTGAGCCATATAACCCAAGCCCCATCAATGTTGCTCCTTCTACTGCAAATGAAAATTGTGTTGCTTCTACCAACAATGAACTAGTTGTTGCTCAAGAAATCCAATCAGAAGTTGTTCCTAACATGCTGCTACATGAATGGGTAGTTCAGAATGTATTAGACAGTCCTGAGGACCTCATTCAAGATGCTGGTATGGGAAACTATCATTCTTGAGCCTGACACAGAGCTTTCAAACTTAGAGAAAGATGCTGATCAATTGTTGCAACCACTGAATGGACTTTGGGAGATGTTCTTTGATGGTTCTAGAGGTAAGAATGGGGTAGGAGGAGGTGCAATGTTAATTTCCCCACAAGGTGATAGGTACTATTCTGCATTCCATTTTGATTTTGCATACTCCAATAACACTGGTGAGTATGAGGGTCTTGTTCAAGGCCTAGAGTGGGCAAGGAAGAGAGGAATAACCAACTTGAAAGTCCATGGGGACAACGAATTAATTGTTAATCAAGTAAGGGGCCAGAATGTTGCTACAAATGACACATTAAAGTCTTATAGTAACAAAGTGTGGAACATGCTCAAAGATTTTGATTCCTTTAACTTAGTGTCTATGCCAAGAAATCAGAACAAGCATGCTGACAGGCTTGCAGCCATTGGAGCACTGTTTGATATTCCAAATGAAATTAGAAAAGATAAAGCGCAACAATATGTGAAGTTTGTATTCAGACCTTCAATTCCTAAGAACAACGTTCACTGGCAAGTCTTTGACAGTGATGAGTAGAGCCTTTCTTTCTTGCTCAAAGAAGATCATTTCTCAATGGTGAATCAGGAAAAACTCAAGTAGTAGTATGGTGATTAGGTCATATAGCTGAGGACAAATAAATCATCCAAGGGCCTGGTTACCTTAGAGTCGATTTTCATTACTGATGATCAACTCAAAAGGGGTAGAGCTGGTTTGCAAATCAAACAAGAGCATTATGAAGAGCTGGAGATTTTCAAAGGTAAACTTCTTAAGATAGGCAAACTTTGTTCACCTGCAGATACACAAGCTTTTGTTGCTTTGTGCCAAGAATTTTTTTATGTCTTTTCTTTGGAATATTCAGATTTGAAAAGATTTGATCCCCATATTGCTCAGCATACAATTGAATTAGAACCTAATGCCAAGCCATCAAGGCAGAAACAAAGGCCTTTGAATCCCAAGGTCGAGCCCTTAATGATTAAAGAGCTGACCAAATTAGTTGAGGGGGGTATTGTCTTTTCTATTAAGCATACTTCATGGGTCTCTAACCTTGTACCGGTTAGGAAGAAAAGTGGTGAGATAAGACTTTGCATAGATTGTAGGGATCTTAACCTGTCATCTTTGAAAGACCACTACCCGCTGGCCTCCATGGAATGAATCTTCCAAGAGGTTGCTGGTTCTGAAATATTTTCCTTGTTAGATGGTTTTTCTGGTTATAATCAAGTGTTGGTTAAAAGAAGATCAATTTAAAACTACTTTTACAACTAAATGGGGTACCGTGGCATACAAAAGGATGCCTTTGGTTTGTCCAATGATGGTGTGATGTTTTAGAGGGCCATGGACATGGCATTTCAAAGTTTGATCAATAAGATCATACTAGTTTACCTAGATGATATTACAGTTTCTTCCAAGAATGCAGATGAACGTGTGTCACATCTTAGGCAATTTTTTGAAAAATACAGAGTTTGGGATCTCTCTCAATCCAAAGAAGAGTATCTTTGTTGTTCATGAGGGGAAACTATTGGGACACAGTGTGTCAAAGCAAGGAATTACTATTGATCCTGAGAGAGTCAAAGCCATACTCGAGTTGCCGCTACCTAACCGCAAGAAGGGTCTACAAATCCTTCTAGGCCAAATCAACTTTCTAAGAAGATTCATCCCTGATGTTGCAAACCTATTACAACCTTTAATAGCTATGTTATAGAAAAATGCAGTTTTCAGTTGGACAAAAGATGCCAAGAATAGTTTTGAAAAGGTCAAGGAGGCCTTAGCAGCAGCTGCTACGCTGGTAAATCCCAATTTTTCTAAATATTTTTATTTGTATGCTTATGGTAGCACAAGTAACATTTCTTCAATATTGGTTTAAAAAAATGAAGAGAACTTAGAACAACTAATAGCCTTTTTCAGTCAAGGATTGGTTGATTATGAACAAAAGTACTCCTTTGTAGAAAAGCATGTTCTTGCTATGATCAGAAGCCTAAAGAAATTGAAGTCTTTAGTCTCTCATAACAAAATTCATATCATGGTGGCACACTCAAGTGTGAAGGAATTCTTATTAGATAAGGATCTGAATGAAAAAAGAGTAGGGTGGATCACTAGGGTCATTAAGTATGATGTAGAAATTAAAATCACCAAATTGGTTAGAGGCAGAGGTCTCTGTGAACAACTTGCTACTGGGTCAAGCAGCAGAAGTGAACTAGAAAAGGATGTTATCCTTGTTAATATAAATTTACCTTAGAATGCTCAAGGTGATGTACCTCACAATGCTCAAGAGGATGTACCAATAGGGACAACCAATTGGGTTCAAGATATGACCCATTTCTTAAAGACTGGTGAGTGTCCATATGGTTTGAACAGAGCTAAGAGAAAATATTCAGACTGCAGTCCATACCATATGTGCTGGTAAATAATGTTCTCTTTAAAAAATATCTAAACAGTGTCCTAATGAGATGCATTCACAGCGCTCAGATTGAAAAGGTACTTCATGAGTTTCATGATGTAGTTGCAAGAGGTCACTTTAATCCCAGAACTACTGCTTGGAAGGTCATGAGAGCTAGTTACTACTGGCCCAGCTTGTTCAAAGATGCATATTCTTGGTCAGGAAAGTGTGTGTGAAATGTGCTCTATTTTTAGGAAAGGAAAAGTTGCCAGCTATGCCCCTACAGCCAATTGAAGTGGAGCAGCCCTTCATGAGATGGGGCATTGATTTCATTGGACCCATAAATCCACCTTCCAGTGCTGGTCACAAATGGGTACTTACAACCACTTACTATTTTACAAGGTGGACAAAAGCAGTAGCTTTGAAGGAAGCAAAGGAGTGTTCAGGTTTAAGCTTCTATGAAGATATAGTCACTAGATTTGGCGTTCCTGACTCCATCATATCTGATAATGCTCTTGCATTTGTGGGATTAAAACTAATAGATTGGGCTGTCAAAAATGGTATTCATTTGAACAGCTCTTCAAATTATTATCCTCGGGGCAATGGTTTAGCTGAAAGCACAAATAAGAATCTCATTAGGGTCATTAAAATAACCATAGAGGATAATAAGAGGACCTGGCACATTAGTTTAAAGAATGCGCTTTGGGCAAACAGAGTGACCCCTAAGAGGTCTATTGGCAATTCACCTTATATGTTGGTCTATGGAAAAGAGGCAAGATTTCCCTTATCTGTGGAGCATCCAGCTCTAGACATTGTTCACTAGTTGGAAATGCTTGAGGGACAGGACACAATGTCTATAAGGTATGCAGAGCTCATGGAGCTCGAAGAATCAAGGGACAGAGCAATGAAAACTTTGGAGGATCATTAGTTCTAGACAAAGAAGACTTTTGATAAGAAGGCTATAGGAATTTTTTTAAGGAGGGAGACCTCGTGCTCAAATGGGATGTTCTGAAAAGCAGACCAGGCCCTCACACCAAGTTCGATAATATGTGGACTGGTCCATTTATTATCACAGGCTATAAGGAGCACAGTGCATATCAACTAGCTACAACAAAAGGTGAAGTGCTTCCTATCCCAATCAATGGGATACACCTTAAGCCTTGTTTTCAAATCTAACAGGTCTATCTATTGTACATAATAGTTTAGGCTTTATGTTTTCCATAAGTGTTGTTTTAGCATAGTATATATTTTCTCTTTTAGTTTCCCCTATCTTTCTATTTGGGCAACCTATTGTGTCCTATAAGTCTCATGCGAATTGAAACCATGTGTCGATTGACGTTTTATTTGTTCTCTGAGTTTTCTAATGGCTCCATGCCCAATGGATAAGTCTAGTCACTGGTTCTCATGTTTAGCAGGAAAACATCTTGAAAAGGTTGCCATAATTGTTGCCTCTATTTCACCTACAGTTAAATCAGGTGAGATAATTAAATGTTAGATCTTTAGAGGCCAGTGGGACATTGACATAGGAGAAAAGACTCTAAATCTGTTGCTAGGTCATGGGGAACTCAGTGGGAGAAGCTATCCTAGGAAGATTCAGAATGAAAATCATGCAAGGAGAAAGTCGGCAAGACTCTCCTACTATCTGGCCGACTGACTGTTTGATTCATTCCATCTTGAGCAAGTCGCTGAGACCTAGTTTTTGTCATGCCGAACGAGCCTATAGAGCCTATCACTATAACGGAGAGGGTTCAGTATGACCTCTTACAACATGGATTTCCTTGGCCGATAGGCCATTCAATTGTCATTCGGCGAGACTCTCAGTGACCACAGGCTTCAGGGGGACCTATAGTGCTCAGTGAGAAGTCCCAGTGAAGGTTCAGTATCTTGCTGACTACAGTGATTTTCTATGTAGCTTTCTAGTCGAGGTAGTGTCCCTCCGACTCCTAATGTCTCACTAATGTGTGAAGACTCTCGAAAGGAGAGATGCATTCAAAAAAGTGAAGGGCTTCGCTAGGAGGTCTTAGCAAGGGTAAAAGTCTCGCCGAAAGGAAAAGATCGGCCTCGATACAGTTGTCTTCAGCATGAGTCCCGCTGACACAAAAGAACCCATCAGAGTGACTAAGGGACTTCGCTAGGATGTCAAGCCAATCTATGGGGATCTCATCGAAAGGATATCGCCTTCGCTGGGTGTCTTGTTGAATGCAGAGTTTGCCAAAGGTTTTAAGGCTCAGCATGAGGTCATGCCGAAGGCTTACTATCTCCTCAACAGGAAAAATGGCGTCACTAAAGCTAATGTCTCACCGACATCAGATGTCTCGCCGACAGTAATGAAGAGCTTAGCAAAGGATGAGTGGTTCACTGTGAGGTCCTGCTGACTCACTTAAGTCTCAGTGAAAGAAATAGCACACGTTTTGGCAAGGATATTTCCTTTGGCATATGTCTTGCCTAAAGATGAAGGAACCACCAAGGATAAAAGAAAGGCCTCGCTAAGACTTGAGGTTTTCAACATGGGTCTCACCGACAATAGAGGAGCCTTTGGCATAACGAAAGGAGCTTGGGAAAACCTCTTCCTGACTAGCAGGAGTCAAGTCGAGAGATAGGGAGTCTTACCAGGAGTCTTCCCAACTTGCCATGGTCTCGACCAAGGAAGGAAATATAGAGCTCGGTAAGATAGAGTGCGTCGGGGTAACATCGGCAAAATTTTACCGATATGGTTTGTAAACATCGGGTTTGAGGCAACATTGGTGTGAGCTCTGAAGCTAGATAAAGCCTCTCATCGATATATCGATGCTATGCCGATAGTTGCTGAATGATGTAATCGCATAAGCAAGACACTTTCAGTGTCTTGCCGAGATGCAATTTCATTCAAAAGGACTTTTGACCAGCTGCAGGGCCCACGTGGAAAGTGCTCGACTAACCAGAGGTATCTAAGGTGAGCTGTGGCAGTCTAATCATAACGTGGAATGCCAACATGGGATGAATGCAACATGAATACAATATATATCTGTTATGAGCTTGGGGAGTATTCAATGCGGCTCTTCAACAGGGGACTCGGTAGCTGGACATGATGGGTCAGAAGAATTAATGCTACAAAAGATCAAGAGAAGGATTCTCCAAGAGCGGTTCTTCACACCGACACCAACAATAGGGACATGCAGGCTTCTGCAATTAATTCATCAAAAGATCTAAGATAGATCTTTTTTTGAACTCAGATATTTTTGTAAGCCCTAAGGGGCCGACATATAGTCTGTATATAAGGAATTTTTTCTAGCCTTTTTGTAAATAGTTTTGATTACACACTCTGAAGAGTTAGTGATTTTTTAATCAATCCTTTCTCAATCAATGTATGTTTTTCTGTAACTCAAAATAGAATCCTGAATATAACATAGAGTTTACCTTGGAAGTTTATGTTCATGATTGTATTGATTCTCATTTTTGTATCTTTCTTTTGCACATGCAAGCCTATAACTGTGTTTCACATTTCTACATTTATATCTTAAGGTTGTGAAATAAATCTTTACTTCCCAAGGTGTATGTGTAGGCCAAACCTATTATGAATAAAGCATTAAATCTGAAAGAGGTTGTTTTGGGTATGTAAATAAATTGAGTTAGGCTTTCAATTCTGCATTCTTACTGTATTCATTTCATGATTTCTCATTAATACAATGTATCACCATAGGTTTAGTTCCATTTTTATGCATCTCTTCCTTCTTTCCTCTCTAAGAAACAATAGTTTAGGTGATACCCAAAGGAAGACTGCCTTCTTCGGAGGTTCATTTCAGCCATAGGTGACCCACAACCTTGAGATGATCCCATGTTTCTCTAGAATGCTCAGTTTCTTGTAAAACTTTGCACAGGGTGCAATTCTAGGTGACAACAGTTACAATACATGGTGTCTTTTGGGTACCATGTGAACTGCATGTTACAAATCATGGTGTGTTTTGAAGCCTATAATGTTTCATAACCAAGCACACAGTCTTGAAATTATGTTGTTAGTTGAAATAGAGATCTATATATGTATATTTATGAATATAAATTATATAACAAACAAGCGGTTTCAAAAGTTATGTTTCAAACCACACTATGTTTATTAACTTGCAATTCATAATATACCCAACCCATGAGTTTTTTAAATTGTGTATTATAGTGTAGAAAAATGTATCCCTTTATATTTTTACACTTGTTTGGGACTTCCCTACTAAATTTTTTCTTTTTTACGACTTATTTGGTCGTATTTTGCATCCAAAAGCCTTATGTAATGTATTTATGTGAGGATAATCTTGACGCTTAACTAATGACCAATCATAATTCATGATTTTGGGTTGCATGTTTCAGATTTAGTGATCTAGGACTCATACACCACCTTGGGCATATGGGTCCCACCTAGGTTTCAGGGCTTGATCCTGAATGTTGCATTAAACTTAACATTTATGGAAATTTGTGTCTCGAGCTTAGGCTACTAGGACTCATACACCCCAACTAGCATATGAGTCCTACTTTAGCTTGGACCTATTTTGAGTTCAATTCTTCATGGGATTTTATTCCCCTAGATCTCATGTTAGCTTTTAGTGTAATTTTGAGAAATTTGGGATAAACAAGTATAATTAAAAGGTTATTTCACATATTTTATCCTAGAAGATTTATGCAATCATTCCTATAGGAATTTTATGAGATTAAGATCATTCAAGAGAATTCAAGATTTGATTATCAAGAATTTGGAGCAATATTCAAGATTCAAGCATCATTTGTGTTTTTGAGCTAACATTTATGATGTAGGTTTGATGATTCAATCAAGAATTGAAAGGCATAATCTCATATCAAAAAATAAGAGTCAAGATACACATCCATTAGAGCCATTTCAAACAATATTGTAGCCTTTATTCTAAGGGTTAGATGAGTTGCAACATTGCATATTGCTCAGTCATAATTCCTTCATTCTATTTCATTTCAATTCAATGTTTGATTACCAAAATGAGGTTTGACTAAGGAAAAACCCTATCCATTAACAAATCAACATTTTCCCCTCTTCACGTGTGATTGTAGATCTAGGTACTTTTAGACTTGGAGATCCTTTCAAGATAGCATTGGAATATTGAAGAAAGTTGTCAAGAAGTTGTCATCTTCACAAAAACTCAACTATAGATCAAAATTTAAACTTTTAAAATCTAAAAATTGGACAAGATGAAAGATACAGAACATCAGTAGAGGCTACAAAAATATCAGTGAAACCCTAACAATGGGACTAAATCACCACCTTGGGTTTATGAGTCTCGATATATCCATTTTACCAATTTTTTTTGGATTCTGACTTGTCACTGTGAGATTCTAGTTTCTGCCTAGAAACCCTGTACAAGGACTAAATTGCCAAGTCTGGCATATGAGTCCCTGAACAAATCAACAACAAAAAAATTCAGGTTTTCAAATCTTGTTTAGTCATCTCCAATCTTCCAGGTGCTTCTTTGTTTATCCTCAGTCTCTCATTCTAATTTCAAGTTTCATTTTCTAGGTCACATATTTATATTTTTTTATTACTTTCATTTCTTATTTTTCTAAGAATTTCCTTTGTGGTGAACCCCACTTTTTTAATCACATCTAAGGAAACCCCCCTTATACATACCCTTCCCTCAATTGAGTCACTCTAAAGTTGAGGGATCTTGGTTTCCTAATGAACCAATCCTTGAGTGAAATAGGTCCTAAACTCTAGTTCCATCTCCTAAAAGGTGGAACCCTATTTCCTATAATTGTTCATTTTGGTGAGCTCGACATGAAAACTTGTATTTATGATTTGGATAAAATTTTACTTCTAGATATAGGTTGAATTTGCATTAGACCTTGCATTAGTTAAATTGCATTTAGGGATCCTAAATTTTGCATTAGTGGAAAAGTGCATATAGGTTGCATTTTTGCATCTTGCATCATTTAATTTTATTGAAAATTTTTAATTGTAAATAGTCAAGTAAACATACAAGTTAGAAACCTTAGACACAACTCAAATTTTTTTGAATTTGGTCCAAAAACCTTAATCTAGAAATCATTCATCCATCTGGATGATTTAGTTCATCTACAAGTTATTTTACCTGATTTCTTGGAATTTTGTGTTGAGTGTTTTTCAATAATTGAACTTGTCAAAAATACTAACTAGGACTCATTCATCCCTCTAGGTGATTTAGTCCCATATCAGACCTAAATCTGCATTTTACAACATTTAAAACTTTATTTATGTGCTTATGTTTGCTATTTTCAGATCTTTGTTTTAGTTTGTTGAGTTTCTATTTCATTCATTTGATTATATCAAGCTTAATTGGCTTAATTTGTGCATTAATTAATTTCAAAATTGCAATTTCATCATGGATATGTGCTTTGGTAAGCTTCAAATGTCCTTGAAATAATTAGTGGATGTGTCAAGTTGTGCTTTTGGAAATGATCCTAATGAAATTAAATTCACTCATTTTTAATCAACTCCTAATACATGGCCACCTCGTGAAGTTGACATCATTGTAGAAGATGATGACAACATGAACAACTTCATAAATGATTTCCTTAACAACCTTGAGACTAATGCATCCTTTTATCCCTCCATGAAACAACCAACACCTCCTACCATCCCACCACTTGATATGTTTTGCATTTTACATCTTGAAAATGAATCACAAGATAAACCTAAACATCCTACAATAAGTGGTCTTAGTTCCTCTAATCAAGTGCATCAATTCTATGTTAATAAAGTGACCAACATTCCCATCAATTTAGAAAAAAATTATGGCCAACGCTTTAAGATATTAAATAAGAAATGATGTGACATAACAAATGAACATGAAATTCATCAACTCTTAGAATAAATACTAATTGAAGATACCAAAGGGATAGGATACTAAGATCCTCTTCCTGACATAAGTGTCCTTCCTAAACAATAAAAAATTCCTCGTAATGATGATAAGGATGATAGGATCATCTTAGGTCCTCCTTCTTAACAAGTTGGTGAATCTAGCAAGGAATAAAGACCTTACAAACTAAAGAAGCTAAAATTCCCTTGTCTGCCATCTACAACTAAAAAAACCCTACACATACTTCTAAGTTAAGGACTTATCACATTACCAACTATGTGAGAAAATAAAAAACCAAATCCTAAGAACACAAACATATCTCATTGTCGATACCATAGAGTTCTTGTACATAGTACTAATGAGTGTTGTTCTTTAAAACAAATATTCAAAAGGTTTGATATCATAGAGATAGTTCCTTAAAAGGGTACCCTTCTTCTCCTTGCCATGAAATAGTTGTAGGATATTAATATTCTCACTATTACATGCTTTATATTAATTGCAAATCATTTCAAAATGCAAGGAGCTCTTTCTAATCACATACCTCGACTCATTCTTGTCTTGCACATAGTAGAGGCCAAAATTAGATAGCTTTGACCCTAGTATTGCACTTGTTATTGTCCCTTTGGCTAGTTTTTGGCCTTCTTTATATGATGAACAAGATTAGGATGTGGATGACCTGCTATAGATTGACTTGCATGTGCCTTAATAGTCTTTCATGTTTTTTCATTTTCATGTTATGTGTGTGATTGCATGTGCGTAATGTGATCCCCCGTGTTGTTTCATTTTATGTATCTCTCTCTTTGTGACATTACTCTATTTGTATCTACATTATTCTATATGTCATAAGTACTTTATCTTTTCTTTCTCTTGTGTTTTACTTTTGGGGATGACACAAGGCATCGATACATTAGGTCTCTTCCATGTTGACCCAAAAGCTTTTCCTTTATATTTTTCTTGGTCTTGTGTTTTCCTTTTGGGGATGATGCAAGGTGTTGAGACATTTATGTCTCTTCCATGTTGACCCAAAATATTTTCCTTTAATTTTTCTTTTTATTGTGCTTCCCTTTTTGGGATGATGCAAGGTGTCGATACATTTAGGTATCTTCCATGTTGAACCAAAATCTTTTCTTTGCTTTTGTTCTCTTTGTGTCATTCTTCTTGTTCCATGAGTATTTTGGGAATGTGTTGGAAAAACAAAGAAGATTGGCTATCTCTATAGTTTTTGTGCTGTCATTGATGTCACCATGATTTTGATTACAAGCTTAAGGTTGTGGTTGATCTGGTATTTTGGTTTGGTATTTGAACCAATATTCATGTTTTTCTCTCTAGTATTCTAGGATGCACTCCTTTGTAGTCGACTATTACTGCTTGCGATTTTTGGGAAATGGTTTGTAGGAATTGGGAGCATGCACATTCAAGATCTTATGTATCCACATGCTCGTATGGTGTATCAAAATTTCTTTGGTATTTGCAAATATGTTATTAGGTCTATCATTGACTAACCTCATGAATGGTGAATTAATTTTTGATACACGGATATATGTACAACCTATCCTAGGTCTGTTTCAACTTATTATACTATGCTAAAAGTTTGAATTACTTCTTGGAAATATTTTGTGGATTATTGGGGCTGACAACTAGCTTTTTGTGTAAATATTATGTGCATCTAATTAGGCCAACCTAAATGATGCTTGAAAAGAGATCAAGTATATATATTGGTTAGGGTTGAAGATTAAGAAAGATAACATGTAGTATCAAAGCAAGTTGTGAAGGTGGTAATTGTTGTGGGACAGTGTGAAAGTGAGCAAATATAATGAAATGTGTGGAGCCAATATTTTGAGCATCACTAGAACTGTATCAACACTTGTTAGGTGCACTATTCTTAGTTCATTTTGGCTGTAAAGCCCTCTTTTGTTTTGTAAATATTTTGTAGGAAGTAAGCCTTCCTATAATCAGTGAGCTTTTGTATTGGGATAGTGAGTCCTTTTTGGGTAGTGAGCCTCAACAGTGAGCCTTACATTTTTTGTTCTAGAAAAAAATTATATTGTGAGTTAATCCTCACCATGGTTTTTCCCTCATTGGGTTCTCCATGTAAAATATAGTGTTCAATGTGTTATCTTACTTTTTTTTTTGTATCTCTTGCTTATGCTTAGTAACAGAATTGTGGAATTGTGGAATTGTGGAATTGTGGAATTGATATGTGTTGAAGTTTTATAAGTTGAATTTCTATGACAACTGATTCACCCCCCTCTCAATTTTCTTGCATATTTTAATAATTGGTATCAGAGCTTTGGTTTCTTGGTGAAGAGCTTAATCGCTTGAGGAGGATCCTAAAGGTTGATTAGATGGATGATAAAGGAGAGCTCCAGATTGCTCTTGAGGATCTTGACAAAGTGGAAAGGGAGAACAAATATCTAAAGGAGAATCTTGATGGTGCAAATTAATGTGTTTGGAAGTTGAAAGAACAACTGAAGAAATTCAAGGAAAGACACAGAGAAGTAAGTGAGCAACTGGAATAAGAGATAATTGGACTGAAAGTGTCGGTGGAAGAAAATAAAAGAATTGAAGATTTTTTGAATAAAATGGTGCAAGAAAAAGCTGATGAATGCACTAAACTTGAACAAGAGGCAGTGAACCCGAGGATTGAATTGGAGAAGGAAAATATTTGTGAGAAAAATTTCAAATCTAGCTCTGATAAGCTTGAAGAATTGTTTCTAGCTTAGAAATAAAGTAAAGACAAAGATGGTTTAGGAAATGATGCAAGTGAAAGTTCTAAGGAAAATAAAATGAATCTATACAAAGGGAAGTAGAAGAAGAAGTTTGCAAGAAGATAGCATGTGAGACAACCTAATGCACAAAGGTATCCCTCTTTTAATGGTGTTTGTTTTTCCTATAATAAATATGGTCATAAATCAACATAATACAAAAGTAGAATTAATTAGAATCAGTTTCCTAGCTTCTTTTCTGGACAATTCTTCTCATGCAAGAAGTTTGGACATAAGGCTACTGAGTGTAGATATTGGGTGAGAATGACCAGTAGGGTGATGATGAATAAATTTCATGGAGGCAGAATGGATCAACCCTTTAATGGCTACTATTATACTTGCAATAAGTTTGGACATAGAGAAAGTCAATGTAGGTCGAAAGGTAATGGATGTCAAAGTAATCATAAAGGTGTTGTCTGCTATAACTATAATAAACTTGGACATATCTCAAAGGTTTGTAGAAGAAAGAATGGAAAGCAGTGTGCTCCGATAGAGAAGAATGATCAGGTAAAGAAGGTTGACAAAGAAGAAATGAAATAAGAGTTGAATAAGTTATGGAAGAAGAAAGAGGAGGAAGAAGAAAAACCTGAAACTACTGATGGGTTTGTGCCCTCATTTGGTACAAATGAATTATTTGGCAATTAGACTTCGCATGGTCTTAGAGGGAGCATTATCAAAAAAATTATAAAAGCCCCTATTGTATGGTGTGTCAGAGGTTGGCACGAGGATGGAATGTGAAAAATGGGTATTCAGAAGTTTTGGAAAAGGAACCGGAAGAAAAAATGTTGGCATAGAAGTTTGTAGACTGAATTAGGGTTTTCTACATTGGAAGGATGGTTTTAGTAGCTTTTTGAAGATTATCGCATTTAATGCATGGCTAGGGTAAATTCGATTATGTATAAGTTGAAATTTTGTGAGTATTCTTGATTAATTAGAAATTTGGTGAACCTGAGCGATCTTGGAATGATCTTGAAGGGAGCTGAAGCAATTCTAAAAGGAATTTGAAGAAATTAACTCAAGAAATCAAAGAATTTTGTTTCTTTGTTTGCAAAAATGGTAGAAGAGGAAAAGCAAAGAAGTTTTGAATAATGAAAAGGCAAAGAGATGATGTAGTGAAGACGTTTTGGTTTCTTAAATAAATTGCTAAGGTTTGGTTAGACCATCTATCCATAATTCTTACTAATGTTGAAGATGTTAAAGGACATAGTTCATATTGTTCATCGTCTTTTACTCTATTAGGTGTGTTGGAAAGCATATATACATGAATGGATTCTGCTACCTTTAACTGGAAGAAGTTGCATCCAGTCCTTGATGAGAGATATAAGAAAGTTTTTCAGGTGAAGAGTGTTATCTTTAATTGAATCCTGAATGTTCTATTTTTGTTGTTTTTGCTGTGAAGAAGAGAAGGAGAAGCAAATTAAAAATTTTGATTGATTGGAAGTTTTTGGAATCCTTGTGACTTTTGATGTCACCATGTTCAAATTTTTGTATACATCTTTTTTTGGCTACCCTTTTCCATTGATGTCAAAGGGGGAGATAATGAAGTTAGGGGGAGAGATTAAGTATGGGAAGAGTTTTATTTTATATGTTGGGAGAGTTTGAAGGAGAAGCTTTTGTTACATGTTGCCATCAATGACAAAGGGGGAGATTGTTGGAAAAATGAAGAAGATTGGATATTTCTACAATTTTTTTTGTTTTCATTGATGTCACCATGATTTTTATTACAAGCTTAATGTTGTGGTTGATCTGGTATTTTGGTACTGTATCTAAACCAATATTCATGTTGTTCTCTCTAATATTCTTGTTTGCAGTCCTCCATAGTAGACTCTGACTGCTTATGGTTTTTTGGAAATGGTTTGTATGGGTTGGGAGAATGTACAATCAAGATCTTACGTATCTAGATACTCATATAGTGTATCAACATTTCTTTGGTATTTGCAAATATGTTATTAGGTCTATCATTGGCTGACCTAATGAATGGTGAATTAATTTTTAATATGTGGATATATGTGTGACCTATCCTAGGTTTGTGTCAACTTATTATAGTGTGTTTGAAGTTTGAATTACATCTTAGAAATATTTTTGTGGATGAGTGGGGCAACCAACTAGCATTTTTGGTAAATAAGATGTGCATTTAATTTTGCTAACCTAATTGATGCTTCTAAAGAGATCAAGTATATATATTGGACAGGGTTGAAGATTAAGTAAGATAAAATTTAGTAGCGAAGCAAGTTGTGAAGGTGGTAATTGGTGTGCGATAGTGCGAAAGTGAGCGAATATAATGAAATGTGTTGAGTCAGTATTTTGAACATCACCGGAACTATATCAAAACTTGTTAGGTGCATTAAATTCTTAGTTAATTTTGGCTGTAAAGCCCTCTTTTGTTCTGCAAATATTTTGTAGGCAGTGAGCCTTCTTGTAAGTAGTGAGCTTTTGTATTTTAACAGTGAGTCCTTTTTGGGCAGTGAGCCCTTGGTAGTGAGCCTTACATTTTATATTCTAGAACAAATTTATATTGTGAGTTAATCCTCATTATGGTTTTTCTCTCATTGGAATTTCCATGTAAAATCTAGTATTCAGTGTGTTATCTTACTTTCTATTTTGTATCTGAAGTGCTTATGCTTAATAACAAAACAATGGAATTATGGAATTGATATGTGTTGAAGTTTTATAAGTTGAATTTAAGTGAAAAATGATTCAACCCCCCACCAGTTGTCCCAGATCCTTTAACAAAATGATGAAATTTTTGAGCTCTCTAATAACATTGTAGCAAAGACATAGTGACCCCAAATTCATGGATGCCTTATGTGATTTTGGGATTTCATTTTGGGGGAAACCCCTTTTCATGATGTAGCTTCATTTGGAAACATATGACTATGCATAGGGCTTTAGAAATGGGCTCTCATGTCCTCTTTATGGATATCATTTATCATTTTCTACTTTAAAGTAATTTCTCACAACATGGTGTTTGTGATTTCTTTAAAGTGGGGGCATACATTGGTATTATTATTTTACAACTTATGTTTCATTGTGTAGTATTTTTACTTCATGTGATGCGGCTTTCTCTTTGTGGTGAAATTGGGTGTGATTTGCCTCAAGAGTGTGATCTCTCTTAGCATATTATATTCCTCTTAGTGGCTTGATGCAACACATTGCATCCCCTAAGTTGTGAATCTTCTATTCTTCGATTGGTCCTCTCTTGGAGACATTAAAGGATAATTGTTCCCTAAGTTAAGACCTTACATGAACTAAGTAAAAATCCTTTGAATTTACCTTAAACTATTTTTCATTTACAATAATTGTTATATGGCCACATTGCATTTAACACACTTTTCTTGCATGTGGAGCCATCCTATTTGTTCATGGGTGTTAGCGTATGAAGTTTTTCTTACCTCATAGATCCTATTGTTTGTATTGTGTGGAACCTTGTCAAAGTTATCAAGAGGTATAGCTTTGGTATGGTTAGCGTATGGGAGATGAAAGTACGTGTGGATTTCCCATAGCCACTTGCTTGTTTGTGTGAACACATATCAGCTACATGCGTATGTGTCTCAGGGGGCTCACCTAGTAGATGACCTAAGGTTCAAGTAGCCCTTCTGAGCATGCATTTGGTTTACATAGTGGACATCATGTTGCACTTGTAAATGGTTTTTTGGAAAAACAACTTAGATCTTATCCACATCGTGTTGGACAAATAGTCGAGCTTGATCCACCCTCTTTTTCTTTTTCTTTCTTCTTTTTGTCTTCGACAGTATATGCTTGTATATTTTTTTTCTTCATACATTATTCACATATGTGTTCTTTTGTGCCAATGTTGGTTTGCCATAGGATCTTGATCCTGGGGCCTTGATCATCCCTCTTGGTCATTTTCATCCTATCTCACTAGCATTGGTACACTTGGACTACTCTTGATGCGAATTTCTCTACTTTAGTGTGATTTTGAATCAAGGTCCTCATTTCACTAAAGTAGGGGCTAAATTTAGTATAGAAAAATGTATCCGTTTACATTTTCATACTTTTTTGGACCCTCCCTACTAAAATTGGGCTTCTTTATGCCTTATTTGGTCCTACTTCTCATCCACAAGCCTTATTTAATGAATTTATCTAAGGATAAACCTAACACTTAACTAATGACCACTCATAATTCATGTTTTAGGGTTGTGTGTTCTAGATCTAGTGATCTAGGACTCATACACCACCTTGGGCATATGGGTCCTACCTAGGTTTCGAGGCCTGATTCTAAATGTTGCATTGAACTTAACATTTCTTGAAATTTGTGTCCCAAGCTTAAGCTACTGGGACTCATATGCCCCAACTCACATATGAGTCCCACTTTAGCTTGGACTTATTTTTAGTTTAATTCTTGGTGGGATGGTATTCTCCTAGATCTGATGTCGGCTTGTAGTGTTGTAATTTCAAGAAATTTTGCATAAACAAGTATAAATACACATTTATTTCTCATATTTTCTACTAGAAGTTTTATGCAAGAATTCCTATAGAAAGTTTATGAGATCAAGAGAATTCAAGAGTTGATTATCAAAAATTTGGAGCAATATTCAAGATTCAATCATCATGTCAAAGTCATCATGCATCATGTATGTTTTTGAGCTAACATTTGTGATGTAGGTTTTCATGACTTAAGCAAGCACTCAAAGGCATAATCTCATATCAACAATCAAGAGTCAAGATCAACATCCATTGGATCCATTTCACACAATATTGCAGCCTTTATTTTAAGGGTTTGGTAAGTTACAACATTACATATTTTTCATTCATCATTCCTTCATTCTATTTCAATTTATTTCAAGGTTTGATTACCAAAATAGGGTTTGACCAAGGAAAACCCCTATCCACTAACAATTCAACATTTTTCCCTCTTCATGTGTGATTGTAGATCTGGGTATTTTGAGACTTGAAGATCCTTTAAAAAAAAGTTGCAAGATTGAAGAAATTTGTCAAAGTTATCAAGAAGTCGTCATCTTCATGAAAACTCACCTACAAATTAGAATTCAAACTTTTGGGACTTGAAAATTGGACAATACGAAAGCTACAAAAGATTACTAGAGCCTAAAAAATATCAACGAAACCCTAATAACGAGACTAAATCACCACCTTGGGTGTATGAGTCTTTATATAGGAATTTTACCAAATTTTAGTGGATTCTAACTTGTCACTGTGAGATTCCAATTTTTGCCTAGAATCCCTAGACTGGGACTAAATTTCCCAGTCTAGCATATTAGTCATTGTACACATCAACATCAAAAAAATCAGGTTTTTAGATATTTTTTAGTCATCTCCGGCCTTCAAGGTGCTTCTTTGTTTATCCTCAGTCTCTCATTCTGATTTCAAGTTTCATTTTCTATGTCACATAGTTAGATTTCCATATTACTTTCATTTCTTATTTTCTAAGCATTTTCTTAGTGGTGAACCCCCTTTTCTTAATCACACCTAAGAAAACCCACTTATATATACCATTCCCTTAATTGAATCACTTAGTTGGGGTATCTTGATTTCCTAATGAACTAAGAGTGAAATAGGTCCTAAACCCTAGTTTCATTACTTAAAAGGTGGAACCCTATTTCCTATGGTTCATGTATATCTAGGTTTGCATTTGAAATAGAAACTATACAATTTTTCTTGTTATTAGGTAAATTGGTTATAATTTTCCATAGTAGAGGTTAGAAAACATGGTGTGTTTTGGGTACCATGTGAAGTGCATGTTACAAATCAAGGTGTGTTTTGGAACCAACAATTTTTCATACCCAAACACACTATCTTGAAATAAATTTAAGGATAATGAAGTTCTTATGTACTCAAGACATTGGCATGGCCTTGGTAAGTCTATGCAAAGAACAAACATCATACATAAAGACATTCCTATAGACACAAGGTTGAAATCAACCTTAGTGGGTAATGTAAGGATTATACAAACAAACTTGAGATATAGAAATAAAATACTATGCCCCATTATATACCAATGAAAAAACAACAAATAATGGGAATATCTAGGTGGCCATGAGTAGGAATAGTATGGATAAAAAAGATAAATCAAATAAAAGACCAATTGGAAAACAAATCATGCAACCATCATTTATTTTTCTAAAGTTAGGAAAAATGATATATGATTGGATTATGGTTGATATGGTAAGGATGCATCTTCAAATGAATAGTTGTGATGTATATGGAGAGAGTAGGAAATAGATATGTTAACTATTTATTATTCAAGAGTTGTACCTATGAGTTTTTTCCTATATTGCACAATGTTCAATGTGTATTTTGTCTTGTTTGAATTCAAGTCTAGAAAGCTGAATATTTTTAGATGTGTGGTGTTATGAGATGTATAATGTAGTAGGGTTCATAATGATATAAGAGTTATTATGTGAGTTATTATGTTAATATGTCTCACTTTCTATACCTACAAGTCTAACCTTACTTCTCCCTCTCTCTAAAACTCTCTCTCTACCTCAAGATATATATATATATATATATATCCCTCTCTCTCTCCTTCATACACACCCAACCTCTCTCCACCTAAACCTCCCATTATCCCTCCCTCCATAATTCCCTCTCTCTCACTCTCTCTAGATATATATCTCTCCAATCCTACCACTTCTTGTAAGAAATAATTTTAGAGAACATCAAGATCAAATAGAAGCTAGGAATTATTAAAGAAGAAAATGATAGAGAAATTAGTATTATAATTTTTTAAATTTTGATACTTGGTATTTTAAGTTCATTGTGATGCAAGTGGAACTACAATTGGAGCATTACTAAGTCAACAAGGAAGACTAGTATCTTGATTTTATCCACTTCTGCATTACCATTTTTCCATTACACATACTCCACACTCCTTCCTCAACTTCTCAATAGTAGAAAGAATCTCTTCATTCAATACATTATCTATCTCATTCACTTTGTTCTACTTCTTTTCACGTGTTTTCTGGTCCTTATGTCCCACAATCCATTTTGGGTCCCTATGTCCTACAATCCACCATCACATCTCCCCCTCCTAGTAAGTCCATTGTGGGTCCTTTTGTCCCTCCAACCCTACCACTACCTATCTCCCTCCTTCCCTCCCTCTCTCCTTCCCTCTCTCCCTCTCAAACACACAAAAATTATCTCCACCTAGCCCTCCCTCTCTCCTTAACTCTCTTTATATCTATCTCTCCTAAATGTGATTATTATTTTGACTAATGGAATAAAGGGAAAGTTTCACTTGTATGATGATGTCTACTGATAAGGTGGATGCCCCTCAACATAGTAGGTTGAAAAATTACTCAATTAACATATTTTTCTAGATATTTAAAAGATATCTTGGAGTTAATGTGTACATTGTTTTGTGACAATTACTACACCCATTTTATTGGAGATAGGGTCCTCTAGTTGCACATTACTTTAGAGAAATAATTTCTTCCAAACTATATTGAAATATTATTTTTGTAACTCTTAATAAATAAATTGTAAAGGATAAAATTGGAGGGGATTTTTATATGGAATC
Source organism: Sequoia sempervirens (assembly GCA_007258455.2). Lineage (NCBI taxonomy): Eukaryota > Viridiplantae > Streptophyta > Pinopsida > Cupressales > Cupressaceae > Sequoia > Sequoia sempervirens. The sequence continues at coordinate 342,690,038 of VDFB02000017.1, forward strand.
ATATCTCATTGATGCAACCAATGGTTTCATGAAATTCTTACCTCCCCTAAAAACTAAAGGCTAGGCACGAGATTCTAGTGCATTTTATTTAAAAAATTATTCATAATAATAGATATGAGAGTGAGATACCTACCTCTCCGTATATCCCCTCACACTCTCTACCTACCTCTCCCTCTATTCCTTCAACCTTACCTCTCTCTACGTATCTCTACATATATCCCTCATTTCCTCTCTCCCTTTATCCCTCTCATGCTACCTCAACAGACCTCTTCCTCCCCCCACACCTCTATAATTATCTCTATATGTCATCTTCACCATCCCTCCTAACCTTCCTCCCCCTCCCTTTGTCCCTTTTTCCCCCATCTCTCTCTCTCTTTCCACCTACCCCTCCATTTATCTCTCACTCTCTCCTTCCCTCTCTCTCTCTCCCCCTCTCTCCATTCCTCCCACCCCACAACTCCCTCACTCTACCTACCCCTCTCTCTACCTCTCCCTCCCCTCCTCTCTCTCTCTCTCACACACACACCGCCTCTCTCTAGCTCTCCCACCATACATAGATCATTATCTCTACCTACCTCTATTATGTTTACTTGTAGCATTGAAAAAAGTAATCCTTTTTCACACTTAATTTGGATAATTGACATAAATTTGAATTAATTGTATCTTTGAATAGTGTTTTAATGTGTTTTACACATTCACCTCATTCTAGGGTCCTTATTTAATTAAAATGTACCATAAATTGTCCTTTGCAAGAGTGTTGTAAAGTTTTGTAACACACTTTCACACTTTTCAAGGGTTTATTTAATGAATTGAGCCTAATGGGCCCCTTTTAATGAAATGTACCTAATGTGTACCCTATTTAGACGTTGCAAAGTTTTGTAAAACACTTCCACATTTATCTAGGGTCCCCTTAGTTAATTGTGGTTAATTGGAGTTAATTAACCCTTTTAATTCAAATTTAAACCTTATTTATGACACTTCCTAAAGATCAATCCCGACACCCATAATTCAAATTGCATAACATTTAATTGGGAAAATTAAGGTCCTAGAAAATGGTGCTAAGACCCATTCACCCTAGGTGGCGAATGGGTCCTCCCTTAATAGGACCCCTCTTTCTTTGCTAATTCTACATTGGTTTTTGACCCTTTTTCCATCCACTAGGGTTAGGTCCTGGAAAACTGAGCCAGGACCCATTCACCATAGATGGCGAATGGGTCCTCCCTTAATGAGGACCTCATTTTTGAATTTCATTATGATAGGAATTTAATAATGTTTATTTCTAGATTTGGTGTGGGCCTTAATTATTTGAATTTATAGGTTAATCTCCTAATTTAGTATAAATAAGGGGTTAATTCACATTTTTTCTCCTAGAAATTCATTCTATATCTCCAAGAATTCAAGTTTACAAGCATTAGAGAATTACAAGAGCATTTTCAAAGGCATTTCAATGCATATTTTCAAGGTTTATCGCATCAATTCAAGATCATATCATCATGTCAAGGGTTTAATGCATTCACACATGTTGTTGAGCTAAGAAAATGAGTGTAGCATTGAAGATCTACTTGCAAGCATTGTTTCACATAATATTCAAGGATCAAGATCTATATTCCTCATTGCCACTACATGTTAAATTTCATATTTATATTACAAGACAATATCCAAGGTATCAACATTTCATCATTTCATGTTTCATGCTTCAATTTTGTTGTCTAATCATTTGGTTTAATTACCTAAAATGGGTTTTAATTAGGCAAATGCCTATTCAATAACAATCAACAATTTTTTCTTCCCTCGAATGCATGTTTTCAGATTTATAGGTTGATATCAAGTGGAGAGAAAGTTTAGAGAAAATTTGTCAAAATTGTCAAGTTGCAAAGTTGACCTTTAAAGTGCAAGAATGACGAATTGAAGCTATAGAATTAAGTATATTTTTTCATGAGATAAAAACTAATAATCTAAGAGTGCATAAATTCAAGGAAAATAACCTATATCTCAATTTCAAAAACCATAATAGGGACCCATTCACCACTAAAGGCGAATGAGTCCTTTGTGCCCTAAAAATAGGCTTCTTGCAGCAAGATACACACCTCTTTGAGCTCTAAAAACTTCCCTCATACTTGCTATAATGGTTAGGTATCATTTTTTATTGTTATTTGCATGTTTTTACCCCCATAATTGAATGAAACATCCACCCAATGAAAACTAGGTTCATCATTGATATCCTACTGATGATGAAACTCTTTTTCTATGTTTCATTAACTTACCTCTCTCTACCTACATATCCTTATCTCCATCCATCCCTCTCTCTCTTCCTCCTTCCCACACAACCTCTCTCCACCTATCCCACACCCTCCCTACACCCTCCTCTCACTCTCTCTATACCTACATGTCCTGGGGAACATTACTTCTCTCTCTCTCTCACACACACACACACCCAACCTCTCTCCACCTACCCCTCCCTCCCTCCCTAATTTCATCTCTCACTCTCTCTATACCTACATGTCCCACCTTACATCTCTCTCTCTCTCTCTCACACACACACAATCTCTCTCCACCTACCCCTCCCTCCATCCCTACTTCCATCTCTCATGCTCTATATACCTACAACCATGCTTAGATGGTGAAGGTAGTGATGATTGAGTAGAGTGAGAAATTTAGTATTTACTTAAGGAGTTGCTACTATAGCACTAGTTTATTGAGACCTTTATCATGTTACCAAGGAAAGTGCATTTCCCTTCAACCACTTATCTCTCGTCATGGTATGGATTTTAGAGCACATACAACTATACTAGTAAGTGACTAACCCAATTATTTCAATTGGTATAATACCATGTAATATTTGGAAATGGAGATAGCCACCCAAGATCAATTATATTTAAGGGAAAACTTAAACGAAAAAAATATGACAAAATAATTTATTCTAGTCAAATGAATGAAAATGAATTCAATGAGATTATTTTCATAATAGAGCCACAAGTGATTCTATATAAGATACAACCATAAGAAATGTGAATATACGATATAGGATAACTAAAATCTAGTCGCATGTGAGTTTAGTGTCTCCACTAAAAAAGGGAAGTAAAAATCACATGATCCAAGTATAGCTTACCTATGTAGGTACCAACATAGAAAAGCATGTCCTAGACTAGGTATACAATATTTGATAAAGTAATAAAACTAAATTTAATAAAATAGAATAGTGCAACAAAATGTAAAGGTGGCAAAGAATGAGTGACATGGTCATTTATCATTAGTGATAATAAAATGGATAAATTAAGAGATTATATCTTTATCCATTATGTTTGAGCCCTAATGATTAATTTATAGTGATAAACACAAACCATTTTACCTACACAATATTTAAAAATATTGGTAATGTTAGTAAAAAATAAATCAACAATCAAAGATGAATGTATGGCCTATTTTTGGTGCCTCCATTTATGTGGTTCTAAATATGTGGATTCTCTATGGGAACTTGTGCTATGTTATAAAATGGTGAAGTGTGATGTGGATGTATGAAAATAAGTGTGTTGAACCTAATAATATAATTAATAGGTTTGTGTTGTGTTTATTTTCTTTGTAGTATTTTTTCAAAGTAGGTAATGTGTTTGATTCCCATTGGTAAAAATAATATATATATAAATATGTGTGTGTGTGTATATATATATATATATGTATATATATATGTAGGTACGTATATATACGTATAGATACATATACATATATATATACATAGACATACATACATATATATATATATATATGTATATATATACATATACATATATATATATATATACATACATATATATACATATATACACACACATATATATAGGGGAGAGGACCCAATACCTGAGCATGGTTGAATAGTTGTTATAGCATTTTTTGGTTTTATGCCCAATATTTTAATCAATATTGGACAAATAGTTGTGACTATAAAGTTGTTAGTGTTGATGATGACTACCCATAATTGAATGAAATGTATTCCTTAGATCTAAAGAGTAACAAATCATGTGATGCCACATCATCTCACCAATAAAATATGATTTAGTGCACAAGTATCAGTCTCATTTTTTTCGCCTTTTTGGACACCTCGGAAAAATGCATGTTGATGTGGAATTAAATTTGATAATGTGGCCTTGAAACCTTAGTTATAAGCAAGGGACTTACCAAGTAAGCCACTGTAAAAAATTGGGAGTGATTTAAAATTTCCACATGCAATTTTGAGAAGTGTGAAGTTAGGATGCTCAATTGAGTCCTCTCCCCTAAAGGCCTTCCCATACTTCTCTCATTTAGAATTATCATCTAGCATGGTATCTCACAAGGAAAGTTGGATAGAAATGTGATGTGAATGGGTCATTTATATTGGATAGGAGACAAATATCTAGAGTTTCTATGCAGTTGAAATATATAGTCTTATATGAGGTGCTCTAACATGTTCTATGGTAGAATATTTTCAATCTCACTTAGAAATTATTTTAGGTTCATTTTCTCATTTCATCAAATCCTTCATAAAAATATGTTCCTCTATTCTTCTTATTAATTTATTGTAGCATAGGTCCTGTGAACTTATATAACATAGTGTAATGAATTTGTGCTTAATCCTTTTAGATCTCATATCTTATAAATATTTATAGATTTACACTAGTTTTGATTTTAGGGTTACACATGAATTTAAAAAACCTTAAGGTGATTCATATAAGGGTGATATCCTCTCATTCATGTTTGATTTGTTGATTATTACCTTTCTAATAGTTCTTGAGAGTTTGTTTAATAGTAACTTAGTACATACTAATACTTACTATAATATTTTATGTTAGTATCCATAGGGTGTAACTTGTTGAAGGCCTATAACATGTTAGTGGTATTTATTGATCCTATATTTTACGTCTAGGATCACCATGCTCAGATTTATAGAGCAAAAATTTTAGAGGATATGTCCACTCCTATCATTTGGTCTCTAATTTCCTACAATTTTATCATGATTTTTTCCTCATTAGTGTAGGTTTACATACATTCATTGGTCTAGAGGTATTGATTTCCTTCTCTAAGGGTGTGGCTTAACAATTCTGGAATTCAATAGGTAATATATGAAAGAGTGAGTGATGCTTATTGTTTACTCATGTTTGTTTGTTTTTCTAATAATAACACTACTATGTGCATCTTGATATACAATCAATAATATTGATCGCTTCATATTCATTATTGTCCCTTTCTTGCAATATGTCATTTAAATAGATATTATAGTAAAATGATGATTACTTTTTCTAGTGACAAAATATTTTTTCTATGTTTAGAAAATAGTAAAATTTAGAAGATAAAATGTATAATCTATTCACCAAGAATAGTTAGCAAATATTTTTCATATACATTAATTAATTTACAAAACAATTACAACAATTAAATAGTTTAAAATATCTTTATTGTCTTTATAACTATTCACATAGAATCTTCTTTAACAAATTACTTCAATCTATAATTAAAAATTCATGGTCAATATTCCATACACAAAGAATAAATATCCAAATATATAAAAAAATAATGCAAAACACTAAAAATAAATCATATTATAAAATATATTTAAAGTAAAGAATAACTACTTTGAGGTCCCCGGCCCCAACTATAACAACATTCTCTAATTTGAAATTCCTTTCCCCTTCCTTAAGCGATTTAAAAAGAATAGGCTCTCTATTTGAAAATTTCACTCTAAATACCTACCTCCATAAGATAGTGTAAACTGGCGAGGTCCATCATTACCAATAGGGGCTTGACATTTTTGCCGAGCTATTTGCTGGCGTAGAAGATGACAAAATCGACACCTTCACGGCCGAGGAGCTTGGCGACAAAGTTGTTACAACAACACCTGGGCAAGTGAGTGTCATTGACGTCGACAAGTCTGAGCTCACATCACGATGAGGACGCTGACTGTACACAGCTACCGGAAAATCCAGAGGAACGTATGGCAACTCAGCCTCCCTTTTCAATATCTTTATCACCTCTCTCATTTTGGGTCTTGACGTGGGATCTGGATGAGAGCACAGGAGCCCCACAACCGTCAGACGCTCCATGTCCTCGGCATTGAACTTTCCACCCAGTTTTTCATCCACCGCATGTAGGAGCTTTCCTTTTCATACAAATCCCAAACCTGTTAGAAAGTAATTTCTCCCATTGATTGTGGAAATAGAAACATTGGTTGTGGAAATAGAAACTTCAGTTTTGCATGAGCAATATCTATTGTAATTAGAAATAAGCTAAAATTTAGTTGAGTTTTTTCTATAGTTTTCATGTTCTAGATTTTTCATGTAAGTTGTAAAATCCTCTATAAAAGAGTCATGATGTAATTGATTTTCTAAGATGTAATCAAATCTGATGAAGTAATATAAAATATATTTTGTGTGTAGCAGCACATTGTGCAAATTATTGTGTTTATTTGAATTGATGTGTTGAGCAAGTTATTGTTTTCTATATATTTGTTTTTTGTTTATCTCCATTAAATCTAACATGTGGTATCAGAGCCGGTTTGAAAAAATTATGTGGGTTTGAAAATTTGCAGCAGCAAGAGATGATGCAAAAAGGATTGTAAGAGGTGAAAAAAATGAGATATGCATGTGTTGCTAATTATATATCAAAAAAGGTTGTGTTTTATTTTATTGCAGATTATATCTGAGTGCCAAAAATTTTCAAAGAAGATTGTTTGTTGTTAATCTCAGCTATAGAGAAAGTTGTTGATGTGAAGCCGCTTGAAGGAGAAAAGTGTTGTCCAAAAGGAAAAGGGTTCACAGGAGGCCATAAGAAATGGTGGTAAATCGTTATTTAATGTATGGAAGAGTTAAGGAGATTATGTGAAGAGATGATAACCATTGAAAGAAAGGCATAGAATCCCCAATCAAAGAGAAATGCAGTTTAAAGTCACTGAAAAGGTAAGATAAAAAGTTGCAGTGCTTTATTTTGTTGTTGTTAAGGGGGAGATCTAGTTGTTTAAATTGAAAATCACAGTTTGAGCGAAGGAAAAAGAAATTGTTTAAAGTTGGTTGAAAGGTAACTTGGTAGCAGAATCAGAGTCAAGTGCAAAGGTAAGGTGTAGTTAATCATTTGTTTCAATGGGTAAAGCTGGTAAACGTGTTATGAAAGAAAATGAAGCTTTAGAGGAAGAATTGATTAAAGTTAAAAAAGATAATTTTGAATTAGCAAGAAAAATAAAGGAGTTGATAAAGGAGAAATATGAGTGTTTATGTGAAATTGAGGAACGTGGAAAAGAATTGGGTAATGTTAAAAGAAAGAATGAAGAATTAGAAGAAAAAATAAAATTGTTTGATGAGGTTAAGAAAATGAAAGAAGTTTTTGAAGAAAAACTAAAATTATTAGAAGAAGAAAGTTGTTTGCAGAAGGAAGAAATATGTAAGTTGAAAGAATAAAATAAATGTTTAAGGACAAAGCCAATGGTAAGTGATGTTGCTTGTGGTATAGAAGATTTGTATTGTTCAGTTGATAAATCAAGTGGTTTGTGTGATATAACTAATACTGTTTATGATGAAAAATGCATAGATGAAGAATGTAAAGATGATGATGTGTTTGGATCTAAAAATTATGTTAATTGTAATAAGAATGGTGTTGGTTTTAAAATTATGCAAAAAATGGGTTATAAAGGTAAAGGTCTAGGAAAACATGGGCAAGGAATGAGAGAGCCCATACAACCAATTGTGAGAACAAGAAATGAAGGCCTGGGATATGGTGAGAAAGATAGAAATGATGTAAGTGTTACAAGTTCATGTAAATCAGTTAAAAGCATGGAGTTTATGCAATGTTCTCATTGTTATAGGGGAGGACATAAAAAAGAGAAATGTTGGGATCTTAATCCTTGTAAAATTTGTGGGTTGAAAAATCACTCAAAAAATTTTTGTTGGAACAGAGAGTGGAATGAACAATCTATGAAAGATTGTATGAAGATCGATTATGGATGGATCGATGGATCCAATTGGAGAAAAGTTACAGGTATGTTTAAAAGAATGTATAAGCCTAAATATTGGCATGGTAAAAGCAATGTTGGTTTTCAAACAAAGTTTGAAAGACTGCCACAACAATTGGTGAAGAGTTGAAGATAATTTGAAGGTTTCATGAAGATTGAAGATTGAGTGAGTGAGAAGATTTGGAAAACAAGAATTTGAAGAATGAAAATGCTAAAGCATGTGGTCGAAATTAAGGGGGAGTGTTAGAAAGTAATTTCTCCCATTGATTGTGGAAATAGAAACTTCAGTTTTGCATGAGCAATATCTATTGTAATTAGAAATAAGCTAAAATTTAGTTGAGTTTTTTCTATAGTTTGCATGTTCTAGATTTTTCATGTAAGTTGTAAAATCCTCTATAAAAGAGGCATGATGTAATTGATTTTCTAAGATGTAATCAAATCTGATGAAGCAATATAAAATATATTTTGTGTGTAGCAGCACATTGTGCAAATTATTGTGTTTATTTGAATTGATGTGTTGAGCAAGTTATTGTTTTCTATGTATTTGTTTTTTGTTTATCTCCATTAAATCTAACAAAACCCACTCTACCAGTCTGGAATTGTTTTCATCAAGGGTGCGGTCAACGGGCCGCCTTCCGCACGCAATTTCCAGCGTAACCGCCCCAAAGCTGTACACGTCGGCCTCTCGACTGGTCGTCCCCGTTGTATAGCACTCGGGAGCTAAATAACCCCGCATGCCCGCCACAACGGTCGTATGGGAAGCTGCCTGATCACGCTCCATCAGTCTTGCTAAACCAAAATCACCGAGATTGGCAGTGAAATTGGAATCCAACATTACGTTGCTTGCCTTGACGTCTCGGTGAACAACACGCACGTCCCATTCATCGTGGAGATAAACAAGAGCAGACGCTATGTCACATGCAATACTATATCTTATGTCCCAATGCAGAGTACCCTTCTCCTTCCCAAAAATGTGTTTATCCAGACTCCCGTTTGGCAGGTATTCGTAAACCAGAAGTAACTCTCCCTTTTCATGGCACCATCCTAAAAGCTGCACAAGGTTACGGTGTCGGAGCCTACTGATTGTGGCAACCTCAGAAACATACTCCTTTCTTCCTTGTTTTGAGCCTTGTGCTATTCTCTTAACAACCACCGCCTCCGCCGTGCCGGGCAAGATGCCTCTGTAGACGCCACCGAAGCCGCCTTGCCCAAGCTTTTCGTCGTCGCAGAAGTTTCTTGTCGCAGCACTGAGCTCGGCGTAGGAGAATCTTCGGGGACCTGGAGAGAGCCATTCATCAAGCTCGACATCTCTTTCTTCCATTGCCTCTCCTCCGTTTTTGCTTTTTCTGAGATGCCACCGCAAGCCAACAAATATGAAACCGCATACGCCCACAACGGTGCAGAACACCGATACCAAAATAAATTTAATAGAATTGCTTGGAGGAGCAGCCGGTTCGGTTTCCCACGAATAGTCATGAGAAAAACTCCAAGAGTTCACAGTGTGTGTCTCTTTTGAGAGTCCAGTGGAAGCCGAGAGGCCAACCTGGATGTTTTCTGGAAAAAATTCCCGCAGATCTATATAAAAGGACAACAGCGGTCTTTCGGGTTTAGAAACAATAGATTTGCCGGAACTACACAAGAGAAAGACTTGCAGATTCTTTTCTCCACCGTCATAATCTACCCAGGCACCTCATCTTTCTCCATTCTTGAGATCTTGGTCGGAAGAGCGAAAGGGTCTACTCGAGTTGCTGACCGAAACACAAGATATTGAGATAGCGTTATTGACGTCGATGCCCACATGATTGTCATCGGGATCCCATTCATTCTGGTATGTGTCAAATTCCACAGCAACAATCTTATAGAATGGTCGACTATAACTTGACTTGTTAAATAATCCTAAATTTCCGCCTGCTGCGTTGATGGGTTGCTCCATCCCAAAAGGCGCCAAGAAGAAAGCTAGTCCGTCTCCATAAGTGTTCTGAGAATTATCGCTCGGGCAAATAACGAATTGGAAATGTATAGAAAAATTTGCTAGAGCCCGAGAGGAGCTGTTCCATAGCGGAATAGGCTTTTTATATACAGCCCAGCCGAAGCTGGCCTGTACGTTCCCCGATGTTTGATTTATGGTAAGCTCTATCTTGTCAAATTCTCCTTGACTGAAGGGTTCAAGTTTGGCATCATTTTCGACACATATATCTCTCCAAGGAGGGAACGAAAAGTTACCTATTTCTGCATGTGAGTAAAAAACAAAAGAAGCAACACAGCAAAAGAAACGCAGGGCGGGCAAAGGTTGGAAGAGCTTGGCCATCTTAATATCTGCTTTGCAGGGTTTTTAATGATAACTGTATAGTAGCCCTAACGATTTGTTTGTATATCTTTATAACAAAGACATAGAAGGCACGCAGTTTTGCTTGAGGTCTTCGGGCCCGGTATTAAGCGCCCAAGTTTCGATATCTTCCGGTATATTATAAATTTCATTGTGGAATTCCCTTTGGATATGCGGACAGACAGTTAAAATAAGCATAAACTTCTTATAATCGTTTACCGTCGAGGTGAAACTACTGTCGCGTTGCACCTCGCGGACAGAAGGCTTTGCTTTCAATGACCATAAAATTACAACATTAAAAATTTTCTATTCCTGGTTACGCATTGTACGCAAAATGCTCGATAGCTTCGATTTTCTCTTTAATATAAAAATTTAAATACCCTCGTTAGTTGCCGTTGGTCTCTAAGAGCACTGATTTATATTAAGATATGTTTTTGTCCACCCAAGGTAAGTGATCTATTCAATGGTGATAATCAATATTTATGAATTACTGTATAAAATGAGTTTTTTTTTTTTTTTTGGAAGTTAGCAAAAAAATTATCTTAATTTATTTCTATTATCACTTATTTCTAAAATTTGGGTCTGATTTCAAATCTAATAAAATCTAATAATTTGTCAACCCAATTCAAATATGTTAACTTACAAAAATCGTTCAAGTAATTTCTATGTGTATGAAACTAAATTCTTAACTTCAAAAATTTGAATTTCATAATTTCAAACCTTGTTTTCTTCTTTTTTAATCATTATGAGTTAATTAAAATAAAACTTATTTTGAATTGTATAATATAGTGATATATATAAGGACTTGTCCTAATTCATTTAGATTGACTAGAATCCTCAATATGAGGTTTCGTATGAGAATGTTGCAACTACATAATAAGCTTCCATCCTCTTATAGATAATACATGGTTTCTTATTGTCTTCAATGTTGGTTCATCACAATTAAATTGGCCTACCTAAGGGCCTAAATAAAGACAACTTAAATTTAACTTAGAAAGTTCCAAACCAACATTTGTAAACACCATTTTCCTACAAATAGATCAAAGGCAAAAATGTGTCTAGAGGAGAAGATTCACTACCCCTAAAATGATGAGGTCTCTAGGAATGAATTTGTGTCAACTACCTTAGGGATCAAAGCTCAGATGACGGGAATGGGAATGAGGAATATTTGTGTAATTTAACTAAATAAACACTAAACTACTAGTGCTGAGAATAACAAAATTACTTAATTACAAGGATAAATGCTATAATTAAAATATTTAGTATACAAAAATAGAAAGTGCATAAATCATAGATTTTATAATCAAGAGGATTAGCCCTCAACCTTGGATGACAATGCACCATAGGGATGTTTGCAACTCGTGTTGTCGTCTCTGGTAAAATAGAGAATAAAAGTTGAATCTGAAATGTATAGCTTATTAAACTTGTACATCTACACATAGATAAAATGAGAAAAATTTTGGTGGCTATTTCGGGCCTTGCCTTAGTCAAATCCTTGTTTTGTTGTTTTTATCTCTACAAACAACTAGATAGGTGTAGCAGATAAAAATACATAAAGAAAAATTCATGTGAAAGAAACAAACCCCACAAAGGAAGAGACCCCCTATCATCAATATAAAAGATGAGTGATAGAAACAAACCTTGCAAGGATGAGAACCACTATCACAAATAAGATAGACGAGATCAAAGAGATAAGATCAAATAGGTGAGATAAGATAACAAGAGAGAATTATGAATCGCTTGTGGCTCCTCTCTTGGATGGATACACATGATGTAGTAGCATGCAAGAGATGCCTTGACTATTTCTTGAGAGAGAAATCTAGTAGAACTTCATCATGAGAGTAAGAAAGAAAGAGAAGAGAAAGAGAGAGTGAAGAGACTGTAGTAGAAGGTGAATGGAAGGGAAAAATAAGGTTTTGTGAGGTTGCATGGGTGGGAGGGGTCATTACTCACACGTTTTCCCTGCAATGAGATGTGCCATAGAAAATTGACACAAAATATTATCATTTGAATCTCAAAAAATTCATAGATGCTAGCACATCTTGGAGATGTCTACTCATCGCACAAGTTTCTGGCTCAAAACTTTACACAAACTTAAAGTATTTAGGCTACTAATGTTTCATCATTGGCTCCCATAGAGTTAGAATCATGAAATTCCAACTTTTTTTTTGTCATAAATACAACGGACCTAAATGCATAAGTATGAAATTACAATGAGGTAAAATTTGATGACACTATATATTTTCCCCCACTTTAGTGAGCTAATTTTGGAGAAAAATCATCTACACTTAAGTAGCTAAAATGACATGAATGCTAATTTTGACATCTTATACTTTTTGTAAAAAAGGATACTCTACAGGTCACATAGGTCAAGGAAGTAGGTATTGATAATGCCCCAATGTTTGAGCTTGGTGAGAAACTAGAGCATCTAACATGAAATTTAGTTCTATAAAAGAAAAGGATGGATTAGTTTCAAAATTAGAAGAAACTACCATGACAAGAAGAATGCTAAAGAATTTTTTTGGTAAGTCAAAAATAAAATTCCATAGAGAAGTGAGTATATGCCCCCTCCTATTTTTTATCCCAGCTAGGTGTGTTAAAATAGGAAGGTGAGAAAGGGTAATTTCACTACAAAAACATGGGAAATTTTTTACCTATATACACTCTATGTGGGCCCATGGAAGGTCATTTTCCATATTCACTATGAGGATTTTGTTGACATTTCTATAGAATTTTTAGTATAATTCCTTGCAAATGAGACTTCATACTTTTGAGGATTGAGAAGTTTCTGATTTAAGTGGAGAGGGTGAGCCACTCAATGAGGTGTGAGAAAATTTCCCCCTAGGCTTTCATTTCTAATCATTCTTTAGCTTAGAAGAATTACGAGTAGCATAGGCATCTAATCAACACAACAACATTCTACAAATGTGCTACCATCCCATGCGACGATGTCCATCAACCTTGTTGGCATCAAGATTGTGTTCTATCATCAGCTGAGTAGGCCTCACACACTTCTAGGCCACACAAACGTCTGCATAATATTGCATAGGTGTCACACAGACAAAGAAATACAATTTAGCATATGTCTAGTGTAGAGATGGTTTTTCCTTGACATGTAGTATTTTTATGGTTTTCTAGGGGTTGCCCCAAATCCACGAGCATGGTGAGGGTGTTATGGTATCAATATTGTAGAGTCACATTGATTAGATTTCTCCTAATGATCATGTATTCTTGCAGTGGGTCGGGCTATGGTGGGTATACACCATTCCTGAGATCTACTTCCACTCGTTGATGTTAATGGCAGCGATGGAGAGGTGGAATGCAAAGAAATTATTATTTTATCTCTTAATAGGGGATATGAATGCTAAAATTGAGGATGTCAATCAAATCCTCAAAATTCCCATATGTGGAGAGTGAATGAAATGTAAGGAGGGGTTTTCATCTCATGATGCACAATTGGTGCAACAATAGAACATCAATTGTGTGATTCTTGAGGAGATTTATGACCATATTTATATGAGGTGGTTCAATAATGGTCACATCGAAGTGTCATTATTGTGTCATGTAATCGTCATGACAGTGGCACTGCACACCATTATTGATGGACAAGGCTCTCACCTCCCTGAGGGCATCTTCTATTACATTAGAGCAATGGATGATTGAAGTACTCTCTTTGCCTAGGATCATAGCATGCTTTCTCATTTATACCATGACCTTGAAAGATATGTATGTAAAATTATGGAAAATGGTTTCTTAGTGGTTTAGGACATAGAACAACACATTTCACAATCATTCATTCAAGGAAAACCCTAGAGATCTCAATCTAAAATATGCAAAGGATAAAGAGATCTTGCAATAGGGTTGTCCTAGGATCTGATTGTAAACTAAAGAGGGGTTTTCCACCAAGAAAAGGCTTGCAAAGATCAATGAAATTCAATTTCTAATGCTTAAACCTAATGCAATGCAATACTTCACTAAATTTCCTAAAAATGCAAGTAAAATAGAATAAAAGATGAGAGATGAAAGGTGTGCACCTCAAAACCTAAAGAGGACTAGATGAAGCTTTCAAATGCTAAAAATATTGAATTTAAAGCTGACTGGGACTCATATGCTAGACTACAATTTAGTCCCAGTTAGGGTTTTGGGTAGGAACTAGAATATAAGGAGATATGGTGAAACTCCTAAAATCTACAAAATTTCCTATAGTGGGACTCATTAAGAAGTGGTATTAGTCTAGTTAGGTTTTCTAGAAATTAAAGTTTGATTATGCTCTTCAATGTTTGCTTTGTCCTTTCAATTTTATTTTCGGATCGACACTCTAATTTGCAACCTAAGATGTCTTCCAATGATCTGCAATACAAGGTGAAAACTTTGACAACTTTCTCCAAACTTCCTCTTTAATGTTTCTTCAACCTAAACCTACAAATCACACAATAAAGAGAGGGGAAAATGATGTTTTGTTAGTAGAAAGTGGTTTTCCTTGGTCAAACCCCATTTTTGTAATCAAACCTTGAAATGAAATGAAATACAAAAGGAGAATGATTAATGACAAAAGTTTAATGTTGCAACTCACCAAACCCTAGCAATAAAGTGCTACAAACATGTATAAAAGTGGCTCTAATGGATGTACATCTTGACTCTTTATTGGATGTGATAGAGCTTGAATTGAATGATAGCTTGAATTATGAAACCCTATATCACAAATGTTAGCTCAAAAACATACATGATGCATGATGACTTTGACATAATGCTTGATGCTTGAATAATTATCTAAAACACTTGATAATCAGCCCTTGGATGCTCTTGAATACTCTTCTAAACTCTTGAATTCTCTTGTGAACTAAATTTTTTTATAAGGTTGCTCATTCAACATGTTAGGTCACTTGATTTCTTCTTAGGATAAAAATGGCTAAATAAACTTGTATTTATACTTGTTAATGCCAAATTTCGCAAAATTACGACACAAAAATTTGACATCTAATATAGGAGGATAAAATACCACCAGGAATTTAAATTAAATTTTATTTTGGAGCACATGAGACTTATACACCACAAGTGGTGTATGAGTCCCATTAGGCCTAACTAAGGGACACATTTTAAAAAATGCTTGGAATGATGCAAAATCTAAATTGGGATCCAAAATATAGGTGGGACTCATATGCCCAACATGGTTTATGAGTCCTAGATCACCAAATTTGGTCCACAACCTAAAAAAATCTAAATTAGGATTGGATCTTGTTTTATGTTGAGATTATCCTTGAAAATATGCATTAATTAAGGCTTGTGGATGTAAAATAAGGCCAATTAAGGCATAAAGAAGCCCAATTATTTAATAAAACCCTAGAAGAGTGTGAAAGTGTGTTACAACACTCCAAAATAAGGTACAATTAAGTTTATTTGGTTCATAAGGGCCCAAGACCTAATGTGAATATTTTAGACACATTACAATAGTAAATCAAGGCCATGTTAGGGAGTACTTTTTCTGTCATTACATCTAGCCCCCACTTTAGTAAGAGGATGAACTTGATTCAAACTCACACTAAAGTAGACCAATATGCATCAAGGGGGGTCCAAATGTATCAATGCTAGTAAGGTAGGATGACCATGATTAAGAGGGTTGTGAAAGCCCCCAAGACCAAGGTCATATGAAAAACCAACATAGGCAAAAAAGAACACACATGAAGATGTTATAAAGAGAAATAACAAGGCTCAAGCATGCACTACCAAAGGAAAAGAAAAAAGAAAAAGAAAAAAAAGAAGGGATGGATAGGGCTTCAACCGTTTGTCGAACACAATGTGGATTA
>VDFB02000017.1:342706236-342918135 GCA_007258455.2 Sequoia sempervirens
TATATATATATATATATATATACATATATATATATACATACATATATATATATATACATATATACATACATATACACACACATATATATAGGGGAGAGGACCCAATACCTGAGCATGGTTGAATAGTTGTTATAGCATTTTTTGGTTTTATGCCCAATATTTTAATCAATATTGGACAAATAGTTGTGACTATAAAGTTGTTAGTGTTGATGATGACTACCCATAATTGAATGAAATGTATTCCTTAGATCTAAAGAGTAACAAATCATGTGATGCCACATCATCTCACCAATAAAATATGATTTAGTGCACAAGTATCAGTCTCATTTTTTTCGCCTTTTTGGACACCTCGGAAAAATGCATGTTGATGTGGAATTAAATTTGATAATGTGGCCTTGAAACCTTAGTTATAAGCAAGGGACTTACCAAGTAAGCCACTGTAAAAAATTGGGAGTGATTTAAAATTTCCACATGCAATTTTGAGAAGTGTGAAGTTAGGATGCTCAATTGAGTCCTCTCCCCTAAAGGCCTTCCCATACTTCTCTCATTTAGAATTATCATCTAGCATGGTATCTCACAAGGAAAGTTGGATAGAAATGTGATGTGAATGGGTCATTTATATTGGATAGGAGACAAATATCTAGAGTTTCTATGCAGTTGAAATATATAGTCTTATATGAGGTGCTCTAACATGTTCTATGGTAGAATATTTTCAATCTCACTTAGAAATTATTTTAGGTTCATTTTCTCATTTCATCAAATCCTTCATAAAAATATGTTCCTCTATTCTTCTTATTAATTTATTGTAGCATAGGTCCTGTGAACTTATATAACATAGTGTAATGAATTTGTGCTTAATCCTTTTAGATCTCATATCTTATAAATATTTATAGATTTACACTAGTTTTGATTTTAGGGTTACACATGAATTTAAAAAACCTTAAGGTGATTCATATAAGGGTGATATCCTCTCATTCATGTTTGATTTGTTGATTATTACCTTTCTAATAGTTCTTGAGAGTTTGTTTAATAGTAACTTAGTACATACTAATACTTACTATAATATTTTATGTTAGTATCCATAGGGTGTAACTTGTTGAAGGCCTATAACATGTTAGTGGTATTTATTGATCCTATATTTTACGTCTAGGATCACCATGCTCAGATTTATAGAGCAAAAATTTTAGAGGATATGTCCACTCCTATCATTTGGTCTCTAATTTCCTACAATTTTATCATGATTTTTTCCTCATTAGTGTAGGTTTACATACATTCATTGGTCTAGAGGTATTGATTTCCTTCTCTAAGGGTGTGGCTTAACAATTCTGGAATTCAATAGGTAATATATGAAAGAGTGAGTGATGCTTATTGTTTACTCATGTTTGTTTGTTTTTCTAATAATAACACTACTATGTGCATCTTGATATACAATCAATAATATTGATCGCTTCATATTCATTATTGTCCCTTTCTTGCAATATGTCATTTAAATAGATATTATAGTAAAATGATGATTACTTTTTCTAGTGACAAAATATTTTTTCTATGTTTAGAAAATAGTAAAATTTAGAAGATAAAATGTATAATCTATTCACCAAGAATAGTTAGCAAATATTTTTCATATACATTAATTAATTTACAAAACAATTACAACAATTAAATAGTTTAAAATATCTTTATTGTCTTTATAACTATTCACATAGAATCTTCTTTAACAAATTACTTCAATCTATAATTAAAAATTCATGGTCAATATTCCATACACAAAGAATAAATATCCAAATATATAAAAAAATAATGCAAAACACTAAAAATAAATCATATTATAAAATATATTTAAAGTAAAGAATAACTACTTTGAGGTCCCCGGCCCCAACTATAACAACATTCTCTAATTTGAAATTCCTTTCCCCTTCCTTAAGCGATTTAAAAAGAATAGGCTCTCTATTTGAAAATTTCACTCTAAATACCTACCTCCATAAGATAGTGTAAACTGGCGAGGTCCATCATTACCAATAGGGGCTTGACATTTTTGCCGAGCTATTTGCTGGCGTAGAAGATGACAAAATCGACACCTTCACGGCCGAGGAGCTTGGCGACAAAGTTGTTACAACAACACCTGGGCAAGTGAGTGTCATTGACGTCGACAAGTCTGAGCTCACATCACGATGAGGACGCTGACTGTACACAGCTACCGGAAAATCCAGAGGAACGTATGGCAACTCAGCCTCCCTTTTCAATATCTTTATCACCTCTCTCATTTTGGGTCTTGACGTGGGATCTGGATGAGAGCACAGGAGCCCCACAACCGTCAGACGCTCCATGTCCTCGGCATTGAACTTTCCACCCAGTTTTTCATCCACCGCATGTAGGAGCTTTCCTTTTCATACAAATCCCAAACCTGTTAGAAAGTAATTTCTCCCATTGATTGTGGAAATAGAAACATTGGTTGTGGAAATAGAAACTTCAGTTTTGCATGAGCAATATCTATTGTAATTAGAAATAAGCTAAAATTTAGTTGAGTTTTTTCTATAGTTTTCATGTTCTAGATTTTTCATGTAAGTTGTAAAATCCTCTATAAAAGAGTCATGATGTAATTGATTTTCTAAGATGTAATCAAATCTGATGAAGTAATATAAAATATATTTTGTGTGTAGCAGCACATTGTGCAAATTATTGTGTTTATTTGAATTGATGTGTTGAGCAAGTTATTGTTTTCTATATATTTGTTTTTTGTTTATCTCCATTAAATCTAACATGTGGTATCAGAGCCGGTTTGAAAAAATTATGTGGGTTTGAAAATTTGCAGCAGCAAGAGATGATGCAAAAAGGATTGTAAGAGGTGAAAAAAATGAGATATGCATGTGTTGCTAATTATATATCAAAAAAGGTTGTGTTTTATTTTATTGCAGATTATATCTGAGTGCCAAAAATTTTCAAAGAAGATTGTTTGTTGTTAATCTCAGCTATAGAGAAAGTTGTTGATGTGAAGCCGCTTGAAGGAGAAAAGTGTTGTCCAAAAGGAAAAGGGTTCACAGGAGGCCATAAGAAATGGTGGTAAATCGTTATTTAATGTATGGAAGAGTTAAGGAGATTATGTGAAGAGATGATAACCATTGAAAGAAAGGCATAGAATCCCCAATCAAAGAGAAATGCAGTTTAAAGTCACTGAAAAGGTAAGATAAAAAGTTGCAGTGCTTTATTTTGTTGTTGTTAAGGGGGAGATCTAGTTGTTTAAATTGAAAATCACAGTTTGAGCGAAGGAAAAAGAAATTGTTTAAAGTTGGTTGAAAGGTAACTTGGTAGCAGAATCAGAGTCAAGTGCAAAGGTAAGGTGTAGTTAATCATTTGTTTCAATGGGTAAAGCTGGTAAACGTGTTATGAAAGAAAATGAAGCTTTAGAGGAAGAATTGATTAAAGTTAAAAAAGATAATTTTGAATTAGCAAGAAAAATAAAGGAGTTGATAAAGGAGAAATATGAGTGTTTATGTGAAATTGAGGAACGTGGAAAAGAATTGGGTAATGTTAAAAGAAAGAATGAAGAATTAGAAGAAAAAATAAAATTGTTTGATGAGGTTAAGAAAATGAAAGAAGTTTTTGAAGAAAAACTAAAATTATTAGAAGAAGAAAGTTGTTTGCAGAAGGAAGAAATATGTAAGTTGAAAGAATAAAATAAATGTTTAAGGACAAAGCCAATGGTAAGTGATGTTGCTTGTGGTATAGAAGATTTGTATTGTTCAGTTGATAAATCAAGTGGTTTGTGTGATATAACTAATACTGTTTATGATGAAAAATGCATAGATGAAGAATGTAAAGATGATGATGTGTTTGGATCTAAAAATTATGTTAATTGTAATAAGAATGGTGTTGGTTTTAAAATTATGCAAAAAATGGGTTATAAAGGTAAAGGTCTAGGAAAACATGGGCAAGGAATGAGAGAGCCCATACAACCAATTGTGAGAACAAGAAATGAAGGCCTGGGATATGGTGAGAAAGATAGAAATGATGTAAGTGTTACAAGTTCATGTAAATCAGTTAAAAGCATGGAGTTTATGCAATGTTCTCATTGTTATAGGGGAGGACATAAAAAAGAGAAATGTTGGGATCTTAATCCTTGTAAAATTTGTGGGTTGAAAAATCACTCAAAAAATTTTTGTTGGAACAGAGAGTGGAATGAACAATCTATGAAAGATTGTATGAAGATCGATTATGGATGGATCGATGGATCCAATTGGAGAAAAGTTACAGGTATGTTTAAAAGAATGTATAAGCCTAAATATTGGCATGGTAAAAGCAATGTTGGTTTTCAAACAAAGTTTGAAAGACTGCCACAACAATTGGTGAAGAGTTGAAGATAATTTGAAGGTTTCATGAAGATTGAAGATTGAGTGAGTGAGAAGATTTGGAAAACAAGAATTTGAAGAATGAAAATGCTAAAGCATGTGGTCGAAATTAAGGGGGAGTGTTAGAAAGTAATTTCTCCCATTGATTGTGGAAATAGAAACTTCAGTTTTGCATGAGCAATATCTATTGTAATTAGAAATAAGCTAAAATTTAGTTGAGTTTTTTCTATAGTTTGCATGTTCTAGATTTTTCATGTAAGTTGTAAAATCCTCTATAAAAGAGGCATGATGTAATTGATTTTCTAAGATGTAATCAAATCTGATGAAGCAATATAAAATATATTTTGTGTGTAGCAGCACATTGTGCAAATTATTGTGTTTATTTGAATTGATGTGTTGAGCAAGTTATTGTTTTCTATGTATTTGTTTTTTGTTTATCTCCATTAAATCTAACAAAACCCACTCTACCAGTCTGGAATTGTTTTCATCAAGGGTGCGGTCAACGGGCCGCCTTCCGCACGCAATTTCCAGCGTAACCGCCCCAAAGCTGTACACGTCGGCCTCTCGACTGGTCGTCCCCGTTGTATAGCACTCGGGAGCTAAATAACCCCGCATGCCCGCCACAACGGTCGTATGGGAAGCTGCCTGATCACGCTCCATCAGTCTTGCTAAACCAAAATCACCGAGATTGGCAGTGAAATTGGAATCCAACATTACGTTGCTTGCCTTGACGTCTCGGTGAACAACACGCACGTCCCATTCATCGTGGAGATAAACAAGAGCAGACGCTATGTCACATGCAATACTATATCTTATGTCCCAATGCAGAGTACCCTTCTCCTTCCCAAAAATGTGTTTATCCAGACTCCCGTTTGGCAGGTATTCGTAAACCAGAAGTAACTCTCCCTTTTCATGGCACCATCCTAAAAGCTGCACAAGGTTACGGTGTCGGAGCCTACTGATTGTGGCAACCTCAGAAACATACTCCTTTCTTCCTTGTTTTGAGCCTTGTGCTATTCTCTTAACAACCACCGCCTCCGCCGTGCCGGGCAAGATGCCTCTGTAGACGCCACCGAAGCCGCCTTGCCCAAGCTTTTCGTCGTCGCAGAAGTTTCTTGTCGCAGCACTGAGCTCGGCGTAGGAGAATCTTCGGGGACCTGGAGAGAGCCATTCATCAAGCTCGACATCTCTTTCTTCCATTGCCTCTCCTCCGTTTTTGCTTTTTCTGAGATGCCACCGCAAGCCAACAAATATGAAACCGCATACGCCCACAACGGTGCAGAACACCGATACCAAAATAAATTTAATAGAATTGCTTGGAGGAGCAGCCGGTTCGGTTTCCCACGAATAGTCATGAGAAAAACTCCAAGAGTTCACAGTGTGTGTCTCTTTTGAGAGTCCAGTGGAAGCCGAGAGGCCAACCTGGATGTTTTCTGGAAAAAATTCCCGCAGATCTATATAAAAGGACAACAGCGGTCTTTCGGGTTTAGAAACAATAGATTTGCCGGAACTACACAAGAGAAAGACTTGCAGATTCTTTTCTCCACCGTCATAATCTACCCAGGCACCTCATCTTTCTCCATTCTTGAGATCTTGGTCGGAAGAGCGAAAGGGTCTACTCGAGTTGCTGACCGAAACACAAGATATTGAGATAGCGTTATTGACGTCGATGCCCACATGATTGTCATCGGGATCCCATTCATTCTGGTATGTGTCAAATTCCACAGCAACAATCTTATAGAATGGTCGACTATAACTTGACTTGTTAAATAATCCTAAATTTCCGCCTGCTGCGTTGATGGGTTGCTCCATCCCAAAAGGCGCCAAGAAGAAAGCTAGTCCGTCTCCATAAGTGTTCTGAGAATTATCGCTCGGGCAAATAACGAATTGGAAATGTATAGAAAAATTTGCTAGAGCCCGAGAGGAGCTGTTCCATAGCGGAATAGGCTTTTTATATACAGCCCAGCCGAAGCTGGCCTGTACGTTCCCCGATGTTTGATTTATGGTAAGCTCTATCTTGTCAAATTCTCCTTGACTGAAGGGTTCAAGTTTGGCATCATTTTCGACACATATATCTCTCCAAGGAGGGAACGAAAAGTTACCTATTTCTGCATGTGAGTAAAAAACAAAAGAAGCAACACAGCAAAAGAAACGCAGGGCGGGCAAAGGTTGGAAGAGCTTGGCCATCTTAATATCTGCTTTGCAGGGTTTTTAATGATAACTGTATAGTAGCCCTAACGATTTGTTTGTATATCTTTATAACAAAGACATAGAAGGCACGCAGTTTTGCTTGAGGTCTTCGGGCCCGGTATTAAGCGCCCAAGTTTCGATATCTTCCGGTATATTATAAATTTCATTGTGGAATTCCCTTTGGATATGCGGACAGACAGTTAAAATAAGCATAAACTTCTTATAATCGTTTACCGTCGAGGTGAAACTACTGTCGCGTTGCACCTCGCGGACAGAAGGCTTTGCTTTCAATGACCATAAAATTACAACATTAAAAATTTTCTATTCCTGGTTACGCATTGTACGCAAAATGCTCGATAGCTTCGATTTTCTCTTTAATATAAAAATTTAAATACCCTCGTTAGTTGCCGTTGGTCTCTAAGAGCACTGATTTATATTAAGATATGTTTTTGTCCACCCAAGGTAAGTGATCTATTCAATGGTGATAATCAATATTTATGAATTACTGTATAAAATGAGTTTTTTTTTTTTTTTTTTTTTTTTTTTTTTGGAAGTTAGCAAAAAAATTATCTTAATTTATTTCTATTATCACTTATTTCTAAAATTTGGGTCTGATTTCAAATCTAATAAAATCTAATAATTTGTCAACCCAATTCAAATATGTTAACTTACAAAAATCGTTCAAGTAATTTCTATGTGTATGAAACTAAATTCTTAACTTCAAAAATTTGAATTTCATAATTTCAAACCTTGTTTTCTTCTTTTTTAATCATTATGAGTTAATTAAAATAAAACTTATTTTGAATTGTATAATATAGTGATATATATAAGGACTTGTCCTAATTCATTTAGATTGACTAGAATCCTCAATATGAGGTTTCGTATGAGAATGTTGCAACTACATAATAAGCTTCCATCCTCTTATAGATAATACATGGTTTCTTATTGTCTTCAATGTTGGTTCATCACAATTAAATTGGCCTACCTAAGGGCCTAAATAAAGACAACTTAAATTTAACTTAGAAAGTTCCAAACCAACATTTGTAAACACCATTTTCCTACAAATAGATCAAAGGCAAAAATGTGTCTAGAGGAGAAGATTCACTACCCCTAAAATGATGAGGTCTCTAGGAATGAATTTGTGTCAACTACCTTAGGGATCAAAGCTCAGATGACGGGAATGGGAATGAGGAATATTTGTGTAATTTAACTAAATAAACACTAAACTACTAGTGCTGAGAATAACAAAATTACTTAATTACAAGGATAAATGCTATAATTAAAATATTTAGTATACAAAAATAGAAAGTGCATAAATCATAGATTTTATAATCAAGAGGATTAGCCCTCAACCTTGGATGACAATGCACCATAGGGATGTTTGCAACTCGTGTTGTCGTCTCTGGTAAAATAGAGAATAAAAGTTGAATCTGAAATGTATAGCTTATTAAACTTGTACATCTACACATAGATAAAATGAGAAAAATTTTGGTGGCTATTTCGGGCCTTGCCTTAGTCAAATCCTTGTTTTGTTGTTTTTATCTCTACAAACAACTAGATAGGTGTAGCAGATAAAAATACATAAAGAAAAATTCATGTGAAAGAAACAAACCCCACAAAGGAAGAGACCCCCTATCATCAATATAAAAGATGAGTGATAGAAACAAACCTTGCAAGGATGAGAACCACTATCACAAATAAGATAGACGAGATCAAAGAGATAAGATCAAATAGGTGAGATAAGATAACAAGAGAGAATTATGAATCGCTTGTGGCTCCTCTCTTGGATGGATACACATGATGTAGTAGCATGCAAGAGATGCCTTGACTATTTCTTGAGAGAGAAATCTAGTAGAACTTCATCATGAGAGTAAGAAAGAAAGAGAAGAGAAAGAGAGAGTGAAGAGACTGTAGTAGAAGGTGAATGGAAGGGAAAAATAAGGTTTTGTGAGGTTGCATGGGTGGGAGGGGTCATTACTCACACGTTTTCCCTGCAATGAGATGTGCCATAGAAAATTGACACAAAATATTATCATTTGAATCTCAAAAAATTCATAGATGCTAGCACATCTTGGAGATGTCTACTCATCGCACAAGTTTCTGGCTCAAAACTTTACACAAACTTAAAGTATTTAGGCTACTAATGTTTCATCATTGGCTCCCATAGAGTTAGAATCATGAAATTCCAACTTTTTTTTTGTCATAAATACAACGGACCTAAATGCATAAGTATGAAATTACAATGAGGTAAAATTTGATGACACTATATATTTTCCCCCACTTTAGTGAGCTAATTTTGGAGAAAAATCATCTACACTTAAGTAGCTAAAATGACATGAATGCTAATTTTGACATCTTATACTTTTTGTAAAAAAGGATACTCTACAGGTCACATAGGTCAAGGAAGTAGGTATTGATAATGCCCCAATGTTTGAGCTTGGTGAGAAACTAGAGCATCTAACATGAAATTTAGTTCTATAAAAGAAAAGGATGGATTAGTTTCAAAATTAGAAGAAACTACCATGACAAGAAGAATGCTAAAGAATTTTTTTGGTAAGTCAAAAATAAAATTCCATAGAGAAGTGAGTATATGCCCCCTCCTATTTTTTATCCCAGCTAGGTGTGTTAAAATAGGAAGGTGAGAAAGGGTAATTTCACTACAAAAACATGGGAAATTTTTTACCTATATACACTCTATGTGGGCCCATGGAAGGTCATTTTCCATATTCACTATGAGGATTTTGTTGACATTTCTATAGAATTTTTAGTATAATTCCTTGCAAATGAGACTTCATACTTTTGAGGATTGAGAAGTTTCTGATTTAAGTGGAGAGGGTGAGCCACTCAATGAGGTGTGAGAAAATTTCCCCCTAGGCTTTCATTTCTAATTGGAGAACCTTAAATCTGCATTAGCTCAAAAACAAAAACCCTTAGTATCGTTAGTAAACCAAAGCAAACAAAATATTTCCTATAAGATTCATCTAATCACAAGAATTATGCAAAAGGAGCAAGCAAAACATAGAAAAACATCATTCTAATAATCAAACTAGCATCTTATAGTGGATTGGTGCTTCTATGGAAAGAAGCCCTTTCCCAATCCTTCATTAAGCTCCATGATGAAAATGATTTGAATATGATATGGAATGCTAAGATATGGAGTGGACAAAATCAGTTCTCCATTGAAGAGAGCGACCTTGCATGATATGGTTGTAGATGAGATACAAAGATTGTGGAGTTGTAGAGGATTTGATTAAGAATGAAGCTCTCTATTTATAAAATGCTTTGATGAGAGAAATAGCCAAATGGATGAATGTGGGACTAAATGTAAACCAATGAAAGGATGCCACTTGTCAAGTTGTGATAGGTTGAAGGTTGTGTAAGATTTGGGAAATGTGCCTAAGAGAGGGAGTTTCAAATTTGAATTTGAGAGTAAATGATGGGTTTGACTTGTGCAAGGGACATGTAAGAGATTATTAATTACTTTGTTGGATGTATATGTCCACTTGATTTTGAATTCAAACTTCAGGCAATATTCCTCAAAGATGCCATGTTGAGTGAAAATGATGATTTTAATAAATCAATAAATTGATTTATTTGTGCAAGTGGGATTATCTAGAGGATGTGATGGGTGGTTAGGTAAGTTTAATCAGGATTAGGTTAGCTTAATGATGATTAGGTGATTTTGAATTATGAGTTAAATATTTGATTTATTTAAATCAGAAAAGGATGGAATATGCATTTGGATTTAATTAAATGAATGTTTCATTTATTTGATTAAAAGGTTGATGATAAAGTTTATTTAATTTTAAATTAATGACCTTAGGAGATGGAAATTAATGAGATTACCTGATGAATGGATGAAGATGAACTTGATTAATTGATGAATGGACCTAATGAATGATGCTAATTTTACATGTCTACATTTTTCCCCTCTTTGAAGCAATGCACTTGTTGCGTTGGTTCAAAGAATAAACTTGCCACAATCAAAATTCAAAAAAAATCTTATTTTTTAGATGCCCCAGTGGAAAGAAGTACACTGGTACATTGCCCCCTTGAGATATCAAGGGAAAAGATTCTATTTGAGGGCCAATCTCACGATAAAGAGGTTCAAAATGGATGGTTATGATGAGATGATTTTAAGATGCAAATGAGATAGATTTAAGATGCTTAGAATAACAAATCTATAATATTCTAAACAACTTAAATGATGATATGATGTGATGATGGAAGAGATGGATGATG
This sequence comes from Sequoia sempervirens, assembly GCA_007258455.2. Taxonomy (NCBI): domain Eukaryota; kingdom Viridiplantae; phylum Streptophyta; class Pinopsida; order Cupressales; family Cupressaceae; genus Sequoia; species Sequoia sempervirens. Next base: position 342,717,012 of record VDFB02000017.1, read on the forward strand.
TGATAGGATATGATTATGCAATGGATGATTTATGCAGATGCTTAGACTAACAGATCTATATTATGATGATGATGCAAATGCAATGCATGTGAAATGATCAATGTTTCCTATTATGTATGATATGAATGAAATGTGGTATGCTGACAGTTTTGTGGATACAGGATGAATGCATTATGGATGCATTGGTGATGTTACGTTAGTGTGGAAATGAGATGATGACAAGAGGATCCGACAACTCCATGATCTGATGAGACTTTATTAGAGATGATGATGATGATTTTCTTATCAAGGATTGGGATTTTAAAAGGGCTACTTAACTTATGTTTGATTACACATGTAGATACGATGCATCAAGGTATAAAGAACTAGGATGGTGTTGTACCTAGTGTGATGGACTTTGACTCGATAAATAGATAGGAGTATTCTTGTTCACACTTGACATACAAAAACCTTGCTAGGACGTACCTAACAAAGCAAGTATTCACCAAGTTATGTTACAAGAACGTCCAACAAGCACAACAGACAAAAGGATAATGATCGTTTCCCTATTCCTATCTCTCTAAAGCCTTCATTTGGATATCATCGAGAGGTACTTGGGATGAGTGCAATAAGATAAATCAAAATAAAATATCAAGTACGCAAACAAGCCAATGTTCTTCATACCTTCAACCAAAGGGATGTGTTTTGATAGGATAAGAATCCAAGGTGATATCCAAAATGATGCCCATTGTCAGAACGATATATCCTAGGACATGCATTGTATAGGATGATGATGGTTTGATAAGTTGATTGATAAGCTATTGATATAAAGTTGATTGTCATGCTGGAAAATGATCAAGATTTTGATTTTGCATTTAACGGTTTGTTGTTTGCTTTTGATTTTACGATTGAAGATTGATTTTGCTAACTGTTGTGATTATTTCTATTTGTTTTGCCAAAGGATGAAGGTGATGATCAATTTATTATGGATGATTGATTATTGCAGGTGCAAGTGAGATGAGGTGGATGGATTTTTTCAAATATTTGGATGGTTTTGATGTTTTCAAATGTTTTGATGCTATGTTTGGTGTTTTTGAGATATTTTACAAATGTTTTGATTTTTGATATTTCAAATGTTTTGGGGTTTTCTAATATTTTATGAATGTTTTTGGATTTTGTGTTTTTTGAATGTTTTTGGATTTTTGTGTCTTGGGGGCTGATCAAAGATTAGCCTTTCCTACGTTTAAGCTCAGAGATGACATAGTTCGGATTCCAATGTTTTTGACATTTTTTTTGACTTTTATGAATGTTTTTGGATTTTTTGATGTTTTGGATGTTTTTGGATGTTTTTGATTTTTTGGACATTTTTGGATTTTTTGATGTTTTGGCAATTAGGATATGGACATGTATGATGATATCAGTGATCTGTTTTGGGATTTTTTTGAAGAACAAGCTAAGGTTGACTGATCGAATCGATGGATTGATGATGATGATAACATTGTTGAGGATACACAACAATGCAATGATTTGATTGATCAAGATTGATGACAATAACCTTGTTGAGGATGCACAACAATGCTAGGATAGTTCTAAGCAACACAATGATTGGGAATGATATCTCGAGATGATGATGGGTTGATTATATTCGATTGATCAGGATTGTTGAAGCTTGGTTTGAAACAAAAGATGTTTAGATGATTTGATGTGACATTTGAAGTGCAAGTTAGATGCAGCTGATAGTGATTGTTTGGATCGATGTTCGATGAAATATGAAGCTTGATAAAGAACATATTATCGTCAAAATATGCCATGGGCTAGTGATTTGGATTTTGGATCACAAATGTTTTGACCAATTTGGTTTCATGTTTGCCAATGTTTAGATCACCACATAAGTTGGAGGATATAGATCAAGATTTATTCTTGAAGCAAGATGTAAATATCTTCCCTTGATGTCTAGCAATGTATGGAATGTCATGGATGGATGCTCGGATAGGCTTATGGATGGATGGATATGGTAAGCATGCAAAGGATTCCAAGGATTATCTTGTGATAAGATAAGGTTTTTAAATGGGGGAATGCTTCATTGGACAATGCTTCATGGCTCAGATAATGTTGGATAGGATAGGATCGATGAAAATGATCCATGTCAAGATGTTTACCGTACACAAGTGTAAAGTGTGCCCCAAACTTTCTCAAGATCAAGATGACTTAGACTATGGATGCAGATAGATGAAAATGGATTGGATCAATGGTTTATGGATGGATGGATTTATTATGGATAAGATAGATGGAATGCTTGATTTAGTATGGATGGGATGAGATGCTTCCACCTGAACTAACACACATAGATGCTCGATTCTACACATGATGCCCATTTTTCAGGTTTTCGTCATGGTCTTGCCCAAAGTGCCACTGAAGTGGTTTTCACTGGAGGATGATTTTTTTCTTTACTATTTTCAATCATTTTTCCAATGTTTTTGGATTTTCATATTTTTTGATTTTTTTGATTTTTTTGAAAGATTTTAAGGTCATGCTAAATCACAAGGTGTTGCTAATGCAGATGCCCCTGTCATAATGTACCATTGATATGCTACTTGAAGGAGCTACTTTGCTAAGATACGTGAACTTGAATGCAAATTTTGAGATTCTTGATCTGCTTTATTGATATCGGGGTTAACTTTGTCTTTGTGCGCACATCGCGATAGAGTGCCTTCTAAAACCTTATGATAAAGGGTCGTTGCTAATACATGGTCAATGTGAGAATTAGATATCATGCATGGAGGCAGGGATGGAGTGTATTTAGGGATAGGAGATGGATTGGTTGATAGTTTGGAACCTTTGACTCTCCAAACTTGGGAAGATAAGCAATGATGGGTGGATACGAAAGTGTGCATGGAATTAGGATCAACTGCTTGATACACTTTGTACGTCACTTGAAAAGCCTGCTTTTTCTTTTGTGGATATCCTTGATGGATACTTTTCCATTTTTTATTTTTCCCCATAGTTTCTTTGACTGAGGGAGTTTGATAGGGATAATATTTCTTTATATTTTTTGGTATCCATGTGTATTTGATTTTTCCACTATGCTTTCCAACTTTTTATTTGATAACGTTCTTTGTGCTTTGATTTAAATCTTTATTTTGACGTTGGTCCCAATTCATGGATGGGGTTATGGGTGGATGAAGATTCATGATGTGGCTGGTTGTAGTATTGACACTAGTTTCATCATAAGGATTATTCGTGCTTCCTATGTTGACATTTGCTTGAGACAAAGTTGCCCCCAGTATGGTGGTTGTAGTACCTTCACGCTTCGATTCTGCATGTTTCAAGAACTCTCGTTTAGAATGTGTTCTCTGATAAATGACCATTACAGATGATGTTTCAATTTGTTGCTCCCCTAGCTCTAAATTATACTGTTCTATCTGACTTGTTTCCATGAGCGGATAATGTTGGATATCCTTATTCATGATGTCCTTAGTCTAGATTTTGGATATATCTGATCCTGATGTTGACAACTCTGTTTGATTGTATGAATCAATAACCTACTCTTTTTGTGTAACAATGTAAGGAATAAAGGGATCATGTTCTGATTGAAGATCATCTACGTGTCCATTGGTAGAAAGCATCTCATGGGTGGATGGAGGAGTATGTGCTATATGGATGTGATCATCATTTGCAACATCTTATATAGATAGGAGAGTGTCCATTACATCATTGTAGTATCTTGGAGATACAAATTCTTGATCTTGATTAACTTTGGACTTGCATTTGTCATGCTTTGGATCAAGTTCTTGACATGGGTTAGTTTCAAAGAATGGATTGCTTACAAAGGGTTCTTGGATGTAGTCATTAGACATGGTAAGTGGTTCAATATCCTCAAGTGTTGAGTTTGGGGTTCCTTCAGTATATGTAACCATGAGGTCAAAGGCTGTCGACATGTCCTGGAAAGGATCATTGCTGGACTTTGGTGAAAGATTTTGATCATGCTTTGGAATAAATTCTTGAGATATGTCCTCTAACTCATAAGGTGATGTAGAGACATTTTCAACATGATCATAGGTGAACGGATTGTGAATTATGTCAATAGGATCAAATAATCCTAACTCTCCTTGAAAGAGATCACTAAAAAGTGGCTTGATTGGTGTTAGGTGGATTGATTTGGATGGAGTGATTGGTGCTAGGTAAAGGGTGAATCCCTAAACCAAGGAATAAGGTTGATATGGGTAATGGTGGTGGAGATGTCTCTTGGTGTAATGAAAACTATTTTGGTAAGTGTAGCAATTTGATCTTGCCAAATTTATTCTTGATTTCAATTTTGACTCCCTTGATATAGTTGATTTGGTTTTTGTTTAAGCAAATTTTGAGTGTGTACTTGTGTTCCATTTTGGACGATGTTTTTATTTGGGATGACAATTAGATTTGGCATGATAGGTTTAAATTGAACATTGTTGATGTTGGCAATCACATTGCCTTGATTTAGGTAACTTTGATTTTGCATGGTGTTACCTTGACTTGGAGTCTTTAACATCTAAATTGGACTCTAAACAACATTTGTATGATTTGCAAACATATTTATCCCAAATTTTTCTAGTTTCATGTTTGGAAAACTTGTACTTGGTACATTCTTATTTGGTATGTATGGATTTGGTGGGATGATGTTGCTCACTTGAAGACTCATGCATTAATTTTTTGGTGGATAGGCTTGTAAGTTTAGACTTGGATTTACCATCGGGAAATGTGTTCCAATCTTTTATTTGGGCATACTCACACTTGTTGTGCCATTGGCATTTTTCGAAGGTAATGATCCTATGTATGGATTGTATAAGTGTGAATTTTGATAATCAATCGACATTGTAAGGCTTTGAAAGTTCAATTTATTTGGATTACTCATGATGTATGGATCAAGTTTGTATTCCCTTTTCTTCTTGTGTTTTGACCTTGTTGCAAAAGTGACCTCTAAGGTTCTTAGGACTAATGACAAGATCAAGGATGAAAGGTGTAAATGATATGAGTGTTGAACGTTTAGGGACTTCGTATCAATGCTAGACTTAGGGTTTGGTTTTGATTGGTTTGATTTGGGTAATGAACTTGTAAACCCTAAGATGTAAGATGTTATTTTAGGATGAACTTGTTCAAAGGATTGCTAATTTAATTAAATGTATGAAAAAGGATGCATTCCCATACACCTAACTAAACAAGGTGGTTTAGATTTTAATGATTTACCCAAGTCTAGAATGATGTTTCCAAAGCTCTAAAGTTGTTTTGTGGGATGGAATGATAAATGTTTGGGATGGGTGAAATGTTTTGATTTGATCCTAAATGAACCTAGGAAGGACTTGTTTCCAAGACCAAGATAGTAAAGAAAATGCCTTTCTCTAAAAGTAATTCAAAATAAAAAGATCAATGTTTGTATGAAAACCATATGATCAAAAGATGCCAAGCACATGTGTGGGGTTCAATTGATTCAATTTTTTCTTAATGGGTTCTTTTTACCACAAACACACTCTTGATTAGGTTTTCAACTGAATTTCCAATGTCCTAATTCCCTTTCATCCCACAAAGTGCATTATGCTGAAATCGAGGAAATGAAGGCAAAGGTTACCTAAAGTTGAATTTAGTAGAAGCAAATTGAGATGAAATTCAAATTTTTAGAAGCCTCTAAGGACACGAATCCCACGGGAAAGAAATAACATGTGAATTTGTTCAAGGATATTTGCTTCTCCTAAAGGGTTTGAGATTTGATGCTCATGGTGAATGTTGGTTTTCAATGTTTTCAATTAAAGAACCATGTTTTTGAACAAAGGACAAGTACAAACCCTATGGATGTGTAAGACAATATTTTTTGGATTCCCACTTGGAAAAGTCCAGCTACGCTTATCTTTAGCGAATGGTTAGATGCTTGACCCCACTTGCTCCCCTCCACAGCACTCACGTATACGGGGCAGCCAAGCATCAACACCCATGAAACTCCCATGGCATGTTTTCCATTTCTACTAAAGACCATAAAAGTGTGAGGTGGCTTCAGAATGACCATTCTTGCACCAACAAATAGATTAAAGGATTTTGGAAAATTCTAGCACATGGGTTCTAGTAAGGAATTTCCATTCGTGGAGATTGACCCATACGACGAGAGTCCCTTTTCGGATCCATCTCGTCAAAGCCAACTGTGTGATATTGGTCTTTATTCCAATAGCCACATTTATATCCCAGTTGGAAATACTCTTGGCTTTAGAGTGTCACCGGTTGAGTCATTCCCTTGGGTGAGTACTTTTTCCCCAAGGCAAGCCCTCTAAGATAGAAAAAAGTGAATAAACTTATTCATAGTTTGATTGACCTTTGTTTAGAAACAAAGGGAGAACACATGCAATAAACTCACTCATGCTCACACAAGATTTTGTTCAATTTTATGCCCAAATTGAAGTGTGGAGGCAATCTTTTATGCAACTTAATGTCATCAAAAATACTTTTGGTTCTCAAGATTGCTGTGAAGCGTAAGAGAAGTGCATACACCTTTTTAGATGAGATTACTTTGAATAAGAGATTAAGAAACACAAAAAAACATGTTCATTTTAGGCCTCAAAGCAATAATGAATTGGTTTTAAAGAACCAAATGAAATATGAGCTAGCCTAAAATAGAAAATTAAAGCATATGACAAACACTAAGCATTTTGAAATGTTCATCTTAAAAACCAAAGGTGAGTTAGCATGAAACATAAAATTAAGGCAATAAAATGGAAGCCCTTAAGCATTAAAAAATGCTTTGTGAGTTTCAAATTTTGATGCTCAATTCTTCAACTCCAACTTCACTTTCATTTTCATCCAACTCCAATGCTTGATTTTAACCTTCACCTTTTTCCTATAAACATCACAAGTAAGAGTTATGTATGTATTACAAGACAATGAAAAATAACAGAAGACATGTCCACTTATTTCGAGAAAATAAAATTGGCAAGCCACATGAGTCCTTTATGGTGAAAATAACCCCATGATACAAGATCATTGATTTTTAAAAATTGACAAAATTAATTAAATTAATCAATAATGAAAGATATCATAAAAGGAACCCTATTATACCATAAAGTCAATCAAAACATCAATTTATATCAATAAATAACCAATGAGTCAAAAAGGTTAAAATCAAATATAAGAGTTAGATCATATGAATAAGTCTTTTAAGCCTTAGCCACATATAAATGGTGATAACCACAAGGCATTATTTTTAATTTAAAGTAACTGCGCATGTGATAGAGAGAACTAAATGCCACAGATTGGAGAGGGATCTATGTAATGCTAAAAATAGTGCCATTAATATATGCAAAGAAGGAAAATGTGCACATTAAAGTGTAGCCCATAAGAATTCAAATCATACAGTCTTTCATCTCTGTAGCGCTGCTATTTTTTGTCTTTACTGTCCAATCCATTTTGTCCATTTATTGCAGTGTGGTATTCATGCAATCTTGTACACCTGTTGAGCTAGAAAATTCAACAATAGTTAGCTATCTATAACATTGTTAATAGTGCAGCCTTCATTCCCATTAATCACTTATGAAAATAAATTATGAATTATGAAAGTGAGCATTAGGAGGGGGCACGAATAGTGGAGTGAAGAGATCAGCGTATAGAAGATCTGATGAAAATACATTCAATTTGTGTCTCGAGGTTTACTTTTTGACACAAGGTGATCTGATTGAAACTTTAAAAATTGGTGGTTACGTCTTCAACACCATGAGAAGAAAGCATGTGATTTGATTGAAACTTTAAATGCACAAAACTTAAATAAGTAAAAAAAATTTGATTTTTTCTTGGCTTAATCACTTACCACAGCAGGCTTTAAATATTATCTCTATTATTGAATAAGCATCATTGCCTTTAGCATCATCAGATTGAACATCCACTATGATTCGTGACTAATGAATAACACATCTAACTTCTGTCTCATCTTTTCCTGGCATGTCAATGTGAAAAATAAAATAATATTTCATTTAGATTCTTGTTTCGTCATGAATGTTAGTCAACACTCATTATAATTCCAACTGTCTACTAATAATCAACTCCAAATCGGTAGAAATGATTGTCTAGTGTTTTAGTTTGCAGCTTAGGAAGCCTGCGTGGTGAAGCAACTTGATAATTTAAGCTCCTGATGTTTCCTTTCTCTCCTTCTGTCTATCATCAGGTATTGGGAAGGTGTGGTGTGCATTCTATTTACTCAAAACAATAGCGGTGTTGTGTTTACCCCTATGAGTCGTGACATGCACCTAAAGAGCTCTAGTTGAATTTCAGCAGCTGATTTATTTGAAGACTGCCTTTATTTCTGGAAATAATGTAGCAATAATGTCTTTAGTCTAAAATTGTAGCAATAATTTATTTCTGAAAGAGCACAAAACAAAACAAAAATTCCACACAAGGTATTGACAACTCAAATGTATACAGATCAGAACATACTTATGAGCCAGATAAGGTGAAAAGCAAAGTAGACAATTTATTGTAGTGACTAAAAAAAGAATGCAGCGACCTTGGGTTGGCATAACTTTCTCAAAGGAATTTCATTAGCTGGCATAAAAAATAAACTAGTGAATTCCATCCTTCATTCTAAACCCATGACAATGGATGTTGCCTAATCCCCAAAACTTAGCAATATGTTTCATCCACTCATCTTCGGAATCTGATTTTCCTTGGCATGTGAAACACTTGGTGTGGTGCTTTAATGACCACTTGCATACTGAACCGATTAGTAAATGTTTCAACAAAATATAATAAATAACTTTAGGTTTGAATAAAGTCATCTCACTTATCACTTTTCCCCACTCTTATCTGGTCAGATCAACTTGGTCAGCTCTGTACCCAATATAGAATAAATAAGTGTCAGCGAAATTAATTGAAAATGGTAAGGAAAGTTTCACAAGGCAACCATTAACCAGCAACTGGATTCTAAGAAGTGTGTAGGGGAAATAAGGGGAATTAGTTTTTCTAGGGAGAAGTTCTATGCCATATAAGGTCATTTCATTGTTTGGAAAGTGTAGATATTTTAACACAAGTGGATCATTGAATACATTTCTATGATGGGCACAGTTGGGATGCTCAATAAAACCATCGCAATCATAATAAAGAGACTCATAGTAACCTTAGAAGAAAATGGAAAATAAAGTCTCTATGATGGAAGTTGGAGGAGAAAACAGGAGGAACACATTGATTATAGGATATGCACAAAATGGATTTATTGAATAGGCATCAGAAACTTTATTGAAGAGGAATCTAGAAACTTTCAGGCAACTGCAAGCAGTGGGAGCATAAACAAGACACACGAACTATGTGACAGAATACCCAAGGAGACAACATGAAATTTTTGATAGAATGCTTTTAAGAAAATATGCAAGACAAATTGGATTGATGGCGATAAAGGGAATGGTGTCCTTCAACACTAATAGTTTGAGTAAAAGGTGTGATTAATAAGTAATCCCTATGGAAGCGTGAGGATATAAGACTACAGAGATGAGTCATGAGGGAAATATCTTCCTATTGTTGCAAGATTCCATCTGATAGTTTTGAAAGGTCAGTGCTATAAACAAAAAAAATATGAATGATGTACAATACAGATTTGATTGTATTCAAAATACTTGTAGCCTCAGCCTAGTCTAACAAATGATGCCTCTAAATACAAAGCACAAATGTGTATTTCATACCAAATCTAGAGGCGTCATTTCATTATGCTGTCATTATATTTCATCTTGCACATGGACATGACTCATTCTATTTATTTTGAACAATACAGAATGTAGATTTGAAAGCTTGAAGAAAATGCCACCATATTCAATTTCTATTTCATAAAAAAGTGATGTCCAAAGAATACTCATACGTTGGATAGTACTAGAGAATAATTTGATCCCATACATAAAGACAACACAATATAAAAATGGAAAAGGACAAAGGCTAAAAGAAAATCATAATAATGCCAATGCATTCTATTGGTTCAAAGGCTAAAAACAAACTAGAACCACCATGGATGCCATATATATCAAAAGATATATAATAATTCCAACACATTCTATTGGTTTAAAGGCTAAAAACAAACCATAACCATGGTGGGTTCCATATATATCTGCACAAAGTTAGTTAAAAGAAAGTAGATAAAATGGCATTCTTTATGAAATAATCACTTATGCTCTACAAACATAACAAAACCAACTAGTTGAAATCCTAAGGAGCATAGTAAATAATCTATTCCATAGTGGATTGGTGCTTCTATGGAAAGAAGCCCTTTCCGAATCCTTGATAAATATGCTAAATGATGAAATTCCTTTGAGGATGGAGTGGATGATGGATGGGAAAAATCAGTTCTCCAATGAAGAGTGACTTTGCATAAGCTTTTGTGGATGATTTGTGGAGTTGTGGAGGATTTGATTAAGAATGAAGCTCTCTATTTATAAAATTCTTTGATGAGAGAAATAGCCAAATGGATGAATATGAGACTAAATGTAAGCCAATGAAAGGAGGCCACTTGTCAAGTTGTTATAGGCTAAAGGTTGTGCAAGATTTGGGAAATGTGCCCAAGAGAGGGAGTTTCAAATTTGAATTTGAGAGTAAATGTTGGGTTTGACTTGTGCAAGGGACATGTAAGATCTTATTAATTTCTTTGTTGGACATACATGTCCACTTGATTTTGAATTCAAACTTGAGGGAATATTCCTCAAAGATGCCATGTTGAGTGAAAATGATGATTTTAATAAATCAATAAATTGATTTATTTGTGCAAGTGGGATTATCTAGAGGATGTGATGGGTGGTTTGGTTAGTTTAATCAGGATTAGGTTAGCTCAATGATGATTAGATGATTTTGACTTTTATGAGTTAAATATTTGATTTATTTAAATTAGAAAATGATGGAAAATGCATTTGGATTTAATTAAATGAATGTTTCATTTATTTGATTAAAAGGTTGATGATAAAGTTTATTTAATTTTAAATTAATGACCTTAGGAGATGGAAATTAATGAGATTACCTGATGAATGGACGAATATGAAATTGATTAATTGATGAATGGACCTAATGCATGATGCTAATTTTGCATGTCTACACTAATCATTCTTTAGCTTAGAAGAATTACGAGTAGCATAGGCATCTAATCAACACAACAACATTCTACAAATGTGCTACCATCCCATGCGACGATGTCCATCAACCTTGTTGGCATCAAGATTGTGTTCTATCATCAGCTGAGTAGGCCTCACACACTTCTAGGCCACACAAACGTCTGCATAATATTGCATAGGTGTCACACAGACAAAGAAATACAATTTAGCATATGTCTAGTGTAGAGATGGTTTTTCCTTGACATGTAGTATTTTTATGGTTTTCTAGGGGTTGCCCCAAATCCACGAGCATGGTGAGGGTGTTATGGTATCAATATTGTAGAGTCACATTGATTAGATTTCTCCTAATGATCATGTATTCTTGCAGTGGGTCGGGCTATGGTGGGTATACACCATTCCTGAGATCTACTTCCACTCGTTGATGTTAATGGCAGCGATGGAGAGGTGGAATGCAAAGAAATTATTATTTTATCTCTTAATAGGGGATATGAATGCTAAAATTGAGGATGTCAATCAAATCCTCAAAATTCCCATATGTGGAGAGTGAATGAAATGTAAGGAGGGGTTTTCATCTCATGATGCACAATTGGTGCAACAATAGAACATCAATTGTGTGATTCTTGAGGAGATTTATGACCATATTTATATGAGGTGGTTCAATAATGGTCACATCGAAGTGTCATTATTGTGTCATGTAATCGTCATGACAGTGGCACTGCACACCATTATTGATGGACAAGGCTCTCACCTCCCTGAGGGCATCTTCTATTACATTAGAGCAATGGATGATTGAAGTACTCTCTTTGCCTAGGATCATAGCATGCTTTCTCATTTATACCATGACCTTGAGAAATATGTATGTAAAATTACATAAAATGGTTTCTCTGTGCTTTCGGACATAGAACGACACATTTCACAATCATTCATTCAAGGAAAACCCTAGAGATCTCAATCTAAAGTATGCAATGGATACAAAGATCTTGCAATAGGGTTGTCCTAGGGCATGATTGTAAACTAAAGAGGGGTTTTCCACCAAGAAAATTCTTGGAAAGATCAATGAAATTCAAGATCTAATTCTTAAACCTAATGCAATGCAATACTTCACTAAATGATCTAAAAATACAAGTAAAATAGAATAAAAAGCTAAGAGATGAAATGTGTGCACTTGCAAACCTAAAGAGGACTAGATGAAACTTTGAAATGCTAAAAATATTGAATTTAAATATGACTAGGACTCATACGCTATACTACACAATTTAGTCCAAAATTAGGGTTTTTGGGTAGGAACTAGAATCTGGTAGAGACATGACTAAAACTCCTAAAATCTGAAAAATTTCCCATGCTAGAAGTGGTGTATTAGTCTAGTTAGGTTTTTTTAGAAATTCAAAGTTTTATTCTACTCTTCAATGTCTGCTTTGTCCTTTCCATTTTATTTTTGAATCTAAAACTCTAATTTACAACCTAAGATGTCTTCTAATGATCTCCAATACAAGGTGACAACTTTGACAACTTTGAACACTATGACAAATTTCTCCAAACTTCCTCTTTAATGTTTATTCAACCTAAACCTATAAATCAAACACTAAAGAGAGGGGAAAATACTATTTTGTTAGTGAAATGGGTTTTCCTTGGTCAAACCCTGCCCTAGTAATCAAACCTTGAAATGGAATAAAATAGGAAAAGAGAATGATGAATGAACAAATTGTATTGTTGCAACTCACCAAACCCTAGCAATAAATTTCTACAAACATACATGAAGTGGCTCTAATGGATGTACATCTTGACTCTTGCTTGGATGTAATAAAACTTGAATTGAATGATAGCTTGAATTATGAAACCCTATATCACAATTGTCATCTCAAAAAAAAACATGATGCATGATGAATTTGACATAGTTCTTGATGCTTGAATAATTATCTAAAACACTTGATAATCAGCCCTTGGATGCTCTTGAATACTCTTCTAAACTCTTGAATTCTCTTGTGAACTAAATTTTTTTATAAGGTTGCTCATTCAACATGTTAGGTCACTTGATTTCTTCTTAGGATAAAAATGAGTGAAATAAACTTGTATTTATACTTGTTAATGCCAAATTTCGCAAAATTACGACACAAAAATTTGACATCTAATATAGGAGGATAAAATACCACCAGGAATTTAAATTAAATTTTATTTTGGAGCACATGAGACTTATACACCACAAGTGGTGTATGAGTCCCATTAGGCCTAACTAAGGGACACATTTTAAAAAATGCTTGGAATGATGCAAAATCTAAATTGGGATCCAAAATATAGGTGGGACTCATATGCCCAACATGGTTTATGAGTCCTAGATCACCAAATTTGGTCCACAACCTAAAAAAATCTAAATTAGGATTGGATCTTGTTTTATGTTGAGATTATCCTTGAAAATATGCATTAATTAAGGCTTGTGGATGTAAAATAAGGCCAATTAAGGCATAAAGAAGCCCAATTATTTAATAAAACCCTAGAAGAGTGTGAAAGTGTGTTACAACACTCCAAAATAAGGTACAATTAAGTTTATTTGGTTCATAAGGGCCCAAGACCTAATGTGAATATTTTAGACACATTACAATAGTAAATCAAGGCCATGTTAGGGAGTACTTTTTCTGTCATTACATCTAGCCCCCACTTTAGTAAGAGGATGAACTTGATTCAAACTCACACTAAAGTAGACCAATATGCATCAAGGGGGGTCCAAATGTATCAATGCTAGTAAGGTAGGATGACCATGATTAAGAGGGTTGTGAAAGCCCCCAAGACCAAGGTCATATGAAAAACCAACATAGGCAAAAAAGAACACACATGAAGATGTTATAAAGAGAAATAACAAGGCTCAAGCATGCACTACCAAAGGAAAAGAAAAAAGAAAAAGAAAAAAAAGAAGGGATGGATAGGGCTTCAACCGTTTGTCGAACACAATGTGGATTAGATCTAGGCTATTTGTTTGAGGAATGCACACTCACTTTGAGGAAATGAAACTTTAGGTTCTCTGCTGGTTGAGTAATCCAAGAAGGTGAGACACATACACACATGATCGATATGTGCTCACACACACACATGAAACTTCAAGCTTCATTAGGCAAGCAAAGCCTTGTATGCTTGGAACTCATGAAGAAACAATATGGCTCCAAAGGCAAGCAAAGTGTGTTATGCAAGGTGGGCATATAACTAGAATTTTATTAATGCAAAATGAGGAAATTTCAAAGGATTCTTGCCTAGTTTATGTAAGGTCTTAACTTAGGTAACATCATGCGTAATGTCTCCAAGAGAGGACCAATCAAAGAATAAAAGATTCACAACTTAGGGGATGCAATGTGTTGTATCAAGTTGTGTACCTTGGAATTTTACCCTATTCTAATGTGCAAAATATTTTAAAATGCAAATGATAAAACACTAAGAACACTTCAATGATTAGCCTAAAGAGTGATAAAACAAGGAAAATAGATGAAATAAAATGCAAATCGATTATACCTTCCTTGTTGTTGAAGACTCCTTGGTTGGCCCTTGATTTAGATGAATTTGTGTGCTCCTTGGATGGATTTTTGGTGTAGCTAGATGCAAGAGTGAATATGCAAGATGATCAAAGTGGATGGCTAAATGATAGTGAATGTTTGAGAATGCAAATTGACAACATAAGGTTGCTCAAATGAAAAAGTATTTTTCTTTTTTTTTAATGCCCTTGAGGAGGGGGTATTTATAGAAGAATTTGAATTCTCTAGAGAATTCAACGGTTGAGATTCATCCAACAAGGTAAAGATGAAGGGATATGGTGGTTTGAGCACTCACAAACCCTCACATCTTGACATGTGGATGGTGAACTGGCCAAAAGGTACATGAGGTGGAGGAAGGACAAGTACCTTCCAAGTACTTTGATGTGACCTTTCAATGATCACATGGGGAGAGGAAAAGCTTTGGAATAATAAAAGTGAATTAAAAATTCACAATGATTGGAAGAATCTGGTGGATAAGACAAGGTTCCCAAAAGGTGAGAATTTTTCACATGTGACTTGATGTGACAAGTCAAAGGTTCTAGAAGATGCATGGGAAAAGGGGATTCTAAGAATAATAAAAATGAATTAAAACTTACTTGGGGGGTGGGGAGAGTTGACCAAGGTACTAATTAGGTTTAACTAATTAGTAATTAGAGGATAATTAGGGGTTAATGTGGATTAGAAGCCACCTTGCAAAAGCTAGAGGATGTGACACATCCTAATCAAGGATTAGGCATGTGCACATCCTTAATGAGGATATTAAGAGATGGATTAGGATTAGATGAGAATGACATGTGAGGAATTGAATAAATATAATATTTATTTAATTCATTTGATGAAAAGAGGATTAAGGAGGGTAAGGTATTTAATTATTAATTAAATACTTTAGGGATTTGGCATAATTAAAGATATTAATTAAATAATAGTAATATCACTTAATTAACTCAATAAGAGGATGTTTAGATGAAAAGTGATAAATTTGGATAAATTAAGTGTCCAAATTTGGATTTCTACATTTTTCCCCTCTTTGAGATGGTGTTATGAAGTAGCATCATTTCAAAGAATATTAAAATATAGAACCTAGAAGGAGATGGTTAGATTGGAAAAGATGACTCAGTCATCAAAGGGATGACTAGGAAGAAAGATGATGGGGGTGAAGATGAAGAGTAGGGATTGAGGATGCCCCCTTAAGAGGATATGCGGGTTGAAGAGAACAAGTGTGTGCTCTCGAAATAGATGATGTGATGTACGGGGAGATGAGGAAGATGATGCAAGATGATGGAATGGAAAATGAAATGCAGTCCTAATGTGATTTGCCATCTTTGGAGCACTGATTTTTGCTATGGCATAAGACACCCAGTGCTAGGGTATGTGGAACCAAGGCGTATTAGTGTCTAATGCATGAAACAAAAACAATAGAAAAGAAGACTATCCCAACACCCCAAAGTCACAAAGAAAGACCTTGGTCGGGTCAGGTATTGAGATAACCACAAGCACAAAAGGATGCCCCAACATAACACAAGACATCGGGAATCTTGGTGGGTACTACGTGGGACAACCAAGAAGACAATCAAACAAAAGATCAAGATATGCGCCTATGTGGACCAATCAAAACACGCCATAATATGATGGATTATGGCGACCTTGACAAGTGATGATAGGGAGCTTAAATGATAAACAAAATCCAAAAGCATCAAAAGATCACAATCAAGTTCAAATGTCCTATGCCATAGGATCAAGGGGATGGATGGGATGGATGAGGTCTATTAGGAAGGATGCATCCTATTGAGACTGAAGATGATGGATAGTAAACTAAAAGATCGTTATGACGTGGAATGTTCAAAATCGATTGGATCTCATGATACAAGTGGGTCTCATTTGTGAAGAACTGGCTAGATAAGGGCATAACTTGATGACATGACACAAGGAAGACAAGAGATGATACTGACACACCCTAAAGACCTAGGGGCTTTGGGGCTGATCAAAGATAAGCCTTTCCTATTTGAAAGCACAGAGCCCTCGTAGTTCGGTGAAAGGTGGATGACTGACAAACATGGAGACCTTGATGGATGGTAAAGATAGGATGGACAAAAGGAGAAAGACCGATGATAGACAATAGAAGAGAAAAGTGGACAATGAAGATCGATGATGGAACCTTGGGGGCAGATCAAATGATCGACCTTGCGTACATGAAAGCGCAGGGGCAACGTAGTTCGACAAGACCAAAGGAAAACAATGGATAAAGGATGATAAGATGATAGGATAAGTGGATAAAAAGATGGGACCAATACGACAAGATAGGATAGACCTGTTAGATTAGATAGGATGATGATGATCACATAAAGCTCAGGGATGGAATAGTTATACAAAACATTAAAATGACTTGGAAGGATGATATGATAGATAGATGAGTGATGAAAAGTGATAGGGGATTGGAAAGATGTGCAAGAGAAGCAGGGGTGATGACGATGAGATAAATGTCATTGGGTTGCATGGGGGGAGGCCTATAGCTAGATACCAATGACAAGGGATTATGAGATGGGATGAGGATAAAGATGAAAGAATGGATAGAGATATAGGGATGGGGGATGGGAGGGATTGTTTGGATGGATGGGAATATAAGGATTGGGAGATGTAAGGGATGCTAGGATAGATGGATATGAAGATAAGGATGGGGAGATGGAAGGGATGCTATGATAGATGGATAGGGACAGAAGGATTGGGAGATGAAAGGGATGCTAGGATAGATGGATACAAAGATAAGGATGGGGAGATGGAAGGGATGCTATGATAGATGGATAGGGAGATGAAGGGATGTTATGATAGATGATGTCTCCAAGGACTATGTCACAAAGGAAGCAGATGCCCCCACTCTAGATATGTCATATATGAGGAGGTATGAGGGATAGAAGACAAGTGGATGGGAAGATAAAGGAGATAACTAGATGAGGATAGGATGGGTGACTAAGGAATATGATAAAGCATGGATGAAGGGGATGTATACCAATAGGTGTCCAAAGCATGCATAGATAGGTTCCCCTATTTTGATCAAGATCACAAGAAGGATGGAGAGATGGGAGATAAATGGGATATGATGGTAGGATGTGGAAGATAGGTGGGATGGGGTGGATTTATGAAGAGGACGGATAACAGGAAGATGGGTGCATAGCTGGAAGCATAGCGGATGGAGGGAATGCATATCAGAAAGTTGCCCACAAGTGCATATGGGGATTTACGCATGATGCTTGTTTGCCAAGTTTTCATCATGGTATTTATCCAAGGCACTTGTTTGCCAATTTTTCACCATTGGATGGATTATTTCTCTTTACTATTTTTTTTTATTTTTTTGATTTTTTTGATTTTTTATTTTTGATTTTTTATTTTTTACTTTTGGAAATTGGTGAATTTTTTGACTTTTGGATTTCATGCAGAAGGAGATGGCTAAGGATAAGGAAGTGGATAAGTAGATTTGGAAGACATGTGATAAGGATCAAGGTGTTAAGAGCCCATGTTTGAAGTGACTATTGGATGTTGGTACAACCTTATTAGGATAAATGGATTATGCATGAGGATGAATTAAAGGGATTTGATGGGGTTGATACATGGGATAATGGATGGGATGCTGGAAAGGGTATGGATAGAATGATGGGGTGGATATGTGATGGGGAGATGTGTTCAGGACCAATATTGGCACATGTGGTGGTGGATGTGAAAAGATAATAGGATTAAGGGATGGAGAATGTGGGGATAATGGAGGAGATGGAATGGTGAATTTCGGGACATAGGGACCCAAAACAGACTTAGGAGATGAAAGGGGTGTATGATTAGCTTTTGGATTAGCGGCTTTGGGTGTTCTTACAGATTTTTCATGTGATGGATTTGCATCTTTTTTCTTTGGGATCCACATGGTTTTGATCTTTGCTTTGGTGGGTCTTTGTGGCCTACAAATTTGATGTAGATTTAGATTTTTCTTCTCTTCACCATGTCTTTTGGAGGGGACATGGGGAGCCGTAGATTGATGTTGATGCTTGGATTTATGCATTTTTTCTTTAACAACCAAAGTGCCTTTAGTAGCAATGGGATGGGTGTGAGGAGATGGATGATGTGGAGTGATGGAGGTAGGAGTATGGGGATTATGTGTAGATGGAGGATGTTTAGGTAAGTTCCTTTGTTGGTCATGATTATAGGATATGTGAGAGGGATGTTTATGATGGATGAGATGGATAGGTGTTGGACAGATGAAAGGATGAGACAAAGGAGGTGATCTTGGGATATATGGACTGCAAGCAGTCATAGTGGGTGGAGGGACATAAGAAGCCAAGATGGATGGAGTAGATGAAGGGTGGGAGATGGTGGATGGAGGGATGTAAGGACCCAAAATGGATGGAGCAGATGAAGGAGAAATATGGATGGTTGTTTTGAGGTGATACGATAGAGGAGGAGGGATGGTAGCATATGGTCTGGTGGAGTGATGGGAATAGTAGACATTTCTTTTGGAAAAGGCTCGTTGAGGATGTCTAGAGGTTGTACAGACATTTTTGGATTACGAGTCATGAGTAGTACATCCAAGACCTTGCGGATACAAATGTTCTTTAGCTTGGATGGGCTCTATAATACCTTTCTCATGAAGGCCTAAACCTTTTCCTTGATAGTTCATTCTCTTGAGTATTCGATCTAGGACAGGATTTTTGTTATTCTGGAAGAATGATGCAAGTTCATTATTAGGTGGAAGAGGAGGGTTGGTGTATATGCTTTTTTTTCTTCTGCGAGGAGACCACCATGGAGGAATGTGAGAGGACCAAGGGGATATGCAAGTGGTGTGGGGATAGCATTTTTAGGCAATGATGGGGGATCATGAGAAGGAGATGATGGGATAGCAACATCAGGAGAGGGAGTAGGGGCCATGATAGGATCTAGATTTGTGGTAGTAGGCTCATGTGATGGAGATGGAGATGGAGCAGTGGAAGCTTGAATGACAAGGGGATCATGAGATGGAATGGATGGGGGACTGTGATCTTCAGGTGGACTATATGGGATGGGAGGATCTTGATCTCGAGAAGGGGATATGTTGGCATGCTTTGGATTAGACTCTTAGCGTGACTCATCATGTGTAGGAGGCATGGTAACGGATTCTTGTTGGGACTCTTCAAGTGGGGAAGATGGAGGGATGGAAGATTCATGAGGTTCATTGGAATGGGTTTTGGTGCTACTAGGGGTGGGAGGAGTGGATTGGATTTGGGTGGATCTAGGAGTAGAAGGAGTGGATTGGAATTGGGTGTCTTCGATGGATTCAGTGGTTCTTGGAGTATGAGATGGGGGCTCAATGGATTTAGTGGGTTCAATAGTTTCAATGGTTTGATCAGTGCTAGGGGTGGTAACAACAATGATAGGTGTGGTATGGAGAAGGCTCTCAGCACTAGTTACTGTGGATGATGGATTTGGATGGCATGGTTCCATGACTTCAAGATGTGGAGTTGGGGATGGCTTCTTTGTCATGAGTCCTTGGAGAACTTCTAAAATGAGAGACTTGCATATGGTTGGCTTGGCTGGGGTTGTAGAAATGGATGAGGGATTATGGATTGGTGGACTAGGGTTAGATGGAGGAATGGGATTAAATGTAAGACTATTAGTAGATGGGGGATTAGGATTGGATGGAGGATTAGGAGTAGATGGATGAATGAGATTGGTTGGAGGACTAGGAGTAGATGGAGGGTTGGGATTGGATGGAGGGTTAAGGTAAGGATATTGAAGTGGTGAATTAAAATAGGGGGATAGGGATTGTGGATTAGGATAAGAGGATATAGGTGGTGTAGTGGGACAAGAGGATGTGGGGGATGGATTATAATAAGGTTATTGGGATGGTGGATTAGGATGAGGATATGTGGATGTAGGATTAAGGTAAAAGGGTGTGGATGTAGGATTAGTATGAGAAGATTGGGAAAGAGGATTACGATAGGGGGACATGGATGGGAAATTTTAATAGGAGTATTGGGATGGAAAATTAGGATAAGTTGATGTAGATGTTGTATAAGAGGATGATGTAGATGAAGGACATGAAAAATATGGGGATGAAGAAAATACTAGATATCCATTGTCAAAGGTGGCATAAGGAGCATGATTAGGCATGGATGAAGACATAACGGGATAGCTCATTGGAGTAATTGGATTTTGGAATGTGCGTGGAGAAAGCTTACTAGATATGATAGTGTCAAGGGGATCTATGTCGTATACCACTTGATTGAGAAGACTTTCGTTATTATCGTCAATGTAATTAGGGATTCCCTTGACTACTATTGATGGAGGATGAGGATTCATGATGATGATAGGATAAATAAAATAGATCAAAGATGATGGACTAATGCTCAAATCAATATTTAAGTCAAGCTTGGATCAGGATTGGATTAAAGTTCAGACTAGGATGATTGGATGATGCAATGGGATTGATTTTGATTTTGATGGATTCAGTAGATGGATGATTAGATCAGGTAGATGATTTGATGAATTTTATTAAAGTACTAGATTATTTTGGATAGGATCAAATGATTAGATGATGTTGATTGGATAATTGTGATTGGATGAACTTGATAGGATTGGTGTGCTTGGATTGATTAGATTATTGTATGTATTTGATTAGAGGAATGGATTGGATTGATTAGATAGTAAGAAATAAAAGGTACCACTAGATAGAGTTCAAAAAATTGAGCAAGTTTTTTTTTTGAATGAAGTTGATCTGATGCATGATTTGTAAATGACAGCCTCGAGAAGTTAGGGGCGTGTCCACCCCATGATGCAGGGCGTGGCCACCCTAAGATGGTCAAATTATTCATAGGAGGAAATGGAAGGTACCAATGGATAGATCTTGAAAAACTAAGCAACTTTGGTTTTTGGATGAAGTTGATCCGACACATAGTTTGTAAATGACAACCCTAGAAGTTAGGGGCGTGTCCACCCTGCAATGCGAGGTGTGGCCGCCTTGGGATTTTCAAATTTTTGATAGGAGTAAATAGAAGGTACCACTAGATAGAGCTTGAAAAACTAAGCAAATTTGGTTTTTGGATGAAGTCGATTCGACATATAGTCTGTAAATGATGGCCCCGGGAAGTTAAAGGGGCGTAGTTAGCTTTCTACGATAAAATCAGGGGCATAGTCAGCTTTCAAGGGTGTGGTCAGCTTTTAGGGGCATGGTCAGCTTTCTGTAGTAAATTAGGAGTGCTTCCACCTTTCTATAGTAAAATAGAAGGCGCTACGTAAAACAAAGGGCGCTACCACCTTTTTGTGGTAAAACAGAGGGCGCTACATAAAACAGAGGGCACTTCTACCTTTCTACGGTAAAACAGAGGGTGCTACATAAAATAAAGGGCACTACGTAAAATAGAGGGTGCTACATAAAATAAAGGGCACTATATAAAATAGAGGGCGCTACCACCTTTCTACGGTAAAATAGAGGGTGCTACCACCTTTCTGCAGTAAAACAGAGGGCGCTATCTAAAACAGAGGGCGATACATAAAACAGAGGGTGCTACCACCTTTCTGCAGTAAAAAATAGGGCGCTACGTAAAACAGAGGGCGCTACCATCTTTCTACAGTAAAACAGAGGGCACTACGTAAAACAGAGGATGCTATGTAAAACAAAGGGTGCTACTGCCTTTTTGTGGATAAACAGAGGGCGCTGCGTAAAATAGAGGGCACTACCACCTTTTTGTGGTAAAACAGAGGGCACTACATAAAATAGAGGGCGCTACCACCTTTCTACGGTAAAACAAAGGGTGCTACGTAGAACAGAGGGCACTACATAAAACAGAGGGTGCTACGTAAAATAGAGGGCACTACCGCCTTTCTGCAATAAAATAGAGGGCACTATGTAAAATAGAGGGCACTACGTAAAATAGAGGGTGCTACCAAAAATGTGTACTTTGGAATTTTACCCTATTCTAATGTGCAAAATATCTTAAAATTCAAATGATAAAACACTAAGAACACTTCAATGATTAGCCTAAAGAGTGATAAAACAAGGAAAATAGATGAAATAAAATGCAAATCGATTATACCTTCCTTGTTGTTGAAGACTCCTTGGTTGGCCCTCAATTTAGATAAATTTGTGTGCTCCTTTGATGGCATTTTGGTGTAGCTAGATGCAAGATTGAATATGCAAGATGATCAAAGTGGATGGCTAAATGATAGTGAATGTTTGAGAATGCGAATTGACAGCATAAGGTTGCTCAAATGAAAAAGTGTTTTTCTTTTTTTTAATGCCCTTGAGGAGGGGGTATTTATAGAAGAATTTGAATTCTCTAGAGAATTCAACAGTTGAGATTCATCCAACAAGGTCAAGATGAAGGGCTATGGTGGGTTGAGCACTCACAAGCCCTCACATCTTGACATGTAGATGGTGAAGTAGCTAAGAGGAGATGAGGTGTAAATGAGGTGGCCAAAAGGTACATGAGGTGAAGGAAGGACAAGTACCTTCCAAGGATTTTGATGTGACCTTTTAATGATCACATGGGGAGAGGGAAAGCTTTGGGAGAATAAAAGTGAATTAAAAATTCACAATGATTGGAAGAATCTGGTGGATAAGACAAGGTTCCCAAAAGGTGGGAATTTGTCACATGTGACTTGATGTGACAAGTCAAAGGTTCTAGAAGATGCATGGGAAAAGAGGATTCTAGGAATAATAAAAAGGAATTAAAAATTCCTTTGGGGGTGGGGAGAGTTTCCCAAGGTACTAATTAGGTTTAACTAATTAGTAATTAGAGGATAATTAGGGGTTAATGTGGATTAGAAGCCAACTTGCAAAAGTTGGAGGATGTGACATCCTAATCAAGGATTAGGCATGTGCACATCCTTAATGAGGAGATTAGGAGATGGATTAGGATTAGATGAGAATGACATGTGAGTAATTAAATAAATGTGATTTATTTAATTCATTTGATGAAAAGAGGATTAATGAGGGTAAGTTATTTAATTATTAATTAAATACCTTAGGGATTTGGAAGAATTAAAGATATTAATTAAATAATAGTAATATTACTTAATTAACTTGAATAAGAGGATGTTTAGATGAAAAGTGATAAATTTGGATAAATTAAGTGTCAAAATTTGGATGTCTACACAAGCCACTAAGATTTATGTAATATGCTAAGAGAGATCACACTCTTGAAGGACATCACACCCAATTTCAACCACAAAGTGAAAGACACATCTTATGAAATAAGAAGATTGCACCAAGAAACATGAGAAAAATGAAAAAAGAATAATACCAATGTATGGCCCCACTTTAAAGAAATTGCTAAACACCATGTTGCGAAAAATTATTTTAATGTAGAAAATGATAAATGCTAACAATAAGGAGGACATGAGAGCTAGCTTGGAAAGCCCTATGCCAAGTCATATGCTTCCAAATAAAGCTACATCATGAAAGGGAATGGCTTTCCCTTGAAATGAAACTCTAACACATGAGGGATCTATGGATTTGGGGTCAGTATGTTCTTGCTACAATATTTCTAGAGATCTCATAACTATCATCATTCCCAAAATACTCATAGAACTAGAAGAATGACAAAAAGAAAGTGAAAAACAAAAAAAATTCCTTTTGGGTCAACATAGAAGAGATATGAATGTCTCGACATATTGCATCATCCCCAAAAGGAAAACACAAGACAAAGAAAAGATAAAAAAGAAAAATATTTTGAGTCAACATGGAAGAGACATGAATTTCTTGATTCCTTGTGTCATCCCCAAAAGGGAAACACAAGACAAGCTAAAATATTTATGATGTAAAGAAAAATGAAGGTACAAATAGAGGAATGTCATAAAGAGAGAGAGATACATTAAACATAACAGTACGAGGGATCACATTACACACATGCAATCACACAAAAGAAAAAGAAATAATGAAAAAGACTAGTAAGGCACATGTGAGTCAACCTAAAGTAGGTTGTTTGCATCCCAATCATGTTCATTGTATACCGAAGGCGAATAACTAGCCAAAGGGACAATAAAAAGTGTTGAATGAGGGTCATCACTAGGTTCAAGACTCTTCTTAGGAGAATTATCGTTTAAGCTCATAGAAGAGGAAAATAATGTATTCACTTCATTATGTACCTATCATCAATTTTAGTAATATCCTCATCATCATCTAAACTAATAACAATAGGAGGTCAAATGATAATGTCTAAAGAAGGGTTTATCTCTTGTTGTAGTTACATTATATGATCTTTTTTTTCAGCAAAGAGGGAGAATCATCATGCATTGCTACAATTAAGTTTGGATCTTGATTTTCTTTATTTGTTTCTTTATTTAACCTTCGAGCAAGGGCACAACGTCTATGTTGACCCTCTCTAGCACCTTTGTTTCTTTTAGTCCATTTTTAAAATTGTGTTTGTGTAGGAGAGGGATGATCAACCATAGGTTTATTTTCTCCCCTAAGGGGAGAAATGAAAGAAACCATGGAAGGTTGTTCAACCACTTTCTCTTTGACTTTGAAAACCATTTTTTTTCTAGGAGGCATAACGGGATTGTTTTTGGTATCTCTTGGCCTTTTTTAGGAAGTAGGTAAGGGATTTTTTTTAAGTTGGTCTTGGTTGTTTGGAGTGTTTTAAGGTTCAATCATGGATTTTTCAAGGATGGTAGGCTCGATCATGGATATAGGCATGTTTTGAAGGGATAATTTTTCTAAGCATTTCACCTTAAAATTTTGGTAGGATTTTAAAAAGAAGTCTTCTCAAGGTCTAATAGGTTCTAAAGGCTCGGGCCAAAAGAAATATCATGAAACATTTCCATGGGAAGACAAAGGATTAAAGCCACTATGATGCATGGTGAAAATTTTATTGTCAAAGGAAAACCTTAAACATGTATCCACAATCGATGGGACAACTTGAATGGAGCGTAGTCATGGGTAACCAACCTTGAAATATAATTGGTCCGACATTGAGATGATGGAAAATGTGACATCTGAGATTGATCCCATCATAGGGAAAGCAAAACCGATATGCATCTTGATCCATTTTTATGTTTTTCATATGTTTCTTGGTAGAGCTCATGCACAAGAAAGAATTGTTTGGTGATCACATTCTCTCCACAAATGGGATCTATTAATATCTGATTAGTGGGCTTATCATAGATTACGTCGACTATGTGAAGAGGACCATCAGGTGCATGTTTAAGTATATCTTTGGATGAGAAACTATTTTCAAGAGGATTTTTAGGTTGACCCTTACAATGTTGAGTTTCAACCAATGCAACCAAACCATTGATGGATTTTGTTCTTGTTGATTAGTATCCATAGGACTTTGTTGAATTGTATATGTGTTTTCATCATTTGTGTCAACATTCATCACATAACTCTTTGTATTTTTGCTAGTTTTGACAAATGAAATGTTATGTTTAGGCATGTGGTTGGTATAGATTTGTAAGTTTTTGTTAGGAGGGAAAACAAAATTAGTTCCTTGATCATTAACACCTCCAATTAAAACCCAACCAAAATCAATGAGTTCTTGTACAAGATGTTTAAGATGCTTGCAATGTTCCATATCATGTGATGTGTCTATTTTTTTGATGATAATGACAGTAAGAATTTTGTCTATAGTTTGTAGGTAATGGCTTATTAGGATCGAGTGTCTTAGCGGAAGGCAAGGTAATCATATTTTGTTCTCAGAGTTGTGACATTGTGTTATGAAGAGTATTGGGAAAGGGAGTGAATTGTATTTGTGGGTCCCCATAGCTAAAGGATATCATTGCTTTTACAACAGCTACTAGTTATCAACATGTTCATTTTTTTTTTAGGGGGACTAAGTTGAAGGAAGCCTTTATTTTGTTTTTGAAAAGGTTGGTAATTGTTCTAGTTTGTGGAGTCGAACTTGTCAGTTTGGCTAAAGGTGGATTTTGCATCTCGACTACTAAATGAGTTTTGATAATAACAAAGGGCATTACATAAGTGCATGAAGGAGGGGAATTTCATCATAGTGATTGATAGTGTGAAATAAAGTCTGTAATATTTTCTTCTTCTTTTTGCTTACATCTCATGAAATTGGGCAAGGTCATTTTAGGGATCATATCCACTTGGAAATGGTTGATAAATTCCTCAAAAATTTCATTGAATGAATGAATTGAGTTGTTTGGTAATGAAGAAAATCATTCTACAATAGTATCCTTCAAGGATCTCAGGAAAATTTTAGCCAAGAGTTTATTGTTGAGAATAAAGTCACTACATAAGGTGGTATAAGTATAAACATGGTTAGAAGGATCCCCTTTCCCCCCATATTTCTGAAATCTAGGCACTTCTACACCATGTGGAATCAATGTTTGCAATATCTCCAAGGACAATGGACTGATTTTGACATAAAATGTAGGGGGGTAATTTTTATTTTGGTTGATGGTGGAAACTTGATTTTGAAGGGATGAAACAATTTGCAAAATTTGGTTTATTAGAGGGTCATTGTTTGTACTGTGAGATGGAGATGAATATGGTGGAAGGGTGTATGTGTTTGAGGGAGAAGTAAATGGAGTGTTTATAGGTGGTAAAGTTGTAGGAGATATGACATGTGGTGCAACAAAGGTACTAGGGATACTAGTAGAAATACCCAAGGAAGGAGTCACATTACAAGTAGGTTGCATTATTGTTGTAACTGGGGGATTGGTATAGGTAGGAATAGAGGAAATTATTGTGGGAGGAGGAATTTGAATTCCTCCTTGGCTTGTAACATTGTTTGAGGGTATGAAACAACAAGTGGTTGAGGGAAGGTGTTTTCCAAAGATCTAAACTATGTTACACACAAGGTCAAGTTTGTCTTCACTTTGAAGCATGCAATTAATATTATCTATGGTAGGGATCGCGGTATTTGAAATATTCTTAATTCTAATTTTCTTTTTAAGGTTTGCTAAGTCTTCATAAATTTGGAATGTTTGGTCTTGCAAAAAACTCTAGCAACCATTTTTTCAACATGCATCACACTACTTGAAGGCAAGGAATTATTAAGGGTATGGTCCATACCTAGTGAACTAGTGTCAATACTAGGAGTGAAAGAGCTAGACAACCCAAGATCCACGATGATTTTGCTATCACAAGATGACACGAGTCTCAAAATTTTTCTAACTATAGTATTAGCAATATGACACCAAGTCAAAAATATAATGAAAGGGATACTAAATGCAAGATGGATGAAAATGAAATTTAAGCTAAATTTAATGTAATGAATATAACAAAAACTCTATAAAATGAAACATAAAGTTATCAACAAAAAACAAGAGCATATAAATAGAGTTTTAAATTCTAGAAGATGTAGTTTAAAATCTGCACTAGGACTAAATGTTGGAAAATAAAGGTAATATTATGGCTTCAAACTTGTAAAACTATGTGATTGTAGATTTAATTAAGTGTTCTTTATCACAATTCTATGTAAGATTAATATTTTTAGATTTATTTTACCAATTGTAGAAAGAGATAGAAGATTGTAGAAGAATGAGACGAGAAGATAGAAGTGATAGTATATAGGTGGACAAACCTTTTGAGGAAAAAAATACACCACCAAAATCAACAGTGCTTGTATTATTTAACCTTGGAACAAGATTACAATAATACTATATCAATCCTTGATTGATATGTATCCTTGCCTTCAACAATCCTTCTTCACAACCTACAATAAAATCTCATACATTTTCTACAATTACAAGATATCCATGCAATCCACGTGACCAAGCGTGAATCCACACATCCCATGCCATGCTTCAAACCCTCACACATGCACAAGCTCAACCCGCAAACCCACAATTTTGCGATCGAACTCTCTTCAACTTGCTACAATTAATATATAATTATGAACATTGTAAAATACAAAGAGTTGATAATTACACGAGGTAAATATCCTCATAAAAATTGGCACCTAGATTGGGAAAGTAGAGTTCCTCTATGAAATCCAAATTTAGACCAAGTCCTTCCTCAATTTAGGCGCCCCAAACTAAAGATTTAACTGATCATTGGCTATGAAGATATCTTGCAAGAATCACCTCAAAGTTGGTGACAAAGAATGGTCCCACTTAATTGAGCCTTTTAAATATCTTCTCATGAAAAAGGTGTTAATTGAAAGATTCCAACCTGGGTACCCAAGGTGGGTCCAAGTCAATCCGAGTTAATTGAAACATATCTTTGCATCAATTCATGTAAACATCATGCATGATTGATCAACCCCACTTAACTGAAAGTATCATCTGGTTATCTATCATGCAACTAAAGTTATTAGTCATGCAACTCAAGTCAACTAAAGTCAACTACATGCAACTCAAACTAACTACATGCAACTGAAGATAACTGAACCATAACCGAACTGAACTAAATTGAATTGAATGGAACTGAACTGAAACTAAACTAAAATGAACTAAATTGAACTGATACTAAATTGATACTAAATTGATAGTGCCACTCCACACATTGTAGGAACAAGACATGCTTTACATAAGAGTTATCAATTCTCCAAAATAGTTAACTAAAATAAGGTAGGTCCCACCTCCCATGTGGGCATCCCATGTGCTCCTATTTTGTAGGAGCTCTTATTGGACATCGCCACATGTTCCTATCATTTAGGAATAATTGCAAATGCCAATTTACATGTTCATTTCATTTGAATTTAATATAATTCTAATCCTAATGTTGCAGAACACTTTCTAAAGACTTAGGAAATACATGAAATATGCGTAGGATTGCAATTAAATGGCATCCTATTCTAACCACTAAATCACCCAGAGGGATGTATGAGTCCTAGTGAGGGATTTTCTCACAATTTTCATTTAATTTTAATTGATTTTAATGATTTTTAGTTTTTATGAACTATAGACTAAACAAAAATGAATATTTCAGATGATTTTCAATTATGTAAGATGCAAAAATAAAACCTAGATGCACTTTTAGTAATGCAAGATTTATAAACCCTAAAATGCCACTTAACTAATGCAAACCCCAATGCAAAGTTAATGCAAGAAAGATCTAGGACTATGATGCACTCCAAATAAAAAATGATGTGTTCTGAATGTAGGCTCACTAAAATGAAATGGTGGAAAAAGGTTACTTTATAGTTTAGGACATAGAACAACACATCTCATAATCATTAATTCAAGGAAAACTCTAAAGATCTAAGTCTAGATTATGCAAAGGAGAAAGCGATCTTGCAATAGGGTTGTAATAGGGTTTTATCGTAAACTAAAGAGGGGTTCATCACCAAGCTAGGGATTGGAAAGATCAATGAAATCAAAGACCTGATGCTTACACCTAATGCAATGCAATACTTCACTAAATGACCTAAAAATGCATGTAAAACAAAATAAAAAGATGAGAGATGAAAGGTGTTCACCTGGAACCTTGAAGAGGATTGGATGAAGCTCTCAAATGCTAAAAAAATTAAATTTAAAGTTGACTAGAACTCATACGCTAGACTGGGTGATTTAGTCCTAGATTAGGATTTCTATGTAGGAACTGGAATCTAGCAGAGATATGACTGAAACTCCTAAAATATACAAAATTTCCTATATTGGGACTCATACGCTAGAAATGGTGTATTAGTCCAATTAGGGTTTTTTGGAAATTCAAAGTCTAATTCTCCTCTTAATGTCTGCTTTATCCTTTCCACCTAATTTCTGGATCTAAAACTTTGATTTACCACCTGTAGATGTCTTCCAATGATCCCCAATGCAAGGTGACAACTTTGAAAACTTTCTCCCAACTTTCTCTTGAATGTGTCTTCAACCTAGACCTGTAAATCACACACTAAAGAGATGGAAAAATGTTTTTGAAAAAGAGAAAAAATAGATTTTGAATGGACCTAAAACCATTTACAACAGGTTTTGAATGGACCCAAAACCATAAGGTTTTGAAGGGACCCAACACCAAGCCAATGATGATCAAGCTATTAGAAGAGAAGTAAGAAAAGCATCACAGTAAAAAAAAGACAAACCAACAGCCAAACCCAACTTCCCAAAAAATAACCTAGATATTACATAGTTCTAGAATCCATTGGTTTTGATGGGACCAATAACCCAAGACAACCAAGTTTTTGCGGGGACCAAAAACCCAAGAGAGAAGCCTACAACAACCAGGCCATAGTAAATCAGTTACTCAAGTAAACTAGTCTCTCTAAACCATTGGAAGAAACAACTAAGACAAAGGTTTGCAAAAGCAGAGCCCCAAAAGTATACAAATTTTTTCCATCAACATACCCTCTCCCCCTCTATGGGAGAGTTCATTCCAAGAATGTGAGGCTCCAAAAATGTTCCATAAAAACCAGTTTCTCTCTCCACCTCTATAGGAGAGAAAACCCAGCTCTTCCAAACCACCGCAGTCAAATCACTCTTGCATAACACCATTCCACCTCAATAAAAATGGGAACCCCCTCAATGGGAAAATCCAAAAGAGACCTTCAACCACATAATACACCTCAAACCGAGAGGGAGAGAACTCCACCCCAAAAGTATAGCTCTTCACCTCAATAGAAGACCTAGTATTCAGAGAGAGAAGGGATTGCAATGAGGAGGAGAACCAAAACAAGAAACAATAGCAGTAGTAACTGGGTTTTCAAAATTATCTCTAAAAGTCGTCCAACCCTTGAAACCTTTAGCACAAAACAAAGTTAATACAACACTAGCTCCAACCCCACAGGGAGGTCCAACTAAAACACTAGCTCCCATACATCAACAGAGAGCAACAAGGTACATGAGGGCCACACCATGAGCAAGGGATTAGTAAAGACACCTACTCTCATCCTAAAGAAATACTGGAGATTCCAGTGCAAGTCCAGACAAAACCCCATAGAGTACAAGGAAATAAATACCCAGATTTGAGTGATGCTACCACTCCACCAAATGGGCCAACAACCGAAAACAATCTCCAAACAAAGATAATAGGAAAATAAATCCACTAGCCATTTGGAATCCACAACCATGCTAGTAAAACCCCTAGAAGAGAGCCACCAAATAGAGGAAGTGCAAAAGCAAAGAGCACCCTAGAAAAAATGAGAAGAAGAAAGGGCTAACAAATAAATCCCCCAAGCCATCCTCCTACATCGAATAGAACCAAAAATAGACCCCTTATTCAACCCATACACTACAAGGAAGCCTCAACAACACCAAAATCCCAACCAAAAGGAAACCTCATCCAAACAGTCAAGCCTCCATCCAGTGAGTGTACAGAAGCAACAAACACCCCAGAAGAAGTGAGAAGAAGAAAGGGCCAAAAAAAAAAGCCCCCAAGCCATCCTACTAGCCTGAGTAGAACCAAAAATAGGCCCCTTCTTCAACCCAAAAACTCCAAGGAAGCCCATGTAACCCCACACACCCTACATGGAAAAGAAAAATGGAAGGGGAAACCACCAAACACTATAAATCGCAAAGGGAAATATACTTACCCTCCTTTGTCCATCTAAATCCACATCAACATCGGTAACAACAAAAACCCATCCTAGGGCATCAAACGATTCCCCACCTGTAGCACCACTGAAGAGTGCTGATAGGGGAGACAAAGAGAAAGCATCCAATAGAGTAAAATCTAGAGAACCATCTCTAGCCACCATAAAAAAAGAAAAGCATACTCCAAATCTGATCCAAACAAGATGCTAAGGGATGACAATGTCCTCATTTCCTTCAACACTAACAACCCCTCCTGCAAGAGCCAACCATCTATCTTCGACTGGTACAACACCTGACCCAACACCCACAAATGCCTTTGCTTCTCAACAAGCTCCACCAAAGAAAACAACCACTCCAAGCCTCCATCTAGTGGATCATCTTTTTCTGCATCTATAACTTCAGAGGCTTTAAAAAATGACCATTTCCACTGCTTCCTACCCTTTGCTATTCACATCTGCATCACAATGGTAAGAGATGGAAAAATGTGGGTATGTGTAGGATCATCATGGAAAAAATAGGCCCTTAAGTGGCAAAAAAATTAGAAAAATCAGAGTTAGGCAACTTGACGTAAAAATTTGAATAAGTTATTTATATTATTTCAAAAATATCTAAGAATATAATCTATAGAAAATTGAATGTATTTTCTAAACTACTAGGTTTAAAAAAAAAATCTATTTAGTGAAAATTTGAAATTTCAATACAGTAGTACTTAAATTTTAGGGAAAAAATAAGTAGGTGTCTATCTGACCACCCTAACCACAATAAAATGATAATATTTTTTTATAAGTAGAGGAAACATGTCCTGATGTGATGCATATTTTTTATGTAATTTTTTTCTAAGTAAATAATTAATTTTGAATTTTTTATTACAACTTTTAAAAAATATAAAAAACTTGTATGTCTGACCACCTTAACTTGGTCAAAACTTCATGAAATTCAAATTTTCTTTTTTTAATCCTATAGTATGCAAAGCATAGAATGTGACAAATGTTTTGGATTCAAAAATTGTGATACTATTTGAAAACTATAAATATTTTTTAATCAATGTATCAATTAGGACTTTAGTCGCAATTTGAATAGAAAATGAATAATAATTACTTATTAAATTCAAAGTAAAGCATAATTTATATTGGTGGAAAGCTGATAATCTCCTTTAAAAACCCTTTTCATTTCATCAATTTTGGGTAAAAAAAACCTCGTCAGCCACATATCCATCATATTGTCACTTTTTGACCCATCATGATCCTACACATACCCATGTTGTTTTGTTAGTGGGAAGGGGTTTTCTTTGGTCAAACATTGTTTTGGTAATCAAAACTTGAAATGAAATAAAATAGGAAAAGAGAATGATGAATGAACAAAATGTAATGTTACAACTCAACAAACCCTAGCAATAAAGTGGTCCAAACATGTACGAAGTGGCTCCAATGTTTGTAGATATTGAATCTTTCTTAGATGTGATAGATCTTGAATTGAATGCTAGCTTGAATCATAAAACCCTACATCACAATTATTAGCTCAAAAACAAAAGTGATTCATGATGACTTTGAAATGAAGCTTGATGGTTGAATAATGCTCTAAAACACTTATAATTAGACCTTGGATGCTCTTGACTACTCTTTTAAACACTTGAATGCTCTTGTGAACTCAAATTTTCTATAATGATGCTCTTTCAACTTGCTAGGTCACTTGATTTCTTGTCAGGATAAAAATGAGTGAAATAAATATTACAAGAATGGAAAGAGGAATGAAAGTGGTATCATTGATGTCAACTGATCAGTTGGTTATCTACTAGTTTTTGTTAATTGTATATATTGAGGATATTAAGAAAATTGCATTAAAAAAAGGTTGTAGGTATTTAGTTGTTGAGGATGTTGATTTGGTGCTTGCTTGAGGTCTAGGAGAATCATTGTTCTAGTCCAAATTTCTCTTTGATGAAGTCTTATGGCATATGGTTCTAGAGTTGTGTTGCCTTGGTTCTATTGAAGATTGTTTTGGCATTTGGAAGTATCAAGCTTAATTGATCTATGTATTTTACACTAGTTTGACTGACCATGTATCAAGCACTATCTTTGATGTTGATGAAGCGAGTTGGATCTATTATGGGTCCTAGTGAAGTGTGTTCTTGGATCACCCTTATTCTAATTCCACCCTACGATGTTTGGAACTAAACTGATTTGAATTTAAAGATTGGATGGCCAACATTGTATCTTTTCAAGGTTGGAGATAGTATAAATACAAAATGTGCTAAGCGATGAAAATTTTACATAAGAAATGAAGGAAGATAAGTGAAAGAGTAGACATGACTTTGATGCTATTATGAAAGTGTGTGAGTTAGGTGTGCGGTTGATTAGTGTGAATCTTAACAC
Source organism: Sequoia sempervirens (assembly GCA_007258455.2). NCBI lineage: Eukaryota > Viridiplantae > Streptophyta > Pinopsida > Cupressales > Cupressaceae > Sequoia > Sequoia sempervirens. The sequence goes on from VDFB02000017.1 coordinate 342,751,347, forward strand.
CGAGTTTCTAGATGCAATGAGTAGAAGGTGAATTCCATCATTCATGCAAATTAATCAATGATTGTAGTGGAATCTTTGTTGGATTGGAATTGTTTTCTCTCTATAACAACTCTTCTTTGTCTACTTTATATCTTTGTGGCAGTGAGCCCTCTGGGTTGTAGACCTATGGACAGTGAGTCCTTATTTAGTAAGCCTTATCTCAGGCAATGAGCCTCTTTGTAATTGGTTTTGATATTCTCTATAGTGGGAGTTAATCCTCACCATGGTTTTTCTCTCATTGGGTTTTCCACATAAATTTGGTGTTATTGTATTTTTGTATTTTCATTTGATGGTTAATCACTTAATCAGTTTATGTGTTAGTTCTGGTAATTGAATTTAAAGTTAAAATATGTGACAACCGATTCACCCCCCTATTAGTTGTCCTATCCAACAATCAATATAAGATCTTGGTTTCTTGATGAAGAGATTAATCGCTTGAGGAAGGTCCAGGATGGCTAATAAAATGGTCTTTGATTACCCAAAGTTTGATGGAACTAATTATGGTATCTAGAAATCATTGAAGGAAGAATATTTGGAGTATTGTAGATATGATGTTCAAAAAGCTTATAAGAATCCGTACATCCATGCTAATGGTCTGAGTACACTTTAATAAATTAGAGAACGCAAAGAAAATAATAAGGAAAATTTCATCTTGAAGAATAGCATGGAATATTATGAGTTAATTAAGGTTAATAGTTTGAAGACATCTAAGGAAGTCTAAGATGCTTTAGAAAGAGTAGATGATGGTGATGAAAGGGTAAAAGAGGAGAAATTACAAAATTTGGAAACACAATTTGATCTTATACATATGACCGAAGATGAGAATGTTAAAGCCTATGTATAGAGATTGGATGAGGTAGTGGATGGAATGTGATCTCTTTGTGCTACTATAGATGAAACTAGAATTGTGAATAAGATTCTTAGAACTCTTCCTAATGCTTATAGTGAAAAGGTGAGTGCTATTGAGTAGACTATAGATTATAAGACTTGTACTAAGGATCTGTTGCTAGTATTTTTGACATCTTATGAAATGAGGAAGCCGAATCTAATAAGTGGAGGAAAAATAGAAACTACTTTTAAAGCTATAAAAATTGAAGATCTAGATGAAGAGAGGTTTGATGAAATCAAGGATAACTTTGTAAGAAGAATGAGAAAGGGCTTCAGTAAGTATGGAGGCAAATTTCCCTTTAAGTGCTTTATTTGTGGAGAAATTGGTCACTATGCTGCAAAGTGTCTAGAAAGAGCTAAAAAGAATAAACAAAGATACGAGAAAGAGAAGAAAGGAAGGAATATTAAAAGAGATTACTATGTTAATGAAAATTCTAGTATTTTAGATGAAGATTCATAATATGAAGATCTAAATGACGATAAATGCTTGTTCTTTGTGATTAAGGATGAACCTACTTCTACTACTTTAGAAAACAATCAAATGAAAGTCCTCCAAAGAAGGAGAAGGAGAAGGAGAAAAATGAAGATACAGTTATCCTTGTCCTACATGCTAAAAAAGAAAAGGATTTTTGGGTAGTTGATAGTGGTTGCTCACATCACATGACTGGTGACAAGAGTGAGTTTTTGAATCTTGAGAAATTAGATGTATTTGATAGATTTAAGGCATTCAAGGATATCGTTGAAAATGAAGTGAACTTGAAGATAAAATCCTTGAGATTTGATAGAGGTGAAGAATTCAATTCTCATGAGTTCAATATGTTTTGTGAATTCAATAGAATAAAGAGACAATTATCTGCTCTGAGAACCCCTCAAAAAAATGGAGTTGTTGAAAGGAAAAAAAAATTGTTCAAGAAGCTACTAGGTCAATGAATACTAAAGTCGAATTACCAAAAGTTTACTAGAAAGAAGCTATTCACACTACTGTATATGTACTCATTTGAGTTCAACCAAGAGAAAATAGTACACAGACTCCCTATGAGCTATGACACTAAAGAATTCCTACAGTTAAATATTTCAAGGTATGTAGAAGCAAATGCTATATCAAAAGAGATGAGGAAACATTGGGAAAGTTTGATGCAAGAAGTGATGAAGGAATATTTCTTGGATACTCTACTAAAAGAAAGGCATACAAATGTTTCAAAAAAATATTGAGGAAGATTGTAGAAAGTTTGAATGTGAACGTTAATTAAATAGTGAAGAATTCTATTGATATTGATGGATATTTGTCTTACGAACATGACTGTGCAAGAATAGAAGAAATTATGGAAGAACAAGATAGAGATGAGTAGGAAAAGTAGAATGAACACAATGAAAGAGAAGAATATGATCTGGTGATGTCCCCTAGGACATCAAAATATGTATAGAGTAATCATTCAGAAAGTTAGATTATTGGAGACAAGACAAAAGCTATGTTAACTAGAAGCAAAGCTACTACTGAGGTAAATTTGTTCTTATTCTTTGAGATTCAATTAAAGTTAGTAAGTGAAGCCTGTGAGGATGAACATTGGAAGGAAGCAATGAAAGAAGAAATTTTGTAGATTGAAAAGAATCAAACTTTGGAATTGGTCCCAAGACCAAAAGACAAAAATATCATTGGATCAAAATAGGTATTCAGAAATAAGTTGAATGAGAATGAAAAAGTTATCAGAAACAGCGAAAGGCTTGTGTGTAAAGGCCACTCACAAGTAGAAGGTATAGATTTTCATGAGACTTTTTCCCTCATAGTAAGAATGGAAGCTAGATAAGGATGTTCTTTGCATTAGTTTCTTATAAAGATTTCAAAGTGTATCAAATGGATATCAAGTCAAAATTTTTGAATGGTGGACTAGATAAAAAGTTCTATATGGAACAATCATTATTATTTCAATTAATAGATCAATCAAATATGGTGTACAAATTGAAGAAAGCTCTATATGGATTGAAGCAAGCTCCTAGATCTTGGTATGCAAAGCAAAATAAGTATTGAGTCAACAAGGATTTAACAAAGGTACACCAAATAATAATTTTTATTTCAAGATTGAAAATGACAAAATATTGATTGTCGTTTATGTTGATGATATTATCTTTGGAGGAAATGAAAAGATGTGCAAGATTTTTGTGGAAGAGATGCAAAAAAAATTTGAAATGTCTATGTTTGGAAAGATGAATTTCTTTCTTGGGCTATAGATTAATCAAATAAAGAAAGGAATTTTCATTTCATAATCTAAGTATGTGAGAGAGATGCTTTAAAAATTTTGGATGGAGGGATCCAAACTGGTAAGTACTCTTATGGTGACTGGTTGCAAGCTGGGTAAAGATGATGATTCACCTAAGGCTGATTAGATCAAGTATATATCTATGATTGGTGGACTAGTGTGTTTGACTACTACTAGATAGGATATTATGCATGAAATTTGTCTTGTAGCTAGATTTCAAGAAGATTCAAAGGAAGCACATGTTAGTGCAGTTAAAAGAATATTCAAATATTTGAATGGAACTCAGGATTATTGATTTTACACTTAGTGCTTATACGGATGCAAATTGGGCTAGAAGTGTAGATGAAAAAAAAGTATAAGTGGTGGTGCATTCTTTCTTAGATGTTGATTGGTGGCATGGTTCAGTAAGAAGCATGATTCAATATATTTTTCTACTATTGGGTATGGGTATGTATAGGATCATCATGGAAAAAACAAGCCCTTAAGCAGCAAAAAATGTATAAAAATCAAAGTTAGGCAACTTGATGTAAAAATTTGAATAAGTAATCTATATTATTTCAAAAATATGTAAGAATATAATCTATTGCAAACCGAATTTAGTTTCTAAAATACTAGGTTTATTTTTAAAAAAAGAAATCTATTTGGTGAAAATTTGAAATTTCAATGCAGTAGTACTTAAATTTTGGGGAAAAAATAAGAAGTGGGTGTTTGTCTAACCATCTTAACCATAGTAAAATGATAATAATTTTTATAATATTTTAGATATAAGTAGAGGACTCGTCCCAATGTGATGCATATTTTTTTGTAATTTTTTTCCAATTAAATAATTAATTATGAATTTCTTATTACAACTTTTAAAAATATAAAAACTCGTTTGTGTGACCACCTTACCTTGTTCAAAACTTCATGAAATTAAATTATTATTTTTTTAATACTATAGTATGCAAAACATAGAATGTGACTCATGATTCGAATTCAAAAACTGTGATACTATATGAAAGCTATAGATGTCTTTCAATTAGCCTATGTGCAGGATCATGATGGGCCAAAAAGTGGCGCTATGATGGGTATGTGTAAGGTATGTGGCTGGTGACTTTTCTTTTACCCAAAATTGATGAAACAAAAAGGGTTTTTAAATGAGATTCTCAACTTTCCATCAATATAAATTATGCTTTACTTTGAATTTAATAAATATTTTTTATTCATTTTCTATTTGAATTACGACAAAAGTTTTGATTGATAGGCTGATTGAAAGACATCTATAGATTTCATACAAGATCACATTTTTTAAATCTAAAACATAATTAATTATTTACTTGGGAAAAATTTACAAAAACATGTGCATCACATCGAGACATGAGTCCTCTACTTATATCTAAAATTTAATTAAAAAATGTTATCATTTTATTGTGGTTAGGGTAGTCAGAGAAACACCTACTTTTTTTTTTCCATAAAATTTTAGTACTACTTGTTGGTGTAATTAAATGTGTTGTACCTTGTCCTAGGTCATAATTACACCTTAGTTAAGTTTACTTAGGGACCACATAGGAGGTTGTTGGAGAATTTCCACTTTTGGTGGACTTGACATGTCATTACTTTATAATTTCCACCTTTTGTGGAAACATCATGTGATTATCACTCCACCTTTTGTGCAGTGATAGGTTTTCATTGTTGTCTCATGTCATAAGATTATGACACTTGTCATAATCTTATGCCCTTCTATGTTCTCACCTTGGCTATATAAAGAAGGGGTCTCTCTAATTGTAAACAATCATAATCTCTCTCTTTTTGTGCTTTCCATTTGGTCCATAGATCTTGGAATCCATACCCAATTCTAACATGGTATCAGAGCGGGTTGGGTGCCATTGGAGAGTCTTTTTCTGAAGAGAGATCCCAAATCTGAGGAGGTTTCGTTCGTGGCTCTTTGTTGCAGGTTCATATCTGAACCTATTGGTGCAAATCTGAGCTAACCATTATGTCCGGAAGGTTTGAGATAATCAATTTTTCCTTTTGTTTTTTCCAAATTAGACATACGAGGCCAAATCTAGGAGGGTTTGAAGCTGAAGTGTGGTTGCCAGATCTAGAAGGTAGCTGCAATTTTGGAGAATTTTTGGTCAAATCCGACCTTGCCATCACATCCAGAAGGGACAAAAACCCTAATATCGGTTGTCAATTCATCCAAATCAGAGCAGTTGTCCAGTGAGAAAAAAAATTATCCAAGGAGCCGTACAGCCCGAGGTCATCATAATTACTATGGTACAATTTTTTAAAAAATAAAAGCTATTCTGCCAAATTTTTTTTGAAATTTTTAATAAAAAATCAAATATTTGTACTAGTAGTTTTTTGTATTTGAAAAGTTTTAATTGAAAAATCAAAATACAAAAAAAAAGCTAAATAAATTCTACGGAGTTAGTACGCAGACATACTATTCTACAAATCCATAGAGTACTAGGTGGTTTAGCATCTACCACTTGGCACACTTTTATTCATCTGTAGTACTCCCATGGACCCCACTTTACAATCGCCGACAGGCTCCATAGGAAAATCCGGCATTGTTTATTATACTCAACATCAAAAAAATTGAAATTAGCGGTCAATAATTCAAAGTGGGTAGAATTTATAAAGCTACAGCCTCCATTAAGAGGGCTGCGTACAGCCTTACAAAGGGGGTTGGGGTGTGGCCATGTGTGCCCCCCCCACTAAACCTTTTATTTAAATTTTATTATTATTTTTTTATGATAAAAAAAATCAAAATTGTAATTTTCCAATCCTCTATATTTAGAAAAATATGGAATTCTTGTTAAATTTGGAAATATCTCTGATAAATTTGGCAAAGGAAAGAATTTTGGAAAATTTTGCCCCTTCATGGATGGAGTTTTGATTTTTGCACTTGATCTTCAAACGGCAATAACTTCTACTCAGAACCTCCAATTTGCAAGCATTTTTTTTTTTATTTAGGCTAATTTTTCATGCTCTACGCACTGGTGCAATCAATTTTTTGTTTTGATGCTTGGTTTTTCCAGAAATTGCAAATTATCACAGGTGTTGTTGCTTCGTCCTCATTTTGGGAACTTCGGGAGCTCATATCTTGCTCCTACAGTAACATTTTTGGGTGCAATTTTTTTTGAAAGTGCATGATTTTTTGTGTACTTCTCAATGGTATGATCGGATTGATCTCATTTTATACTAAAAATTGTACTTGATTCTGTGGCCTATTTTGGCATTTGCATGTACCAAGATCAAGACCACTTCGTTGTTTTTTGGCAAGTGGCAATTGTAAATGCACTACTCATAAAGTGCCAAGCTCATATATTGATGGGGGGTCTTTTGATTGAGTGAATTTGGGGGATATTCTTCTTGTGGTTGTGGTTGCATTCCTCTTGATTTTTGTTCTTGTTTCATCATGGAGCCATCTACAATTCCTCTTCTAACACCTTACAACTATCCTAAATGGAAATCAGAAATAAACAAATTGCTAAGAGTAAAAAGATTGTATAGGATAGTTCATGGGCTTGATGGTGAACCACAAAATGATGAAGTTAAAAATAATACGTGCTTGAATAGTTGTGAAGAAGCCATTGGCTATTTGTGCTTGTATGTCTCTCCTGAGTTGTTTCACATTGAGCAGTTGGATACATCTATGGCTATGTGGACTACATTGTCAGAATTATTTGGGAAAACAGATGAAATTCAAGAAAATTTGTTGGAGAATGAATTAATCAGTCTCAATCCATGTAACTTTGACAACATACAAGACTTCATCACCAAATTCAAGTCACTAAGAACACAATTGAAGAATTGTAAAATTGAGAAATCAGATACATAATTGATCTTAAGTGTTCTTTCAAAGCTAGGCCCTAAATATTCAATGTTTGTGTCTACTTTCTACACTATAGAGAATGCTTTTGGGAGTGAGTTTAAGATGACTTCCTTTGAATATTTTGCTATGCAACTCACTAGGGAGCAAGATAAGCTTATTCAAATGGGTAGTTTGAATTCTTCAAAATCACATGCCTTGGTTGCAAAGGATGGGAAGTCTTCAAGTGGCAAAGAAAAGACAAATAACAAGCCTAAGAAGAACACACAAGCCACATCAAATTCCATAGAATAACATAAAGATTCATCTTCAAAAGATAAATCATCTAAGAAGGAGAGATCTTTTTGTGCATATTGCAAGAAGGATGGACATGAAGAACATTATTGTTATAAGAAGGATATTGATGAGTTGAAAAACCTTCTCAAAAATAATCACATTGATTTTCCTTCTAGAATGTCTGAATCATCTTCTTCTCCTTCTACTTTAAAATAGTCTAAAAAGGACAAAGGTCAAACATCAAGATATAAAGGACAAGCTCTGTGTGGTCATTCAAGTCCAGGATTAGGGAGATGGCTTCTAGATTCAGGAGCATCACATCTTATGGCATCTTTGTAGACTATCTTCTCTTCATTTCAGCCTTGTTCTATGTCTCATGTCTTGATGGGAAACAATACATATATGAGTGTAACAGGGAAGGGATCTATTAGCATTGGGGAAAACACTTTTCAAGATGTCTTGTGTGTTCCTCATTTGACGAACAATCTACTTTCCATTTATCAGATTACACATGGTGGAGATGGGAGAACTGTGGAGTTCACTCCTAATTCTATTATCATTCGAGATTTGGAGAGTCAAGAGATCATTGCTACTAGGGTGGTTGATCATTCATCTCGGTTGTATTCCTTTGCACAGTTTGCTTTTGATGATGACAATGTTCCTTTGACTATTGATCACAACTTTGATTTTGAGGAGACATTTGGATTTTTGAACTTGGGATTACTCACATCAGATCCAGTCCTTGAGCCATGCATTTCATCTCCTCCTGCTACTGTTGCAGTTGCTGCTACTTACGATTCAACAGTTTTGGCTCCTAGTGATTCAGTGCAGCAGGATCCTGATTGTCTTCAAGATATGACTACCTTGGATGGCTTCCTCACAAGTATTTCAGACTTGTTTGTGGAGACTCATCTTGCAAATTTGGAGGACACCATTAATAGCATTCATCTTCTCTTTGATGAAGATGCACCTTCTTTAGTTGTTGTGAGGGAACACCTTGACCCTCTTGTTCATTCTCTACATGATCATTCTTCACAGATTGGTGTGAGTGTGGATACTTTTGGACAACATTTGGAGGAGGCTTCTTTGTCTTCATAGGGGATATCTTTGTCTTTGGATTGTGCTCTACATTCTTCTCTACTAGATGTTGGATTTTCCTCTTTAGTAGTGTGGCCTAGGATGACTGATTGGAGTGTGTTAGCTTTTAGCATCGACATGGAGACACTTGAGCATGCTTCTGAGACACCATCATACATCGTCCATATTTTTGACATCCTACATACATCCTTGGTTTTGTTTCTTCCTAAGGGGAGGAACGTTGTTCAGCGAGATTGGATCATCTTCAGCATTCAATGTCGAGCTTCTACCATCATTGTAGGAGACTCAACATTGAGGGGGGGCTACCTTGTCTCTCTTCTACTTCTCTCTTATGGGGGGTTCTTTTTCTTCACATGGTGTTCTTACCTTCTCATTCTTCATTGAGAGTGTTTCTATTTTGTATTTCATCTCTCTTTTGGGGAGGAGTTTTGTCCTACTAGGTTTTCTCCTTTTCCTCACTTGTGAGAGATTGCATTCTATGTACATGGGTACCTAACATGGCCTAGTAGCTGGGACCCATCTTGCATTGTTTTCTTTTGTGTACATTCTCCCTAAGTTGCACTTAAGAGGGGGTGTTGGTGTAATTAAATGTGTTGTACCTTGTCCTAGGTCATAATTACACCTTAGTTAAGTTTACTTGGGGACCACATAGGAGGTTATTGGAGAATTTCCACTTTTGGTGGACTTGATATGTCATTACTTTATCATTTCCACCTTTTGTGGAAACATCATGTGATTATCTCTCCACCTTTTGTGGAGTGATAGGTTTTCATTGTTGTCTCATGTCATAAGATTACGACACTTGTCATAATCTTATGCCCTTCTATCTTCTCACCTTGGCTATATAACCAAGGTGTCTCTCTCATTGTAAACAATCATAAGCATCTCATATGAATGACATTGAATATAGTTTATTGTTGTCATATTCTATTCTCTCTCTTTTTGTGCTTTCCATTTCATCCATAGATGTTGGCATCCATAGCCAATTCTAACACTTACTGCATTGAAATTTGAAATTTTCACCAAATAATTTTTTTTAAAAAAAATAAACCTAGTAGTTTAGAAACTACATTCAATTTTGTACAAATTATATTCTTACATATTTTTGAAATAATATATAGATAAGTTATTCGAATTTTTACATCAAGTTTCCTAACTCTAATTTTTTTGAAATTTTTTGCCACGTAAGGGCTTTTTTTTCCATGATGATCCTACACATACCCTATTGAAGCTGAGTATATTGTTGTTTCATCTTGTTGTACACAAGTTTTACGGATGAAAAATACATTGAAGGATATCACAATGCTACATGATGATGGTATTTCTATCTTTTGTGATAATACTAGTTTAATTAACATTTTGAAGGATCTTGAGATGCACTCAAGAATGAAGCATATATCTATCAGGTATCATTTCTTAAAAGAGAAGGTCATGGAGAATGAATTTAAGCTTGAGTATGTTGGATCAATTATGGGTCCTAGTAAGGTGTGTGTTTGGGTCACCCTCATTCTAATTCCACCCTAGGATGTTTGGTGATCACCTAATTTGAATTTGAAGATTGGATGGCTGACTTTGTATCTTTTCAAGGTTGGAGATAGTATAAATATAGAATGTGCTAAGCGATGAAAATTATACATAAGAAAAGAAGAAAGATAAGTGAAAGAGAAAACACAACTTTGATGCTATTCTGAAAGCGTGTGAGTTAGGTGTGTGGTTGATTAGTGCAAATCTTAACATTGATTTCTTAGATGCAGTGAGTAGAAGGTGAACTCTATCATTCATACAAGTTGATCAGTGATTGTGGTGGAATATTTTTTGCATTGGGATTGTTGTCTCTTTGTAACAAGTCTTCTTTGTCTTCTATGTATCTCTATGGCAGTGAACCCTCTGGGTTGTAGTCCTATTGATAGTGAGTGCTTATTTCAAGCAGTAAGCCTTATCTTAGGTAGTGAGCCTCTTTGTAATAGATTTTAATATTCTCTATAGTGTGAGTTAATCCCCACCATGGTTTTACCCTCATTGGTCTTTCCACGTAAATCTAACATTATTGTGTTTGTTCATTTGCATTTGGTGGTTAATCACTTAATTAGTTTATGTGTTAGTTCCAGTATTGAATTTAAAGTTAAAATCTATGACAACTGATTCACCCCCCAGCTCTCAGTTGTCCTATCTAAAAATATCCTTGTATTTATACTTGTTTATGCCAAATTTCTCGAAATTACAACACTACAAGCCACCATCAGATCTAGGAGGATAAAATTCTACCAAGAATTTAAATTAAATTTGATTTTGGGTCACATAGGACTCATATGCCACAAGTGGTGTATGAGTCCCATTAGGCATAACTCTGTGACACATTTTCAAAAATGCTTAAAATGATGCAAAATCTAGATTGGGACCCAAAAATCTAGATGGGACTCATATGCCCAAGATGGCATATATGTCCTAGATCACCAAATTCGGGCCACAACCTAAAAATATCTAAATTATGATTGGATCTTGGTTTATGTTAGGACTATCCTTGAAAAGATACATTAATTAAGGCTTGTGGATAAAAACTAAGGCCAATTAAAGCATAAAGAAGCCCAATTATTTAATAAAACCATAGAAAAGTGTGAAAGTGTATTACAAAAATTTAAAACACTCCAAAATAAGGTACAATTAAGTTTATTTAGTTCACAAGGGTGCAATACCTAATGTGATTATGTTAGACACATTACAACACTAAATCAATGCCATGTTCTAGATTTATTTTTTCATCATTATAGTATATTCTAAGTATCATAGTATCACCACCTACACTTTTCTACAGGTGTGGGAGTTTGAGGAAATCACATACACAAAGTTAGATGGATATCCTTGAGCCCTAACATAGGGGTGATCCCACAATAGTAGTTTACAAATTTTTTTTTGCCAAACTAGACACTGAAATAATTTTTTTTAACTAAATCTTCACTTTTGGGCAACTGTAGTGGCTAAACTATGAGGAATTTGAAGATGATGAAAACTAGAGTTTCATGAATTTTTTTTTGTAGATTCTAAATATATTTTTTTCAAAATTTTTGGAATCAATTTGCACTTCTTTTTCCATCTCCCTTGAAAACTAGTTTTTTTTTTTTTTTTTTTTCTAGAAAACAACATTTTTTAAAAGTGACCTCAGAGTATAACACATAATTTTTTTTCCATGAAGGATAAAATTCTATTTTTTTCAAATTTAAATTTGTAACTCCATTATCTAGTGCTTTCACTTGGTTAGATAGTGTTTTATTGAATATTTTTTCTTTAATCAAGTTTCAAAGTCAAACCAATTACAATTCACACATAGCACGATTGTATAACACAAATTTTTTTGTATGTATTGATTTTTTTTTTTGTTGGAATAAGAACTTCAATATCTGGTGCACTCATATTTTTCAATTTTTTTTTGATAATATACTTATTTTCTACATGTGTAGAACAAAGAGCTTGATTTTAGGTGAAAAACCTATGTTTAATAAAACTAAAAAAAAATACACAATTAAACCAAAACATATTAATATTATATTCATTGGATAGCTTGTTCCGATTTCTACCTAATTCTAGTTGGGTTTATGAAGTCTCTACCATTTTCATCTTCAACCCGAGCACCGAAGTGCAAAAATTTAGATTTCTTTTGTGTCTCAAGGGGGGATGAGGGATAAGGGGGGTTCGAGCAAATGACCTTTTAAATGAAATTTCCATTTGTTTTTTGGGCGTCAAATGGGACAAGCATTAAAGTGGGTTCGCTCAAACCTGTAGTTTTGTTTGAACCCCTAAAACCAATTTTTTTGCCATGGATTGATTTTTTTTAGTTTTCTTTCCTCCATCAAATTGTAAACCACTATTGTGGCTTCACCCACAAGGTGACCCTTGAGCTCCCATATATCCATTATTGTGTGACTAGAAAATTAGTAACATTTTTTGGAGACTGACATTTGACATTTTGAGGAGTGATGACATATGTTGGAGGCTATATAGGTGGATGAGATTTAGGTCATTCGATAGGAGGTAACAAGATTACCAACTCCTTGCAAGTTGGTTAGACCACATCATTGTAACATACTAATAGCACCAAGTTGCATTATAGTGTTGAAAGAATGAAGAAGAAACCCCTTAATATATTGTCATTGATGCCAACATTCATTGTCGACAGTTTTTTCTAATATGGTAAATATAAAATTGGCACATTTTAATCCAACATTTTTGTCTGAAATTACTCATGCAATAAGATCAACTCAAGAGGATATGATATGTTATTCCTTACTATTAGATGCATTTATGATCAATATTTCAACTATTTTGGTTAAGCATGTTGAAATTTACAAATGATAGAAGTTCGACATTCAGTTTTGTCTTAGAGTATTGATTGGACAAATATAGAATGGTCAACATTTCTCCGGTGTTGAGAATTAGTCTTATCAATTCTGGGAGATCACCCACAGGTGTCATTAATCTATATATATATTCTATATGGTGTGTAGTCAATTGAACAGATGAATTGTTAGTGTGTGATCAGTTCGCTTATTTTGAGATTAGGTCTAAAACCTGACCGACCTTATACATTTTATGTGTTGTAAAGGATATGCATGTAATGAGGATGTTAGTAGAACCTATTTTAGATCCATGGAAACTTAAATAAATAATTTTCCATCTGGGTTGAGAATGAAGATGTTTATGAATCGTGTATGGAGATGATAAATCTATTTTGAATTAATTTAGGGCTACATCTAATTAGGTTGTCCTAATTGATGTATGCCGATGTAATTGGGTATATATGTAAGGATTTTTGAGTGGTAGAATGTAAATGTTACATGATATGATATGAGATGATGCACAAAAGATTTTATATTCTGTGAAAATATAAATTTAGATGTGTGGGATTAGAATAAGTGTAGATTTACTACAAATATGGGTATGTGCAAGATCATGATGTGCCAGAAAGTGGCAATATGATGGGTATGTGTAGGGTATGTGACCGATGAATTTTGTTTACCCACAATTCATGAAATGAAAAGGGTTTTTAAAGGATATTCTTAGCTTTCCACCAATATAAATTACGATTTACTTTGAATTTAATAAATTATTATTATTCATTTTTTATTTGAATAACAACTAAAGTCCTGATTGATAGGCTGATTGAAAAAAATCTATAGCTTTCAAATGGTAGAATTTTTTTTGAATCTGAAACATGTCACATTCTATGCTTCACATACTATAGGATTAAAAATAATGAATTTCATGAAGTTTTGACCAAGTCAAGGTGGTCAAACATACGATTTTTTATATTTTTGAAAAGTTGTAATAAAAAATTCATAATTAATTATTACTTGGAAACAAAGTACAAAAAATGATGCATCACATTAGGACACAAGTCCTCTACTTATGTCTAAAATCTTATAAAAAATAATTATCATTTTATTGTGGTTAAGGTGGTCAAACAACCACCTAATTCTAATTTTTCCTTAAAATTTAAGTGCTACAACATTGAAATTTAATATTTTCATCAAATAGGTTTTTTTTAAACATAAACCTAGTAATTTAGTAACTACATTCAATTTGCTACAGATTCTATTCTTACATGTTTTTGAAATAATATAGAAAACTTATTCAAATTTTTATGTCAAGTTGCCTAACTTTGATTTTTTTGAATTTTATCACCATTTAGGGGCCTATTTTTTCCATGATCATCTTGGATATACCCATATTGAGCACTGATAAGCTGAGAAATGTCTTCTTCTACCGTAGAAAAATGGATCATTGACATTTTCATGGTTATTTAGGTCTTTTTCCTATGATGCTTGACCTATTTTTCTTTGATTTAAAGTTGGAAAGTAACTTAAAAATTTACATGTTAGGTCTTGAATATTCAAATTATGATGTCTTGTAAAGGTGTTGTGAAGTGTTGTAACACATTTCTACACTTCTCTAGACTCTTCTTATTATAATTCATCTAAATATTCCTTTCTTATTCCTTATCAAGTCCTATTTCAAAGTGTTGTAAATTCTTGTAACAAAATTTCACACTTTACTAGGCTTTTCATCAATAAATACACCTTTCTTATACTTTATTTGGTCCCCTTATGCACATATAGGCATTAATTAAGTGTTATTTTGAATGTAAACCTGACAAAGAACATTAAATGTGTCTTAATTCTCGACATCCACTTGCAAGCCTAGAGTTGGACCCATTCATCATGGGTGGAAAATAAGTCCCTCTTGGCTCAAAATTGAAAATAATTCAAACTTTCTTTTGGGTTTTTATTCAGTAAGACCTTATGTCACCCTATGATGTTGTATTATTGGGTAATTAGGGAAAAAGTGTATACATATGTGTTTTTCCATCCATTTTAAGACCTAATTTATTCTCATTCACTCATACACCATCAATTAGCATTCTAACATTCAAAGCATCATTACATCTTTGATCAAGAAAATATCAAGCATCTTGGAGCAACCATTGACATATCTTCATATTTTTACAACAAGGTTTTGGTTAATTTATGACACTTTCATGTTGATTATTCATCATTCCTTTCTTGTTTTTATTTCATTTCTTTATCAAGGGTTTGATTACCAAAGTGGGATTTGATAAAGGAAAATCTATATACTCTAACCCTTAACCATTTTCCCCCTCTTTGCATGTGTATTTGCAAGTTTTGTAGGTAGATTTGGAAAATAAATAGGTGTTGGAAAGTGCTCAAAAAGTCATCAAAGTGATTTATGTCAACCAAACCCTAATTCAAGCTTAGAGACAATATTCAACCCATTCCATCAACGTGACAAGAAGACAAGTGCAAATTTGACCTATAGAATTGACCCTTGAATTTTTAAAATTTTGGAGGATTGATTCACCATCAGTGGTGAATGAGTCCCACCTATAGGCTAGAAAATTTTATTTTATCATAATTTAGTTCCTGATAGTCGAAAACTAGTTTCAATACAGTTTAGTAGAAGCACAACTAATTTTCCATCAGTGGTGAATGAGTCCCGTTGGTCATTAACAATGAATTTTTCTAGTTTTTAAAACCATCTATGATCAGTATTCAACTTCTATGTGCACTTTGTTCAGTTTCATTCATTTCTGTTTACATTTGTTTATGTTTTTAGTTCATTTTTTCATATCACACTGTGTTTTCAAATATTACATATTTCATTAGTTTTCCATTCATAATCAATCAATTCTATTAAATAGCTGCATTTAGATCCTTGCATTTAGTCATAATTACATCATACATTCCTTAGTTTGAGTGAACCACCTCAATCTTTGGGTTCTATCTCTCTCCTTTTAGGTGAAAAACCCTAAGAGTGCAAGAGAAGTACATAGAAAACACCCCTAAAATTGATGGTTCATTTTGGTGAGCCTGCAGATTGAATAGTATTTTTCTGATTTCCATTGCATTTACATCTTAGAACTCATAGCATTAACATTTTAATTAGATTTTTGCATTGTTTTTGTATCTTAGGATTTACAAACTTGCATTAGTGAATATGTCATATAGATTTTATTTTTGCACCTTAAAACATATCAGAAAATAGAATCCTTGGACTCATTTGTCACCCTAGGCGAATTAGTCTAGATGCACATTTTAAACTACATTTTCAAGAACTTTTTGGGCATTTTTTGTTGTAGACACCTAAATTTGGACACTTAATTTATCCAAATTTATCACTTTTCATCTACACATCCTCTTATTCAAGTTAATTAACTAATATTACTATTATTTAATTAATACCCTTAATTCTGCCAAATCACTAAAGTATTTAATTAATAATTAAATAATTTATTCTCTTTAATCCTCCTTTCATCAAATAAATTAAATAAATAATACATTTATTTAATTCCTCACATGTCATTTTCATCTAATCCTAATCCATCTCCTAATCTCTTCATTAGGGATGTGCACATACCTAATCTTTGATTAGGATGTGTCACATCCTCCAACTTTTGCAAGTTGGCTTTTAATCCTCATTTGTCTTCAAATTACTGATTAATTAAGCCTAATCAGTACCTTGGTCAACTCTCCCCATCCCCCAAGGAATTTTTAATTCCTTTTTATTCCTCCTAGAATCCCCTTTTCCCATGCATCTTCTAGAATCTTTGACTTGTCACTTCAAGTCACATGTGACAAACTCCCACCTTTTGGGAACATTGTCTTATCCACTTGATTCTTGCAATCATTGTGAATTTAAAATTCACTTTTATTCACCCAAGATTCTTCCCATCTCTCAATGTACTTGGAAGGTACTTGTCCTTCCTCCACCTCATGTACCTTTTGGCCACCTCACTTACACCTCATCTCCTCTTAGCCACTTCAACATCCACATGTCAAGATGTGAGGGCTTGTGAGTTCTCAACCCACCATAGCCCTTCATCTTGACCTTGTTGGATGAATCTCAACCATTGAATTCTCTAGAGAATTCAAATTCTCCTATAAATACCCCCTCCTCAAGGGAATTTTTAACACTTTTTGATTTGAGTAACCTCATGCTGTCAATTTGCATTCTCATGTATTCACTAGCATTTAGCCATCCACTTTGATCATCTTGCACATTCAATCTTGCATTTAGTTACATCAAAAGCCATCCAAGGAGCATATAAATTCATCTAAATCAAGGGCCAACCAAGGAGTCTTCAACAACAAGGTATAATCGATTTGCATTTTTATCTCATATATTTTCCTTATTTTATCACTGGTCGTGCCCACAAAAAGATATGAAAATCATAGTAAAACCTTTCCTAGGAATTGGACATTCCAACAGGTGACTTATATCTCTCTATGGATGTTCATTTACTTATCAAAACAGGGGATATATACTTTAAATGGTGCGGCAAAATATATGCACTAAGAACTAGTTTTGGTCAAATCTTAGCAGAAATAAATGCTGGAAATGAATTCTATCCATTTTACAGGAAGGTAATGCAAAGTTATTTAACTCAACTATGCTTTGATTAAAACATAAACCATAACAGCTACGACTAAAGAAAAAGCCATAAACTGGCCTTATGCTACAGGAACAGGCACGGGGATGGATTCTCTATGCTGCAGGAGCAGTACAAGACTGAGTTTGCATAAAAACTTCAAAAGATGAAAGGTAACTGAAGATCAACAAAAAAGAACAACTAACTAACTAGCTACAGATACTTACTAAGTGGGCCCCCTTAGCAAGCATCTACTGATTACACAAATACTAATCTCAGAACTTCATTGAACTTTATTCATGAAAACGGAATGGTATACATTGCTTTGTTGATGTGGAAACTAACAACAAACTCTGTCTTTGATCATACAGATTATGTTTCTCATTATCATACTAACTCTTATATGATATCTGCTATCAGTATGCCTCTAACTTTTTCTAACTATCATCTCCTCAGCTCCCTCATGCAGGAGGAGGACTTTACTTAAAAATAGGAGAGCAACTAACTAGCTAACCCTATCAAAGAAAGACATGGAAGCAAAGTATATCCCCGAATCAAGGATCAAACTTCATAATGAATTTATGCATTCAACCCAATTTGGAGAGAATCTAGCACTCCACTCTTTCCAGATTGACTGTCATTAAAATTCTTTCCCATGGTTTCAGTCATAGAGTCTTCACTGGAGCTTCCTCGAAGTCGTGTAGGAAATGGACTTTACTGCAAGGCTAAGATCTGCTGCGCTTGACTCGATCATTCTTCAACAACCTGCAAAATAAAAGGTAACAGATGTGAAAGAAAAGGCGTATGGCACATACACGATATCTATTCATTAATCACACATTTTAAATCTACTTCATCATTCAAAAACTGTATACAATATACCAGCCATTTTAGGGAGTCAACGGGGCAATAAATGCAATCAAGTCAACACAATGAGCTGTAGGAATATGAAAGGATTATGCTACAGGATATCTCCATAAAAAGTTTCAACAAAGTTTAAACAACCATGAAATAAAAAAAGTAAAGACATTAAAATTTTATCATAACATTCAAATTATGAGCATATTTTAAGCTCATCACTGCCCCCTACTCAGCCCAATGCTGGTCCTCCAGCATTAACTTTCCTGGTGGTTTCTCTGAAGTCTATGGTTGCTGCATGACTCTAGAATGGATTTTCAAACTTATAATAAAATCCTCTGAAATTCTAACACCTTTCATACATTCAGTCTTCTAATTCATTGTTAAGATTTGTAGCCTGGTGAGGATAGAGGGGCCACATTAGCACAGGGGGTCTGAATGTCAGTGGAAACCATAGTTCAAATCTTGTTTGAAGTCCCAATTGAATATATCTACTGGTTTGTTTGAGAGCTACTGTAAAATTTAGGGGACCATGTGGTTCTGACTTCCTTAACCCAACAATTAATCTCTTCCATCTTTTCTCACTTCTGGTATATGCTAGTCTCCAAAACGAATATTGTGCCTGGAATTCATCATATACTTGCTTTCTGATATCAAATATTTTCTCTCTGGCTGGAACATTATTAATACCATATGTCAGAGCAAACCAATCTTTCAACATTGCATGGGGGTTTGAACTTTGATAGCGTAATGGGATAGACTCTGTTTTCTCAGCTTCCTTATATGTTTCCCACTGCCTGCCATAATTTGCCTCATTTGCTGCCAATGACATAAATGCTCTCAAATGAATATCACCAATATATAGAAGAGGATTCCATTCTATTTCAAATGGTATTAAAAAGCCATGCAAATAAAATTCACACAAATAATTCCTTAACCAGTTAGAGGCTGCCTGGTATGCTTCATAAAATTCTTTGGTAGTATGAATGATAGGATCTTGGTTTCTTGAAATTCTCATCAACTGAAACCATAAAAAACTATTCTTTAAGGCATAGAGCATAAACTCTGGGTGGTGGTCTATATTCCATAATCTGACCAGTTACTTTTAACATTTCATCCATTCTTGCTTTCAACTCAGCAATTTCTTATTTTTGACTTTCAATTTCCTTTTTCAATTTCTTCTTTTCTACTTTCCATAGACTTTGTTGCATGTTAGTCTGGGCTATGTGTCAGAAAGTTAGGGTTTGCAATGTAACTACTTTCCAATTAGCTTTAACATATTCCAGAAAATCAATTAAAAATGTCATCCTATACACAACAATGGCTTTACAAATTGTAAGGTGAAATACAACTTCACTAAGCACATTCAATTGTTCAATCTGTTCTTGCTCTTGCAGCAAGATAAATTCTTCTTGTTGTTGTGGTGGAGAAGTCTGTGCTTCCTCAGAAAAGTGCTGCAGGAGAAGGGCATTACCTTTTTTGAGAATGAGGGTCAGACTCAAGGGACCCTTCTGCCTTTGTTTTACCCTTCTCTCTCCTAGTGGCAGACCTAGTTTGTACCCTAGTAAAGGATTCTGGTGCGAAAGTTGCAGGACCAGGTGCTATAGGAGTAGATGACCCTTGCCCTGTTCTACTGGTAGATGCAATTTCTTTCTTCTTTCTTTGAGGCCGTGGGGTAAGTACCCTAGGGGGTTGTGGAATCTGCAAGCTCTTTTGGGCAACAAATTGTTGCCAGGAAAGAGGTGAAACATCTCTTAAAGAGCACTCAATCAGTAATTTGATAAGGCCATGGTGAGTTACAAAATTATCTTTCCTCTGCTAGGTTCCATGGGCACTTTGTTCTAGAAATTTTAACAAGAAGTTTAGAACATTCACAACTAACCCATGCCTCATATGGCTTAATAACTGAAAATGATGAGAATGCAGGTAGGAGAAATGACCTTCATAGGTTAAATACCTGATTATATAAGTGGCATACTCTGAATAAGGAGGAGGCAACGATACGCGCTTGCACCCCTGCTTGGAGACTTCCAGAGGTCCATCAGCAGGCATTGAAAACTCAGCCCTTGCAGCTACAACGTCTGAAGAAAAGTTTTCTCCAATGGCTGGAAGCCCAGTTACCTCAGCAATTCTATTAGACCCCATACAGTAGCTTCCCCTTTAGAAAGTGTTCTCAAAAATTCTCTAGCAGCCTCCTCATCAAAATCATTTAAGCTCAAGAAATAATTTAACCATCCACAGAGGCTGAATGCATGGACTGTTTGTGGATTTTGCAATAACAATTCATGAGCTATAGGCTCATGTCACACCAATTGACCACCCATATTTGCAGTTTTTTTAGCTAAACTCAATTCCTTGCTGAAGATTCAAATTTTTTGTTTCCCTTTCTGCTCTGATTTTTCTTCTGTCGTGCCATCACATTTCTTTCTTTTTTCTGAAAACAAACTTTTTGAACAAGCAGTCTTAATCATAGTTTACAAGAAAAATATGCAATAAGGAAGGACATGCGATCATATTTGGAAAGTACCAGAAAAGTATTAAAGAAAGGTCATTTGTGCAGTTATGGTAGCGGCAAAAAGACAGGTTTTAAAAGATGGATTACCCTGCCCCCTACTTAAAGTATGACATGTGTCCTCACATGTACTAAAGAACATGTAAAGATTTGAGTAATAATGATCGGTACATGCATAGTAGTAAATGAATAGAATGAAATAAATTAGATATGTGATAAGAAAAGATATGGCGTACCTTTGATAATTGCACGTACGTGTGAAGAAAGATGACAACGTCTGCATGAATTGACAAGTGGGAAAGATATCTTAATTAATGTTGATGTGGACGGATGAAGTGGATGGGTGACGTGGGCGGATGAGTTGAACGGATGGAATGGATGGATGAGATGGATGGATGGAAGATAAATAAGTGAGATGGGTGCAATAAATGAAAAAAAGAAAACCTTTATTATGGGCATACTTTTTCAAAATTACGATGAAGCTGCAGGAGAAAGGATAAAGCTTTCGACTGTAGGAAGAGTAGTGGGAGGAACTTGAACAAACTACTACATAAATTCTTCATTTGAGACAGGTTTATTGTACAACCAGAGGCGGTGGCCATTAACTAGCAATTTGAAGCGGACTAGATCAATTGTCACCAGCTGTATAGCTCCATTGTCGAACACATTTGCAACTTCATAGGGGCCAAGCTAGCGTGTTGTGAGCTTACCCTAGTTTTCTTGATATCTGGAATCATATAATAGAGTGCAATCACCAGCAGAATTTTTTTTGGTTTTGATATGTTGATCATGCCATTTCTTCCTTTGTTGTTGGATTACATCTATGTGCTACAGGGTGGCTTTTCTCATTTTGTCCAAAGCATTTAGCTATAGAAGATGGTCCTTCTGTGTTGCAGATATTTCCATATTGAGTTCAAGAGCTATCTACAAGATTTTATGCTCAAATTCAATGGGTAGCATGGTTGTTTTCCCATAAAGTAATTGAAAAGGTGTAAACCCAATTGTTGTTTTCTATGTAGTTCTGTATGCCCAAACTACTTCAGGAAGTCTATTGCTCTAGTCTTTCTTATGGATCTACACTGTCTTTGTGAGGATTGCCTCAATTTCTCTATTTGTTACCTCCGCCTGACCATTGGCTTGAGGATGATAGGGGCTGGATTTTCTATGTTTGATTTTATAGTCATTCATTAATGTAGTTATCATATTTGATGTGAATTGAGCTCCCTGATCAGTTACAAGCTCTCTAGAGACTCCAAATCTAGTGAAAATTTGTTCATACAGAAATTTAGCAACTTTGTTATCCCGAGCATGAGTCATAGCTTTTACCTCGACCCATTTTGTGACATAGTCCATGCAAACTAGAATGTATGACCTACCATTTGATGGTGGATCAATTGGTCCCACAAAATCCATTCCCCATTTATCAAAAGCGGTGACTATGACTTGCAGATATAGTGGCATTTCATTTGACTTAGTTGGTCTTCCCATACGCTGGCATCTGTCACACTTTCTTGTATAGGCCACAACGTCCTTGTGTAGTGTTGGCCAGTAGTACCCTATTGTAAGAACCTTCATTGCTATTCTTTTTGCTGCAAAATGTCCCACACATGGTTCATCATGGCAAGCATGCAAGATATCATAAGTCTCATCTTCTCTTACACATCTTCGCATTACTTGATCAGATCCAGTATAAAACAAACAATTTGCAATCCAGGAAAAGTTAAAACTTTTCTCTATCAACAACTTCTTTTCTTTTGGAAAAAAGTGAGCTGGTATTCTGTTTGCTGCTAGGTAATTGGCAATGTCTACATACCATGGAGTATGTGCAACAATAGAGAACAAGTGTTCATCTAGGAACCTATCATCAATGACCTCATGTTCATTAGGTGCAGCTGATTGGAGTCTTGATAAAAAGTCAGCTACAACATTAGCTCTTCCTGGTTTGTCAATGATTGTAATGTGAAATTCTTGTAACAACATGAGCCATTGTGCTAATCTACTAGAAATGGTAGGTTTTTTCATCAGATACTTGATTGTTGCATGGTCAGTATGGATGAATATCTGATAACCTATGACATAATGCCTAAATTTATTCAAAGTATACACTACTGCAAGCAATTCCTTTTCTGTAACAGTATAATTGAGCTCAGGACCTTGAAGGTTTTTGTTGATAAAGTAGATAGCATGCTCAATTGAATTTTCTTTTTGACTTAAAACTGCTCCTATACTAAAATCAGATGCATCAGCATGTATGTGAAAAGGAAAATTCTATTTTGGACCTTGAAGAACAGGGGCTTTAGTAAACAAGTCATTTAGTTGCAAGAAGGATTTTGCACAGGCCTCTGCCCACTCAAATTGGGAATCCTTTGTTAACAAGGCATAAAGTGGGCTGGAAATTTTACTGAAGTCTTTTATAAACCTTCTATAATACCCTACACACACCAACGAAACTTCTAACATATTTTTGTTTTGCAGGAGTTTGTAAATTTAGAATAACTTCAATTTTAGCAGGGTCAACCTAAATTTCGTTCTTTGAAATATGATGACCTAGAACAATACCTTCTTCCATCATTAGAAAACACTTCTCACTGTTTAGAGAAAAAAATTTCTCTCTACACCTTTTCAATACCTTTTTCTAAATTCATCAGTGCTTCTTCAAATGTGACTCCATAGGTAGTGAAATCATCCATATAAATCTCCATACATTCATGAGATATATCAGCAAATATACTAATTACTGCTCTCTAAAATGTTGCTGGTGCATTACATAGACCAAAAGGAAAGACTGAATAAGAAAATATTCCCCATGGACAGGTAAAAATGGTCTTATCTTGATCTTCAAGGGCTATTTTTATCTAATTGTACCTGTTGTAACCGTCCAAAAAGGAAAAATATGTTTTGCCAGACAGTGAGTCTAGTACTTAGTCTACAAAAGGTAGTGGAAAGTGATCTTTTTTAGTGGCATTGTTCAACTCCCTGTAATCTATACACACTCTCCATTTTCCTCCTTTCTTGGGGACAATGACTAATGGTTAAACCCATTGAATGTCAAAGATTGGATAAATAAAACCAGTATCAAGCAAATTTTAAAGTTTATTTTTCACTATTTCTCTAAGTGCTGGATTTACTCTTCTTTGAGGTTGTCTAACTTGTAAACAATCTTCTTTGATATATATCCTATGAGTACAAACTCGAGGATCTATTCCTTGCATGTCCCCATATTCCCATGCAAAAGCTTTATGCTATTCTTGTAGCATTTTTAATAAGTTAGCCTCTTGAGATTGTGACAACTTGCTATTGACATTCAAACAATGATCTGGAGACAATTCTATCTGCTTAGTGAGATTACTCATAGAATTTATAGGTAATGTTTGTACCTCTTGTGGAAGCAAGTTATAAAAAATTGCTGGAAGTTTAGACGATAAATTCTCAGAATTTGGTTGTTGCAGGAAAAATTGTATATGTCTGCCACTTGGATCAAATGAACTACCCGTATCAGGGTTAAATTGCAGAATTTGAAAAATAAAAACATCTTCACTCTGAAATTGTGAGAATGAACCATTTTGAAGCATCATTAATTGAGCCAAAGAATTGGATTCTTCAGTTTCTTCCCCCACATCTAGCCAAACAAGTTGGAACAAATCTGGTTGAGGTCTAGGAGGTGGATACAAGGCCAATTTCTTTGTGGACTGCCCATCAGAAATGGTCATATCTCTAGAACGACATCCTATAAAAGCATCAGCAGTTGCTACCCATGTTCTACCAAGGATAACTGGGTACCCTCCTAAAGTTGCCTTAACTGATAATATTGTGAAATCAGTAGGATACTCCTTAGATTCAAGAGTGACAATTACATCTTCCACCATCCCATCAGGTTTAACTATGGAGCTGTCTGCAAGCTATAGAACTGTGGGTGTAGACCTAATGTTTGAAATATTTAAGGAGTCCACAGTATGCTTTGTCATGACATTAATGGTAGCACCTAAGTCAATCAAAATATTTTTTACAACTTGGCCATTTATATGTATCTGCACTACAGGACTTCCAAGATCAATATACTTTGGAATGACTACATTTCCCAACATTATATCAGCCAATTTCCCTAAGACATGAATTTTTTGGGAATCTTTTTTCTTCCGTCCAGGCTTCTTCAAATAGGCTTCTTTAATAGCTTTTCCAAAAATGGGAACATCTTTAATAACCTAAAATAAAGGGATTTGAATCTGTACATTCTTGAGCTAATCCAGAATGTCAAAAGTGGGTTCTTCCATGGATTTAGATTCAGTGCTCTACAACCTCTGAGGAAAAGGTGGTTTGTCTTGTCTCTACAAAACAGGTTTCGTAGAAACTGTATCGGGTATAGGCATATGCTCAGTAGGAACAACAAGTTCAATAGATTCTTCAAGGGGAGAATCTGGTATTTCAGTAATCAGAGGTGGTTTGGGAGCAGGTAAAGTAGTTCCATACCTCAAATGGATGTCATTAATGTTTAAGGCATAAGCTTGATATTGGTTGGCTTCAGCAAGATACGCAGTTTGTTGTGGCTGCTGCTGTTGCTTATTATTGGGATTGGGCAATGGCTGGGTAGGCATAGGTGTTTGCTTCAAAGGGCCAGGATTTGTGGAAGTTGCTGCAAGAGGTAGCATGATGGCCTGTGGTTGTGGCTGTGGAAGCTGCAGGAATCTAGGAGACTAGTTTTTCCATTGCTGAGGACCTCTCCATTGAGGATTTTGTTGCCAATTTCCTGAAGGTGGGGTCCATTGCCCTTGTGGCTGCTGCCAACCTCCTTGAGGAGATTGCCATTGTGGGGTCTGATAATTAGGCCAATTTTGTTGAGGTGGATTCCAAGGTAGTGGTGGTCTATATGCATGTTGCCATTGGTTATTATAGCTAGAATAAGGATTACAAAAAGTTAAAGGATCTTGAGGCATACCTTGTCTTTGGGTCCATGGTCTCCTTTGTGCAACAAAGAACACTTGATCATCATCACCTTCTACTGGTTTGAAGTCAGTAGGTAGTTGCCTAGCTTCCAAATTAGCCACCATCTTGCATCTGCAATCACACTTCTTCTATTGCAGTATGGACAGAACTCAGCCAAAACTACCTCAACTTCTGCATGTTTCTTCCGAGCTTGCATAGTGTCCAGTTGTGTAGCCATATTATTAATGATGTTCTGCTTGAAATTAGATAGAAAATTTGTTATCTCCATCTGGGAAAATCCACCAGAAGAAGACTTCCCCACTATAGCATGATAACCTCGACCTTTCTTAACTATTGCTCGAGAGTAGTTAAGACATATTTTTTTTATATCATCCCAAGGCAGTTGGGTTATATCACCTTCTCCCATCAGGTCCAGGGCGTCAATACAGGCATCACTGATTCCCCTTAGAAAGAATAGTTTCTGAGAGTCCTCGTTGAGAGTATGGTTTGAGTTCCTTTTTAGTGAAAACAAAAACCTAAAATATAATCCTCCAGACTTCATCCTCCTTCTGCTAAATTCAGAATATGTCATCACCCTTGCTGGCACTCTTACAATATTCCTTATATTTTTCAAGAAATTTCATCTGCATGGCTACTCAACTATCTACAATGCCTCTTCCTAGACTCATGAACCACCTGAGAGCTCCTTCCTTCAAGGTGGAAGGAAATAAGTTCAGTTTATGAGCGTCTATGTTGTAGTCATAACTATGACAGAGGACATCAAATTCAAATAGAAAAGTTTCTAGATCCTCCGTAACCAAGACATAAAACTTTAGAAGCAAGGAAGAGGGAATGTTCTTAATATTGTTGGTATCTCGTTGGGGAGCAATGGAAAACTCAAATGCAGGAGGTGGATTATTAGGTGGATTATTTTCCATGTTTGGTTGCTGGAATAATAGAGCGAATAGATTTTCCTCAGGTTCATTATCAACTGGGTCAAATGGTAGTTCAATAAATAGATTTTCAGGGAGGAACCTTCCAGTGCGTCTCTTCTTCTTCTATGCATGCAATACGGTGAGTGGTGGCTTGAAATATTTTGAAAATTTTTGACTAACAAACTAAACTAATGCGAAAGATGACCTCTAACAAATTCCTAGTTGGATGCCATCCCTAGCAACGGCGCCAAAAATGGTTGCGCCCACAAAAGGATATGAAAATCATAGTAAAACCTTTCCTGGGAATTGGACATTCCAACATGTGACTTATATCTCTCTATGGACGTTCATTTACTTGTCAAACTAAGGGACGTATACTTTAAATGGCGCGGAAAAATATATGCACTAAGAACTAGTTTTGGTCAAATCTTAGCATAAATAAATGTTGGAAAGGAATTATATCCATGCTACAGAAAGGTAATGCAAAGTTATTTAACTCAACTATGCTTTGATTAAAACAAAAACCATAACAACTACGACTGGAGCACAAACCATAAACTGGCCTTATGCTGTAGGAACAGGCACAAAAATGGATTCTCTATGCTGCAGGAGCAGTACAAGACTGAGTTTGTATAAAAACTTCAAAAGATGAAAGGTAACTAAAGATCAACAGAAAAGAACAACTAACCAACTAGCTACAGATACTTACTAAGTGGGCCCCCTTAGCAAGCATCTACTAATTACACAGATACTAAACTCAGAACTTCATTAAACTTTATTCATGAAAACATAATGGTATACATTGCTTTGTTGATGTGGAAACTAACAAACTCTGTCTTTGATCATACAGATTATGTTTCTCATTATCATACTGATTCTTACATGATATTTGCTATCACTATGCCTCTAACTTTTTCTAACTATGATCTCCTCATCTCCCTTGCACAGGAGGAGAACTTTATTTAAAAACAGGAGAGCAACTAACTAACTAACCCTATCAAAGAAAGACGTGGAAGTAAAGTATATCCCCGAATCAAGGATCAAACTTCATAATGAATTTATGCCTTCAACCCAATTCAGAGAGAATCTAGCACTCCACTCTTTCCAGATTGACTGTCATTAAAATTCTTTCCCATGGTTTCGGTCATAGAGTCTTCACCGGAGCTTCCTCGAAGTCGTGCAGGAAATGGACTTTACCGTAAGGCCGAGATCGGCTATGCTTGACTCGATCATTCTTCAACAACCTGCGAAACAAAAGGTAATAGATGTGAAAGAAAAGGCGTATGGCACATACATGATATCTATTCATTAATCACACATTTTAAATCTACTTCATCATTCAAAAACTATATATGATATACCAACCATTTTAGGGAGTCAACAGGGTAATAAATGCAATCAAATCAACACAATGAGCTGCAGAAATATGAAAGTATTATGCTACAGGATATCCCCATAAAAGGTTTCAACAAAGTTTAAACAACCATGAAATAACAAAAGTAAAGACATTAAAAGTTTATCATAACATTGAAATTATGAGCATATTATAAGCTCATCAATCACTCTTTAGGCTAATCATTGAAATGATCTTAGTGTTTTATCATTTGCATTTTTAGTTTTTTTGCACATTAAAATAGGGTAAAATTCTAAGGTACACATTTCTGGCACGCCCGGTGGGACCCAGAAACGGGTTATTGCATTTAACGTTCATTTTTGCTAAGTATTTTGTAGAAAAATGTTGTAGAAAGGCGAAAGCACCCTCTGTTTTACTGTAGAAAGGTGGAAGCACCTTCTATTTTACCACATAAAGGTGGAAGTGCCCTCTGTTTTACTGCAGAAAGGCGGAAGCACCCTCTGTTTTACCGCAAAAAGGCAGAAGCACCCTCTTTTTTACCACAGAAAGGTGGAAGCACCCTCTTGTTTGCTATAGAAAGGCAATCATGCCCTATATCTAAAAATTTGATTTTTTTCTAACAGTTTGTTGTAGTTAGGCATATACGTCATTTTGTTTAGAAGATATTTTCTAACACTTTCTTGCAGTAGGGCATACAACTTGTCTTTTTCAAAAATCTAATAAAGTTTCCTACAGAGGGGCGGATATGCCCTTTTATTTTTGAAAGGCTCTTTTCCTCTAACATTTTGCTGCAGAAATGTGGAAGTGCCCCCTGTTTTTGCTGTAAAAAGGTGGAAGTGCCCCTGATTTACTGCAAAAAGGCAGAAGCACCCTTGATTTTATTGCAGAAAGGTGGAAGCGCCCCTGATTTATTGTAGAGAGGTAGAAGCACCCCTGATTTACTGTAGAAAGGTGGAAGCACTTGTGATTTTACTGTAGAAAGGTGGAAACACCCCTAATTTGTTGCAAAAAGGTGGAAGCGCCCCTGATTTACTGTAAAAAGGTGGCAGTGCCCCTAATTTTACCACAGAAAGGTAGCTACGCCCCAAAACAACACAATTTAGAAGCATATTATGGTGTAATCGACCAAGAACGAAGAATAAGATAGCTAATGTTTGCTTGTAGGGCCATTTATTTGGTCAAATTTTTGAAAAAATTATCCTTGTTGTTTGAACATAGTCTAATTAGGGGGAAGTAATCTTTATTGCTTGCTATGTTTGTTTATTATTGTGTCACCCAAGGGGGCATTAATTTGTTTTAACTTTCCCCTTTGCACTTCGTGTGAGCCTGAGAAGTAGTTGGAAATAGTTAGTGTCTTCTTTCTGGTGGGACCTGCTTAGGTATTTCATCACCCCAAGGGACGATTCCAACCACATGTACCGACAGGGTATATAAAGGGGGGAGAACGAAAGTTGTACCCCAATCTAGTCACGTCATAATTGGCAGAGCGTTGAAGCTAAGGTGATACCTAGATAGACGTGAAGAGTTGGTTCAAGCCTTTTAGTATCTCGCTGGGGTTCTTGACTTACGCTTGTGACGAGCTGGTGTTCACGGTTGTGCCTCACGTACGAAGAGTATATCGAGGACTCCCTAGAAGCCTTGTGTATCTTAGATTAAGACCTTTCCTGGCCATACCCTTAACATTAATCATAGGATTGTGCATGCTTGAAGTGTTTTCTTTTAAAAAACCTATGAAATCTTTGATACATTGGCCTTATTTTATCATTTTGAGTCCTTGCCATAGCCATTTCCATCAAAACTAAGCTTTGTTTTACTACAGAAAGGCAGAAGTGCCCTCTGTTTTACTTCAAAAAGGTAGAAGCACCCCTATTTTACTGCAGAAAGGCAGAAGCACCCCTAATTTTGCTGCAGAAAGGCGAAAGCGCCCCTGATTTACTGCAGAAAGCTACCCATGCCCATGATTTACTGCAAAAAGGTGGCTACACCCCTAATTTACTATAGAAAGGTGGCTACGCCACTGATGTACTATATAAGGGTGGCTACACCCCTGATTTACTACAGAAAGCTGACTACGCCCCTTTAACTTCACGGGGTTGTCATTTACAAACCATATGTTAAATTGAATTCATCTAAAAACTAAAGTTGCTTAGTTTTTCAAGCTCTATCCTGAGGTACCTTCCATTCCCTCTTATCAAAAATTTGACCATCCTGGGGTAGCCACACCTTGCATCGTGGGGTGGACACACCCCTAACTTCCGGGGATATCATTTACAAACCGTGCATCATATCAACTTCATTCAAAAACCAAAATTGCTCAATTTTTTGAGCTCTATCTAGTGGTACCTTTTGTTTCTTCCTATCTAATCAAATGAAACCATTCCTCTAATCAAATACATACAATCATCTAATCAATCCAAGCACACCAATCATATCAAGTTCATCCAATCACAATTATCCAATTGACATCATCTAATAATTTGATCCTATACAATCAAATTGATCTAGTACTTTAATCAAATTCATCAAATCATTTACCCAATCCAATCATCCATCTACCGAATCCCATCAAAATCAAAATCAATCACATCGCATCATCCAATCATCCAAACCTGAACTTTAATCCAATCATGATCTAAGCTTGACTTAAATCCTGATTTGAGCTTTAGTCCATCATCTTTGATGCATTTTATTTATCCTGTCATCATCATGAATCCTCATCCTCCATCAATAGTAGTCAAGGGAAACCCTAATTACGTTGATGACAATAATGAAAGTCTTTTCGATCAAGAGGTATACGACGTAGATCCCCTTGACACTATCATATCTAGTAAGCTTTCTCCACCCACTTTCCAAAATCCAATTACTCCTATGAGCTATCCCGTTATTTCTTCATCCATGCCTAATAATGCTCCTTATGCCACCTTTGACAATGGATATCCAGTATCTTCTTCATCCCCATATTTGTCATGTCCTTCATCTACATCATCCTCTTATACAACATCTACATCCTCTTATCCTAATTTTCCATCCCAATACTCCTATTACAATTCCCCATCCATGTGCCCCTTTGTAATCCTCTTTCCCAATCTTCCCATACTAATCCTACATCCACATATCCTCATCTAATCCACCATCCCAATACCCTTATTATAATCCATCCCCCACATCCTCTTGTCCCACTACACCACCTATATCCTCTTGTCCTAATCCACAATTCATGTCCCCCTATCTTATTCACCACTCTAACATCCTTACCTTAACCCTCCATCCAATCCTAGTCCTCTATCTACTCCTAGTCCTCCATCCAATCCCATTCATCCATCTACTCCTAGTCCTCCATCCAATCCTAATCCCCCATCTACTCATAGTCCTACATTCAATCCCATTCCTCCATCTAACCCTAGTCCACCAATCCATAATCCCTCATCCATTTCTACCACCCCAACCAAGTCAACCATATGCAAATCTCTCATTTCAGAAGTTCTCCAAGGACTCATGACAAAGAAGCCATCCCCAACTCCACATCTTGAAGTCATGGATCCATGCCATCTAGATCCGTCATCCACGGTCACTAGTGATGAGACCCTTCTCCATACCACACCTATTATTGATGTTACCACACCTAGTACTACTGAAACCATTGAAACCATTGAATCCACTAAATCCATTGAACCCCCATCTCCTACTCCAAGAACCACCAAACCCATTGAAGACACCCAAGTCCAATCCACTCCCTCTACTCCTAGATCCACCCAATCCATCGAAGACACCCAAATCCAATCCACTCCTCCCACTCCTAGTAGCACCAAAACCCATTCCAATGAACCTCATGAATCCTCCATACTCCCATCTCCCCCACTTAAAAAATCCCTCCACCACTCTGTCATCTTTCCATCCACATATGATGAGTCATGCCAAGAGTATAATCCAAAGCATGCCAACATATCCCCTTCTCTAGATCAAGATCCTACCATCATATCTAGTCCACCTCAAGATCACAGTCCCCCATCTATTCCATCCCATGATCCCCTTGTCATTCAAGCTTCCACCACTCCATCTCCATCTCAACTACATGATCCCACTACCACAAATCCATATCCTAATATCACCCATCCACATACTGCTATCCCATCATCTCCCTCTCATGATCCCCCATCATCGCCTAAAACTGCTATACCTACACCACTTGCATATCCCCTTGGTACTCTCACATTCTTCCATGGTGGCCTCCTTGTAGAAGAAAAGCATAGTGTATTTACCACCCATCATCCTCCACCTAATAATGGACTCGCATCATGTTTTCAACCCATCATCCTCCACCTAATAATGGACTCGCATCATGTTTTCAAAATAACACAAATCCTATCATGGATCGCATGCTCAAGAAAATGAATTATCAAGGAAGAGGTCTAGGCTTTCATGAGCAAGGTATTTTAGAGTCCATCCAAGCCAAAAAACAAGTCTGCATGCAAGGTCTTGGACCTATTTCCCAAGACTCATAATCTAAAGATGTTGGTACAACCTCTAGACGTCCTCAACAAAGCTCTTCCAAAATAAATATAGGCTCTTTCCATCACTCCACCAAATCATATGTTTCCATCCCTCCTCCTCTATTATATCGCCTCAAAACAACCGTCCATATTTCTCCTTCATCTGCTCCATACATTTTGGGTCCTTACATCCCTCCATCCACCATCTCCCACCCTTCATCTACTCCATCCATCTTGGGTTCTTATGTCCCTCCACCCACTATGACTGCTTTCAGTCCATATATCCCAAGATCACCTCCTCAGTCTCATCCTTTCATCCGTCCAACACCTATCCATCTCATCCATCATAAACATCCCTCTCACATATCCTATAATAAGGATCAACAAAGGCACTTACCTAAACATCCTCCATCTACACATAATCCCGATACTCCTACCTCCATCACTCCACATCATCCATCTCCTCACACCCATCCCATTGCTACTAAAAGCACTTTGGCTGTTAAAGAAAAAATACATAAATCCAAACATCCACATGAATCTACGGCTTCCCATGTCCCCTCCAAAATACATGGTGAAGAAAATAAAAATCTAAATATACATAAAATCCATAGGCCACAAAGACCCACCAAAGCGAAGATCAAAACCATGTGGATCCCAAAGAAAAAAGATGCAATGCCATCACATGAAAAATTTGTAAAAACATCCAAAGTCACCAATCCAAAAGCTAATCATACACCCCTTTCATCTCCTAAGTTTGTTTTGGGTCCTTATGTCCCGAAAATCACCATTCCATCTCCTCCATTATCCCTACATTCTCCATCCCTTAATCCTATTATCTTTTCACATCCACCACCACATGTGCCAATGTTGGTCTTGAACACATCTCCCCATCACATATCCACCCCATCATTCTATCCATAGCCTTTTTAGCATCCCATCCATTATCCCATGTATCAACCCCATCAAATTCCTCTAATTCATCCTCATGCATAATCCATTTATCCTAATAAGGTTGTACCAACATCCAACAGTCACTTCAAACATGGGATCTTAACACCTTAATCCTTATCACATGTCTTCTAAATTTGCTTATCCACTTCGTTATCCTTACCCATCTCCTTCTGCATGACATCCAAAAAGTCAAAAATACAAAAAAGTCAAAAAAAAAAGTCAAAATAAAAAAAAAAATCAAAAAAAAAAATGGTAAAAAGAAATAATCCATCCAATGGTGGAAACTTGGCAAACAAGTGCCTTGGATAAGTACCATAATGAAAACCTGGCAAACAGGCGTCATGCGTAAATCCCCATCTGCACTTGGAGGAAACTTTCTAATATGCATTCCCTCCATCTGCTATGCTTCCAACTATGCACCCGTCTTCTTGTTATCCGTCCTCTTCATAAATCTCCCCATCCCACCTATCTTCTGCATCCTACCATCATATCCCATTTATCTCTCATTCCCTCAATCCTTCTTGTGATCTTGATCAAAACAGGGGCACCTATCTATGCATGCTTTGGACACCTATTGGTATACATCCCCTTCATCCATGCTCTATCATATTCCTTAGTCACCCATCCTATCCTCATCTAGTTATCTCCTTTATCTTCCCATCCACTTGTCTTCTATCCCTCATGCCTCCTCATATATGACATATCTAGAGTGGGGGCATCTACTTCCTTTGTGACATAGTCCTTGGAGACATCATCTATCATAACATCTCTTCATCTCCCTATCCATCTATCATAGCATCCCTTCCATCTCCCCATCCTTATCTTCGTATACATCTATCCTAGCATCCCTTTCATCTCCCAATCCTTCTATCCCTATCCATCTATCACAACATCCCTCCCATCTCCCCATCCTTATCTTTGTATCCATCTATTCTAGCATCCCTTTCATCTCCCAATACTTATATTCCCATCCATCCAAACAATCACTCCCATCCCCCATCCCTATATCTCTATCCATTCTTTCATCTTTATGCTCATCCCATCTCACAATCCCTTGTCATTGGTATCTGGCTATAGGCCTCCCCCCATGCAACCCAATGCCATTTATCTCATCGTCATCACCCCTGCTTCTCTTGCACATCTTTTCAATCCCCTATCACTTTTCATCACTCATCTATCTATCATATCAATAGCTTTATGTGATCGTCATCATCCTCTCCAATCCAACAGGTCTATCCTATCTTGTCGTATCGGTCCCATCTTTTTATCCACTTATCCTATCATCTTATCATCTTTTATCCATTATTTTCCTTTGGTCTTGTCAAACAATGTTGCCCCTGCACTTTCATGTAGGAAAGGTCGATCATTTGATCTGCCCCCCGGGGATCCTTTATCATCTATCATCAGTCTTTCTTATTTTTCCATCCTGTCATCCATCGAAGTCTCCATCATGGTCTGTCGCCAATTTCTTGTCAAACTATGTTGCCCCTGTGCTTTCACATAGGCAAGGTCAATCATTTGATCTGCCCTCGGGGTTCCATCATCGATCTTCATTGTCCACTTTTCTCTTATCTCATCTATCATCGGTCATTCTACTTTGTCCATCCACTCCTCTATCATCTAGCATCAGTCTTTTTTCTTTCTCTGTCCACTCCTATATCGTCTATCATTAGTCTTGGCTTTTGTCTCTCCATTCCTTTTCATCTGTCATCATCATTCATCATCCTCTTTCTACTTTTATCCATGGTCAGTCAACAACCTTTTACCGAACTACGAGGGCTCTATATTTTCATGTAGGCAAGGCTAATCTTTGATCGGCCTTCGAGCCCCTAGGTCTTTAGGTTGTGTCAGTCTTATGTCTTGTCTCCCTTGTGTCGTGTCATCAAGCTATGCCCTTATCTAGCTAGTTCTTAACAAACAAGATCCACTTATATCAAAAAATCCAATCAGTTTTGAATATCCTACATCATATCAATCTTTTAGCTTAGTATCCATCATCAGTCTCAACAGGATGTATCCTTCCAAACAGACCTCATCAATCTCATCTATCCCCTTGATCCCATGGCAAAGGACATTTGAAATTGATTGTGATCTATTGATGCTTTTGGCTTTTGTTTATCATTTGAGCTCCCTATCATCAATTGTCAAGGCCGCCATAATCCATCATATTATGGCATGTTTTGATTGGTCTACATAGGGGCATATCTTGATCTTTTTTTTGATTTTGTCTTCTTGGTTGTCCCACATAGTACCCACCAAGATCCTCGAGGTCTTGTGTTATGTTGGGCCATCCTTTTGTGCTTGTGGTTATCTCAATACCTGTCCCAACCAAGGTCTTTGTGACTTTAGGGTGTTGGGATAGCCTTCTTGTTTTTTGTGTTTGTTTCATGCATTAGACACTAATATGCCTTGGTTCCACATACCCTGACACTTGGTGTCTTATGCTATAGCAAAGATCAGTTCTTTGAAGATGGAAAATTGCATTTAGAATTGCATTTCATTTTCCATTTCATCATCTTGCATGTATCCCCCATCCCTTCATCCTTCCTCACAATCCCCCCATCCCTCCAGCTTTTTTGCTATCTCTTCCCTTTCTTTTCCCCTCTTCTTTTTTCCTCCCCCCAGCTGGGGTGGCTCCGCCCTTCGGCTAGGCAGCTCCGCCCCTGGCGAGTGGCTACACCCTGGGAGGCTCTGCCTCGGGAGGCTCTGCCCGCTATTAGGGCGGCTCCACCTCGGGTGGCTCTGCCCACTATCAAGGTAGGTCTGCCCGCTGTCGGGGTTGCTCCGCCCGTTGCTGGGGCGGCTCCATCGTGGGCGGCTCCACCCCGACAGTAGGGCGGCTCCTCCCCCGGGCAGCTCCACCTGCCTACGGGGTAGCTCCACCCCAAGTGGATCTGCCTACAGCCATGGCGGCTCTGGCCTAGGCTAAGGCGAAGTTGCCTTGGAGCTAGGCGGCTACGCCCCTACCCTGCCGGCCTTTGACTCCCAAAAATTCACATTTTTACCATCTTTTTTAAAAAGATAATCCTAACCCATTTTCTAATTTCCTCCCGCCATCAAAATCCATGTGTTGACATTTTAAACATTTATCAAAAAAAACATATTTTCGAAGGTTTTGATTTTTACACCGAAATATCCAGAGGCTATAACTTTTGACTTGGGTGTCCGTTTGAGTTGAAATTTGACAGGTGGTTGCGTTATGATATAACAAGTGGATTGCCAATGAGCATCAAATAAGGCCATTGGAACCCATTTTTCCACATTTTCGGGGCCTCAAACTTTCATCTAGGCCCTCAAAATCCCAATTTAGTGTTTTTTCCAACATTTTGAAAAATTGTTTTCACTCATAACTCGAAATGCATATGTTGAATTTGGAATGTTAGTTGGAAATTCATCCTATCTCAATCTTGGGTATTTCTTGAAAAAAAATTGGACTCTCGAAAGTATATCCGTGAGGTTTCCTAAAACAACAAAATTTGACAATTTTTAAAAATTGCCAAATTGGGAAAAATTTGATTGTCAACACCTTATGTCCTTTAAACCCTGGAACTCAGTGTAGAATCAATCAAATCATATCCTTCAATCATTCTAGTCTTCAATCCAATCCTCATCTGAGATTTAATTTAATCCCAATCTGAACTTAACCAAAACCCTAATCTGAGCTTTAGTCCATCTGCAGTCTAAATCTTTGGATATCGAACCAAATCTTAAAATCCTTCTCTCCATCTCACATATCAATCTTCTCCTCATCTATTCCATGTTGCACAAATCATCTAATCAAATCCTTGGTATTTTCCCTAGTCTTGTTACCAGCTTTGACCCCTCATCATCATCCATTAGTATCCTTCCCCATCCCTTTGGTGTTGTTTTGGGATGTATCCTTCCCTAATCAACAACACTTTCATCATTATTATTGGTAGGCATTCTTCCATATCATTTAGTGGTGTTTTTAGATGTATCCTTCCCTCATCAATACCACTCATTGGGATGTATCCTTCCCTATCCTCATTGACAACACTCCATCCATCCTCAACCCCTTTTGGCTTGAACCTTGACTGGGGCAACATCATCTTCGCCTTTGCATCCATTTTTGTTTCCCAACCTCCTGTTGCCTTTTCATCCTTTCATATCCATCCCTTTGCATCCTCTTCCTCATCTCCCCTTGCATCAAATCATCTATTTTGAGAGTACACACGTGTTCTCTTCAACCCGCATGTCCTCTCGAGGGGGCATCCTCAATCCCTAATCTTCATCTTCACCCCCATCATATTTTTTCCAATCAATCCTTTGATGACTGGGGCATCTTCCCCAATCTAACCATCTTCTTCTAGGTTCTATATTTTAATATTCTTTGAAATGGTGCTACTTCATAGCACCATCCCAAAGAGGGGAAAAATGTAGACACCTAAGTTTGGACACTTAATTTATCCAAATTTATCACTTTTCGTCTAAACATCCTCTTATCCAAGTTAATTAAGTAATATTACTATTATTTAATTAATACCCTTAATTCTGCCAAATCACTAAGGTATTTAATTAATAATTAA
Source organism: Sequoia sempervirens (assembly GCA_007258455.2). Classification (NCBI taxonomy): domain Eukaryota; kingdom Viridiplantae; phylum Streptophyta; class Pinopsida; order Cupressales; family Cupressaceae; genus Sequoia; species Sequoia sempervirens. The sequence continues at coordinate 342,789,228 of VDFB02000017.1, forward strand.
ATACTTTATTCTCTTTAATCCTCCTTTCATAAAATAAATTAAATAAATAATACATCTCATTTTCATCTAATCCTAATCCATCTCCTAATCTCTTCATTAGGGATGTGCACATGCCTAATCCTTGATTAGGATATGTCACATCCTCCAACTTTTGCAAGTTGGCTTTTAATCCTCATTTGTCTTCTAATTACTAATTAATTAAGCCTAATTAGTACCTTGGTCAACTCTCCCCATCCCCCAAGGAATTTTTAATTCCTTTTTATTCCTCATAGAATCCCCTTTTCCCATGCATCTTCTAGAATCTTTGACTTGTCACATCAAATCACATGTGACAAACTCCCACCTTTTGGGAACATTGTCTTATCCACTTGATTCTTCCAATCATTGTGAATTTAAAATTCACTTTTATTCACCCAGGATTCTTCCCATCTCCCAATGTACTTGGAAGGTACTTTTCCTTACTCTACCTCATGTACCTTTTGGCCACCTCACTTACACCTCATCTCCTCTTAGCCACTTCACCATCCACATGTCAAGATGTGAGGGCTTGTGAGTTCTCAATCCACCATAGCCCTTCATCTTGACCTTGTTGGATGAATCTCAACTGTTGAATTTTCTAGAGAATTCAAATTCTCCTATAAATAGCCCCTCCTCAAGGGCATTTTCAACACTTTTTGATTTGAGTAACCTCATGCTATCAATTTGCATTCTCAAGTATTCACTATCATTTAGCCATCCACTTTGATCATCTTGCACATTCAATTTTGCATCTAGCTACATCAAAAGTCATCCAAGGAGCATACAAATTCATCTAAATCAAGGGCCAACCAAGGAATCTTCAACAGTAAGGAAGGTATAATCGATTTGCATTTTTATCTCATCTATTTTCCTTGTTTTATCACTCTTTAGGCTAATCATTGAAGTGTTCTTAGTGTTTTATTATTTGCATTTTTGGTTATTTTGCACATTAAAATAGGGTAAAATTCCAAGGTACACATCTGCATTATAGTTTCCTTTTATTATTTTCTATCATACTTTCTATATTTTCTATTTTATCTTCTTCCTTGCATATTATTTTACTTTCATGATGGATTTTTTCTTTAATAAGTTTTGGAATTCACTCAAATCCTTAGTGGACATGTCAAATTGTGCTTTTGGTTGTGATCCTAATGACCTTGAGCTTCCTAATGCTCCTTCAACTCATTATTGTCCTCATCATGATGTTGACATCATTGGATAAGATGATGCTAGCATGAGTAGGTTCTTAAATGAGGGTATGCGCAGGATCATCGTCCAAAGAACAGGCCCTTAAGTGGCAAAAAATTTAGAAAAATTAGTGTTAGGCAACTTGACGTAAATATTTGAATAAGTTATCTATATTATTTCAAAAATATGTAAGAATAGAATTTGTAGAAAATTGAATGTAGTTTCTAAAATACTAGGTTTATTTAAAATAAATAAAATCTATTTTGTGAAAATTTGAAATTTCAATGCAGTAGTACTTAAATTTTAGGAAAAAATAAGAAGTAGGTGTCTGTCACCACTCTAACCATAATAAAATGATAATATTTTTTTACGATTTTTATATATAAGTAGAGGACTCATGTCCGGATGTGATGCATATTTTTTTGTAATTTTTTTCCAAGTAAATAATTAATTATGAATTTTTTATTACAAATTTTAGAAAATATAAATACTTGTCTATCTGACCACCTTAACTTGGTCAAAACTTCATGAAATTTAATTTTTCTTTTTTTAATCCTATAGTATGGAAGCATAGAATGTGATGCATCTTTCAGATTCAAAAAATATGATACCATTTGAAAGCTATAGATGTTTTTCAATCAGCCTATCGATGAGGACTTTAGTCGTAATTATAATAGAAAATGAATAATAATTATTTATTAAATTCAAATTAAATCATAGTTTATATTTTTGGAAAGCTGAGAATCTCCTCTAAAAACCATTTTTGTTTCATTAATTTTGGGTGAAAAAAAGTCGTCAGCCACATACCCCCATAATATTGCCACTTTTTGGCGCACCATGATCCTGCACATACCCATGAATGCCTCAACAACCTTGAGGGTATGTGTAGGATCGTCATGGAAAACATAGGCCCTCAAGTGGCAAAAAATTCAAAAAAATAGAGTTAGGCAACTTGACATAAAAATTTAAATAAGTTTTCTATATTATTTCAAAAATATGAAAGAATATAATTTGTAGAAAATTGAATGTAGTTTTGAAACTACTAGGTTTATTAAAAAGAAAATCTATTTGGTAAAAAATTGAAATTTCAATGCAATATTATTTAAATTTTAGTAAAAAAATAAGTAAGTATCTGTCTGACCACCTAACCACAATAAAATGATAATATTTTTTATAATATTTATATATAAGTAGATGACTCATGTCTCGATGTGATTCACATTTTTTTGTGTTTTTTTTCCAAGTAAATAATTAATTGTGAATTTTTTATTGCAACTTTAAAAAATAATAAAAACTCATATGTCTAGCCACCTTAACTTGGTCAAAACTTGATGAAATTCATTTTTTTTAATCCTATAGTATGTGAAGTATAGAATGTGATGCATGTTTCGGATTCAAAAAATGTGATACCGTTTGAAAGATATATATGTTTTTTAGTCAACCTATCAATAAGGACTTTAGATGTAATTCAAATAGAAAATGAATATATTTAATTATTTATTAAATTCAAATTAAAGCATAATCTATATTGGTGGAAATATGTGTCTCCTTTAAAAACCCTTTTCATTTCATCAATTTTGGGGGTATGTGCAGGATCATGATGGGCCAAAAAGTGGCGATATGATGGGTATGTGTAGGGTATGTGGCTGATGACTTTTTTTACCCAAAATTGATGAAATAGAAAGGGTTTTTAAATGAGATTCTTAGCTTTCCACAAATATAAATTATGCTTTAATTTGAATTTAATATAATTATTATTTATTTTCTATTTGAATTATGACTAAAGTTCTAATTGATAGGCTAATTGAAAAACATCTATAGCTTTCAAATGGTAGCACATATTTTGAATATGGAACATACGTCACATTCTATGCTTCACATACTATAGGATTAAAAATTAAAAAAAATGAATTTCATGAATTTTTGACCAAGTTAAGGTGGTAAAAAATGCAAGTTTTTTATATTTTTAAAAGTTGTAATAAATTTTTTATAATTAATTATTTAATTGGAAAAAAATTACAAAAAAATATTCATCACATTTGAACATGAGTCTTCTACTTATATCTAAAATCTTATAAAAAAATTATTATCATTTTATTGTGGTTAGGGTGGCTACACAGACACCTACTTCTTATTTATTCCTTGAAATTTAAGTACCACTGCATTGAAATTTCAAATTTTCACTAAATAGATTTCTTTTAAAAAAAAAACCTAGTAGTTAGAAATATTCAATTTTATATAGATTAGATATTCTTACATATTTTCAGAATAATATATATATAACTTATTCAAATTTTTACATCAAGTTGCCTAACTCTAATTTTTTTGAATTTTTCACCACTTAAGGGCTTGTTTTTTCCATGATGATCCTGGACATACCCTACACATACCCATCATATCACCACTTTTTGGGCCATCATGATCTTTCATATTCCCTTGAAGCTAATGGATCCTTTTACCCCATGATGAAGTCACAAGACCTTCCTATTGTCTCACCTTTTGATATATTTGGTTACCTCCATCTTGAAACAACTGAAGGACCTAAGTTCCCTCCAAAAAAGTGCACCTAGTTCCTCTTAAAAAACAAATCCTAAACTAGTTTATGATAACAAAGTTACAAAAACACCAATCAACCTTGAACAAACATATGGCAAGGGTTTTACTATCTTGAGCAAACAAGGATTTGACACAACCACTATACATGACATTCACAAACTTTTCAAACTAAAAACTAACCAATGAGAACACAACAAGATAAGGATATCAAGACCCTCCTCATGAGAACAAACCTCCTTTTGAATATTGGATACTTCGCAGTGATGGCATAGTGATCTTTGATTCCCCACTGACTTTAATGTTCTCCTTCCACATGAACAACCATCACATGCTTCCAATGAAAAGGATGCTAGGATCCCCATTAGTCCTCTTCCTCCTTCAATCCATGAAAAAGGTGAATCTAGTAAATGTAAATGGCCTTACAAATTGAAAAAACTAAAGTTTCCTCTCCATCTACCACCTAAATATGAAAGGAATCTCCAAAATCTTTTAAAAAGAGGTCCTATACTATTACCACCTATGAACAGGTTGGTAATCCATCCTAAATATTCTAACATACCATATTGCAAATATCATCGTGTTCTTAGCCATCAAATTAATGAATGTTGGACATTGAAGGACATACTGAACAAGTATCACTTCACTGATACGAACTGTTATCCTATCATCCCATAATTACCTAAATTAAATCCCCTTATCATGAGAAAGTTGTAGAATTCTCCATTCCCACTATTGCATGGTCCTTCCCATCATCCATCTTGGCTCATTCTTTCCTTACACTCAGTAGGGAAAAAAAGTTATTAGCCTTTTCCTAGTAATGCATTTTTCCTTGTCTCTTAATTGTGTTATTTCCCTTCCTCTTATGCCACTTGAGATTGAGAAGCTAATAACTCGGTTAATGGTTGACTTGCATTTGCAGTACTATCCTTTTACATTATCTTTTGTATGTGTGTATTGTGTTCCCTCATAATGCATGTTTGATGTTCTCTCTCTTTGTGCACTTCCTCTATTTGTACATCTATTCTTCTATATGTTGTATACTATCTTTTTCACATGTTTTTTGTGTTTTCCTTTTGGTGATGATGCAAAGTGTTGAGATGTCCTATGTCTTTTCCATGTTGACCCAAAAGGTCCTTTCAATTATTTTTCACTTTTGTTTTGTGTTTTCCTTTAGGGGATGACGCAAAGTGTTGAGATTCCCTATGTCTCTTCCATGTTGACCCAATCGATCCCTTTTCTATTTACTTTATATATTTTTTTTTTCCTTTTTGGGATGATGCAAGACATCAAGACCGAAATGTCTCCTTCATGTTGACCCAAAATATTTTCCTTTACTTTTTCCTTTCCATTTTCCTTTGCTTTTGTGTTCCTTCTAGGGATGACGCAAAGCATTAAGACCAAAATGTCTATTCCATTTTGACCCAAAATGAATTTTCCTTTTCTTTTTTTTTCACTATCTTTGTGTCATTCTTCTAGTTCTATGTATTCAAAGAATGATGACAGTTTTGAGCTCTTTCATAAAACAATGTAGCAATGCGAATACTGACCCAAAATATATAGATCCCTTATGTGTTTTGTGTGTTTATTTTTGGGGGAAACCCCTCTTTCTTTTGTTCCTTTTCCTTTACATGATGTAGCCTTACTCAGAAACATAAGACTTGGCATGGGGGCTTTCCATGTTGGCTCTCATGTCTTGTTTCCTTTTTGCATTTTTCATTTGCTACTTTAAAGTAATTGCTCACATAACAATGTGTAGCAATTTCTTTAAAGTGGGGGCATAACTTGGAATTATTCATTTGCATTTTTATTTTCTTGGTTCTTAGTGTATCCTTCTTACTTCATACAATGTGATTGTCTCTTTGTGGATGCCATTGGGAGAGATGTCCTTCATGAGTGTGATCTATTTTAGAATATTACATTCCTCTTGGTGGCTTGATGCAACACACTACATCCCCTAAGTTGTGAATATTCTATTCTTTGATTGGTCCTCTCTTGGAGACATTAGACACAATGTTCCCTAAGTGATAGACTTTGCATGAACCTAATAGGACTCCTTTGAACATATTTTACATTTTTGCATTTTACATTTACATGGCCACCTTGCATAACACAACTTGCATGCCTATAGTACCATCTTGTTTGTTCATGAGTTCTAAGTATACGAAACTTTTCTTGTCTCATGGAGCAAAAACCAACATTTTCTCCTTTGTGGTTCCTTATTAAAGTTATCATGAGGTATAGCTTTGATATGGTTGAGCGAGAATCCCATTTTATGGTACGACTTTCTCCATAGCCACATATGTGTTTGTGAGTGCATACCACCTAAGTGTATGTTTCTCACCTTTTGGGTCTTCTCACCTAGTGGACATCCATGAGTTCAATCGCCCCAGAGTGAGTATGCACTTTTATTCTTCAGACAAACAACCTAGATTTGATACACAACTAGTTGGACAAATTATTGAAGCTTGATCCAACTTTTCCATTTTCTCTTCCTTTTCTTCTTCTCCTTCACATGGGTGTCCCTTTTTTCTTATGTTTATTTTTTCATGGTATCTTCATCCTGGGAGCTTGATCATCCCTCTTGATCATTGTTATCTCATCTTGCTAACATAAGTGCATTTGGATCCCTCTCGATATGCATGGCTACTTTAGTGTGAGTTTGAAGCAAGCTCATCCTATCATTGAAGTGGGGGCTAAATGTACCATAGAAAAATGGATCATTTAAAATTTCATGGTTATTTAGGTCTTTTTCCTATGATGCTTGAACTATTTTTCTCTTATTTAATGTTGCAATGCAACTTAAACATTTACATTAGGTCTTGAATATTCAAATTATGATATCTTATAAAGGTGTTGTGAAGTGTTGTAACACATTTCTATAGGTTTCTAGACTATTCTTATAATAATTCATCTAAATATTCCCTATTTATTCCTTATCAAGTCCTATTTCAAAGTCTTGTAAAGTCTTGTAACAAGATTTCATGCTTTTCTAGGCTTGTCATCACTAAATACACATTTCTTATACTTTATTTGGCCCCTTTATGCACTTTAGGCCTTAATTAAGTTGATTTTTGAATGTAAACTTGGAAAACAACATTAAATGCGACTTAGTTCACAACATCTACTTGCAAGCCTACAGTGGGACCCATTTGCCATGGGTGGCGAATGAGTCCCTCTTAGCTCAAAATTAAAAATAATTCAAAATTTCTTTCAAGTTTTTATTCATTAAGACCTTATGTCAGCCTGTGATGTTGTATTATTAGGTAATCAAGGCATAAGTGTCTATAAATAAATGTTTTTTCATCCATTTTAAGACATGATTCATTATCATTCACTCATACACCATCAATTAGCATTGTTGCATTCAAAGCATCATTACATGATTTGATCAAGCAAATATCAAGCATCTTGGAGCAGCCATTAACATATCTTCATATTTTTACAAGGTTTTGGTGAGGTTAGGACACTTGCATGTTGTTATTCATCATTCCTTTCTTTTTTTTATTTCATTTCCTTATCAAGGGTTTGATTACTAAAGTTGGATTTGAGCAAGGAAAATCCCTATACTCTAACCCTTAACCATTTTCCCCCTCTTTACATGTGTGTTTCTAGGTTTTGTAGGAAGATTTGGAAAAAAAAAAGGAGTTGGAAAGTGGTCAACAAGGCATCAAAGTGATTCAAGTCAACCAAACTCTAATTGAAGCTTAAAGACAACGTTCAATCCATTTTTTTCAGATTTGACTTCATTAACCTAATAAGAAGACAAGTGCAGATCCAGACATACAAAATTGACCCTTGAATTTGTAGAACTTTGGATGAGAACTAATTCACCATCAGTGCTGAATGTGTCCCAACTATAGGTTGGAAAAGTTTATTTTGTTAGAATTCACTAACTGACAGTCAGAAACTAGTTTTAGGGTAGTTTACCAAAAGTAGGATTGATTCACCATCAATGGTGAATGAGTCCCACTAGTCATCAACAGTGAATTTTTCCAGTTTCTAGAACCTTCCAAGATCAAAATTCAATTTCCAGGTGCAGTTTGTTCAGTCTCATTCATCTTTGTTTGCATTTTTTTATGTTTTTAGTTAAATTTTGTATATCATACTTTGTTTTCAAACATTGCATATTTCATTAAATTTGTATTCATAATCAATCAATTCTATCAATTAGTTGCATTTATATCATTGCATTTAGTAATAATTACATCATACATTTCTTAGCTATAGTGAACCACCTCAATTTTTGGGTTCTATCTCTCTCCTTTTAGATGAAAAACCCTAAGAGTGCAAGAGAAGTACATAGAAAACACCCCTAAAATTGATGGTTCACTTGTATTTGGAGCTTCAAAGGAACTAAATTCAATACAAGGAAGGTGCACTTTGTATCATTTCAAACTCTGTTTGTCAAGCCATTTTTTCACTTTTGTATCTATCTTTGGTTGTGAGCCTTCTAACAATAGTGTCCTGGGAGTGAGCCCCTATAATATCTTATAACCTATTATAATATACTGTGAGCTAATATTCACCATGGTTTTTCCATTTTTGTTTTTTCCCCATAAAATCTCGGTGCTCATGTGTTATGAGATCTTATGATTCCTTTCATCCTTCCATTTATTGTAGTAGTTAGATATACATTGTTAATTGGATGGTTTGTGAGTAAATGGCATATAAAATATTGTTTCACGGTCCCCTCGTAGTATTCTAGGTGTTCAAAAATTGGTATCAGAGTGAACCATATATTTTTGGGTATAAGGCTTATAGGCTACTCTTGCACTCTTAGGATGTTTCACCTACAGGGAGAGAGATAAACCTCACAAAAAATCACTGTTGTTCACTCAAATTAAGATGTGTATGATGTTATTAAGGCTAAATGAGATGATCTAAATGCAACTAAGCTAAGTAATTGACTGATTATGAATGAAAAACCTAAGAATATGCAATGTTTGAAAACACAATGTGCTATGCAAGTATGAACTAAATATGAACAAATTGAAAACATAAAAGAAGGTTGAATTAAAGTGAACCTAGGTAGAGAATGAAGAATCTGGAGTGTCTTGAATTTTGAAAGAGATCACTAAAAATCACTAGTGGTACTCATTTGCCACTAATGGAAAATTAGTCCTGCTTCCGATAAAAAACTTCTAAGAACATGTTTCTGAGTGTTAGGATCCAAAATTTGACAAAATGTAACTTTCTAGCCTTAAGGTGGGACTCATTCACCACTGATGGTGAATCAATCCTCTCCAAAAAATTTGTGAAATCAAGGACCAATTCTATAGCACCAGATCTAAATGTATCTTGTCAAGTTGACGGAGTCAAATCTATAGAAAATGGATTGTAGGTTATCTCCAAGCTTGAAATAGGAAGTAGTTGACTTGAAACAGTTTGTTGACTTCTTGTACACTTTTCCACACCTAAATACTTGATAAATCTACATAGAAAAGTCTACAAACACACATCCAAAAGGGGAAAAATGGTTAAGGTTTAGGTTATAAGGATTTTCCTTGGTGAAATCCCACTTTGTTAATCAAACCCTTAATGAAGAAATGGAATGAAATGGACAAGTAAAGATGAATAACCAGCATGCAAATGTCCTGAACTCACCAACCTTGTTGAAGAAATATGAAGATATATCAATGGTTACTCCAAAATACTTGATTCATGCTTGATTGAATGATGCAAAGTGCTTGAATGCTTGAATGAATGAGCGAATTAGTCAACTTGATGAATGGGGGATAAAATGAGAAGAAAAACACTTATTTATACACACTTGTGCCTTAGTAAACTGAAGAATATACCTCATCACAAGATGACATAAGGTGATTTTAAATAAAAACTTGAAAGAAAATTTGAAATATTTTGAATTTTGAGCCAAGAGGGACTCATTTGCCACCCATGGCGAATGGGTCCCACCTTGGACTTGAAAGTGGGTGTCAAAAATTATCTTGCATTTAATGTTGTTTGTTGGGTTTACATTCAAAAGCACACTTAATTAAGCTTTATGAGTGCATAAAGGGGTCAAATAAAGCATAAGAAAAGTGTATATAATGAAATTGAGCCTAGACAAACTTTAGAATAAGACTTGATAAGTGATAAAAAGGTGATTTTTAGGTGAATTGTAATGAATAGAGTCTAGAAAAGTGTAGAAATTTTACAACGCTTCACAACACCTTTACAAGATGCCATAATTTGAATTTTAAGGACCTAATCTGAATGTTCAAGCTGGGTAAGTGCAAGAAGTTGAGTCCACAAAACGTGGAAGTTTTTGCCTTAGCCAAAAAAAAATTCAGCATTGCAAAAATGGGATCCCGTCTAGCTTCGGGATCCCGAGCCTAAATTAAAAACGGGATCCCTTTTTTAAAAATTTCCATTTTTGTAAAATTCAAAACGGATCCAGCTTTACTGAAATGGAAATTTTCAAAAAAGATCCCGATTTGAAAATTTTCCATTTTAGATATTTCAGTTTTGAAAATTTCTAAAACGGGATCCCATTTTAAAACTCCAAAAATGGAAATTTTTGGCAGATTTCGAAAACGGGATCCCATTTTGTAGAACCAAAACGGGATCCTGCTTTATAAATGGGACCCCGTTTCAAAAAAAATGAAATGGTGTTTTCTTTGTGGGCGGGTTTTGGCCTTGTATTTTGGTTCAGGAAAAGCATTGGGAATCTGAACCTAGGCCTTCAACCTGGTTTGACCTGCAAGTTGAAGGTCTTAACAATGTCAGAGAAAAATACCAAGTTTGGACATATGGCTGACAACTTTTTTTGTAGCATTTTTTGAGGAAATTAAAACCCATTTAAGATGAGACAATGCAAATTCTAAATATGTATTTTTTTTTACAATTGGATTATTTTTTCTATTTTTCAATTAATTTCTAATGAAACTAGTCCATAAACTTTAAATATTAAGGTCTTTTCATATTTTAATAAGTTTTGATCAAAATAACATTTTGACGAGTGAATTGTATGAGAACAACCTTCGGACAATTATTTTCAATTTAAAAAAAAATAAAAAAATGATAAGTTAAGGTCATCTTATGTGTGTCGTACATGACGATTTTTCAAAACGACAAATATGCCTAATAAAAAATTAACAAAAAAAAAAATTCAATAAAAAATTACAAAAAAATATCGAGAACAAGCTTCAGTGAGCCACAAATCATTTCCCAAAAGGATTTAGAAAAATATGATAACTTAGGTCAAAATATGAATGTTGTACACATGCATGGTATGGTAAAACAAAGTGACTTTTAAACAATGGTTTTTAGAAACACCTATTGAAAATCAATTTGTACAATCTGGGTATTGAAATAAATTATATATTTGAAAAGTAGACTCTAAGTACTACATTTTAGGATTCGTGACTTTTTTAAAGATTTCATCTCTAAGTGCTTCAATTTTTTAGGTCAAATGTGTCAAATGCTGAAAATCAGGGAAAACACCACTTTTTGGCCAAAAAGTGGACTCAACTTCTTGCACACACCCAGCCATATTGCAACATTAAATCAATGCAAAATGGACTAAGCATGATGAAGAAAGTCCTAAAAGACCATGATAATGTCAAAGTGCCATTTTTCTATGACACATTTAGCCCCCTCTTTAGTGAGAGGATGAATTTGCTTCAAACTCACACTAAAGTAGTCATGCATATCGAGAAGGATTCCAATGCACTTATGCTAGCAAGATGGAATCACAATGATCAAGAAGGATGATGAATCCCCTAGGATGAAGATCCCATGGAAAAATAAATATAAGAACAAAGGAACACACGTGAGAAGAAAGAGAAGTATTGGATTGAGCTTCGACCATCTATCCAATTAGTTGTTGATTATATCTAGGCTATTTATGAGAAAAAAAGAATGCATACACTTTGGGGTGACAAAACTCATGGCAGTCAACTCGGTGAGATAACCCAAAAAGGTAAGATACATATGCTAATTGGTATGCACTCACAAACACATAGGTGGCTATGAGGAATGTTGTGCTACTGAATGGGCTTCCCGCTCAACCATATCAAAGTTATACCTCCTGATAACTTTAACAAGGCACCAGAAGGGAAAATGTTGGTTCATGCTGCATGAGACAAGAAATGCTTTCTATGCTTAGAACCCATGAACGAAGATCAATGTACCATAGGCATGCAAGTTATGTTATGCAAGGTGGAAAAAATGTAACATGTAAAATGTAAAAGATGTTCAAAGAAGTCTTGTTAAGTTCATGCAAAGTCTATCGCTTAGGGAACATTGTGTTTAATGTCTTCAAGAGAGGAACAATCAAAGAATAGAATATTCACAACTTACAGGATGCAATACATCACATCAGGCCACTAAGAGGAATGTAATATGCTAAGATAGATCAAATTTGTGAAGGACATTATACCCAATGTCATCCAAAAAGTGATGAACACGTCGTATGAAGTGACAAGGCTACACTAAGAACAAAGAATGAAATGAAATAATGCCAAAGTGTTCCCCCCACTTTAAAGGAATTGCAACACACCATTCTATGAGCAATTACTTTAAAGTAGCAAAGGGAAAAGAAATGCAAAAAGAAAACAAGACATGAGAGCCAACTTGGAAAGCCCCTATGCCAAGTCATATGTTTCCAAGTATGGTTGTTGCATGTAAATGAAAAAGAAAACAAAAGAACGGTAGCTCCCCCCCATAAAGGAACACACTAAACACATAATGTATCTATGGATTTGGGGTCAGTATGTTCGTTGTTGTAGTGTTTTTATGAAAGAGCTCAGAACTATCATCATTCCCTGAATACATAGAATTGGAAGAATGACACAAAGAAAGTGAAAGTAAAAGGAAAAAAGTCCATTTTGGGTCAACATGGAAGAGACATTTCATTCTCAACACTTTGCATCATCCCCTAAAGGAAAACAGAAGAAAAAAATAAAATGAAAAGAAAAAGAAAAATATTTTGGGTCAACATGAAGGAGACATTTCAGTCTCAATGCCTTATGTCATTTCCAACAAGAAAACATAAAAACAAAAGTGAAAAGGAAAATAAAAGGACCTTGTGGGTCAACATGAAAGAGAGATAGGGTGTCTCTACACTTTATGTCATCCCCAAAAGGAAAACAAAAGACCAGAAAAAGAAGGAAAAGGACTATTTGGGTCAACATCAAAGAGACATAGGGTGTCTCAACACTTTGCGTCATCCCTGAAAGAAAAACACAAGAGAAAAAATGAAAAAAGAAAAGGACCATTTGGGTCAATGTGGAAGAGACATATGGCATCTCAATGCTTTGAATCATTCCCAAAAGGAAAACACAAAACAAAAATGAAAAAGGAAACTATAAAGTATGACATATAGAAGAATAGAGGTACAAATAGAGGAAGTGTACAAAGAGAGAGAACATCAAACACACATGACAGGGAAACACAATACACACATAAAAGCACACTTAATGGAAAATGTAAAGAGGGATATTAAGGAAAATTCAAGTCAACCAGGTAACAAGTCATCTGCCTCCCAATCATGTTTAGTATATTGTGAGGGTGGTTGACTATCCAAAGGAAGAATTGCAAGTGTCGAACTAGAAGATGTGAGGTTCTTCACTTGGTGTAGCAGATTTATCATTTAAGCTCATGGAAAATGAAAATAAAGAGGTTAGATTGTTATGTAATTATTCATCTATTCTTGTGATCTCCTCTTCTTCTTCATCATCAAGATTGATTACAATGGGAGAATGAAGGGTTATTTCCAAGGAAGGATGTATCAAAAGTTATGGCTATTGGATTGGTTCATTTTGTTGTGAGGGATGGACTATATTATCTTGTGGTGGGTCAGGAGGAAGAGGGCGATCATCTATTGCTTTTTTCAAAGGTGGAGGTTGGTTTTCTTTGTTTTCTTCCATTCAAGCAAGGAGATGACGACAACACCTACATTCTCTAGTACCGTAGTTTCATTTTATTTTAGTTTAAAATTGTTGAGGTGTAAGAGTTGGTTGATCCATCATAGGTTCCTTTTGTTTTGGAGGAGGAAGAATGGAAGAAACCAAAGAAGATAGGTCAATCACTTTTTCTTTAGCTTTATACACTTTTTTAATGTGAGGAGGCATGATGGGATTGGTTTCATTTTCTCTTGGTGGTTTAAAAAATGGAGGAGAAGTGTCTATGGTAGGTTTCTCATGAGGTTGTATTATTTTTTAAATGTCAGACTCAGGCTAAAGCATGGTTTCATATAGGATAGGAGGAGTGGAAGTAGATAGGGACATGTTACGAAGAGACTATTAGGCTATATGTTTGGATTTGAACTTTTGATAGGCTATGAAGAAGAAATCCTTATGAGGGGTGATGGGCTCCATAGGTTCAAGCCAAAAAGCTTCTAAGGAAAAATTACCTTTAGAAGATAAAGGATTGAAGCCATTATGGTCTACAGTAAATATTTCATTTCCATGTGGAAACTTCAAACACTTGTGAACATCTGAGGGGACCACTTTCATCGAGCAAAGCCAAGGGTGACCTAGTTGTAGATGAAATTGATCCAATTGTGGAATAATAGAAAATATTACATCCAAAGTTTTAGGTCCTACTTGTAATGGGAGTACAATCGATCTGATCTTAGGGCATGCAAAACATGTACATGTTTTAATCCATCAAATTGGTTTGTTATAATCATCTTGATATAACTCATGTAATACTAAAAATTATTTTGTGATCACATTCTCGCCATAGGTAGGATCTATTAATATCCCATTGTTGGGCTTATCATAGATGTGGCCAGCTATGTAAAGAGGACCATCAAGAATCCTTCTAAGTATATCTTTAGAAGAAAAAGTGATATCAAGAGATTTTTTGGTTGGGCCCTTACAAGGGATAATGTCTATCGTAACCACAAGTTCATCCATAGGATTAACTTGGGTAACATTTGGAGTTATATCAAGTTGTTCAGTATTTGTATTAGCATTCATTACATCAATGTTTCCAGGTTCACTAGCCTTGACAAATGAAACATTGTGTTTAGGGATATGATTGGTAAAAAGAATTAAATTTTGGTTAGGGGGTGCAACGGACTTATTGCCTTGATCATTGAAACCTGTAATGGAAAAATGACCAGATTCAATGAGGTTTTGAACTAAGTGTTTGAGATGCTTACATTGTTCAGTGTCATGGCCATTTTGGCAATGAAAATGACAATAAGCATTAGGTTTAAATGTGGGTGGTAAAGGCTTGGTGATATCAAATGGTTTAATGGTAGTAAAAGTGATCATTTGTTGATGGAGCAATTGGTTCATTGTATTATGGATGGTATCAGGTAAGGGAGTAAATTATCTCTTCAGGTCCCCATAGGTAAAGGGAACCACTACTTTAATAGCTGTCACTTGAATTTGAACAGGTTGAGTTGGTTGTGAAGAAGGAATATTGAACTATAAAAAGGCTTTGTTTGGTTTTCTAAAATTTTGTGTGTTGTTTTGGTTGTGTTGCTTAGACTTTCTAGCTCGATTAGAAGTGGACTTTAAATCATGACTAGAAACCAAGTTGTGATAATCACAAAGGGTTGTGCATAAATGCATGAATAAAGGGAGTTTCATCATAGTCAACTTATCCTGAAGGTGAGTGTGAAAGTTTTCAATAAACATCTTCTGTAGATGTGAATCCAAAATTTTGACATCAATTTGAGCATACAATGAATGATAATGTGAAATGAAATTAGTTACTATTTCATTTACATTTTTTTTACATCACATTAAATAAACCATTGTATTTTTAGGAGTCGTGTGTTGGCACTCACAAATTTTACAAAATTTGAGATGCCCATTTCAAAATTTTGCCTCTGCACACTTGGTATTGCACCTAACAAATCTGCCTAAGTGACCCACTTTGGAAGGTCATATTTCAGAGATTGTTGATTTTTGTGCAAAAACCATTTGCAAGCCTACTCATGTGACATATTTGAATGTAGATGTCAATTTTCAGTTTCCCATGATAAGTTTTGTCAAGGTTTTGAAAAGCAAAGATGGAGGGTTTTGGCACTTTTCTGCTGTTTGCAAACTTTCAGTTTTGCAAAGTAGCCTCTTGTTTGAGATTGCATTTTGTAACTAGATGATCATCAAGTCAAAACCATTGTTTCTCTCCATTCTCCATGCCTAAATGAACTCCCACGTCAAGTTTCAAAGCCTCATGAGATGATTTTCTATTTTTAACATATCAAAACCAAACGCAATTTATTCAATTTTGCACCTACATTTTGTAAAACCTTTCCAAGAGGTCAACTTCGACTACTAATATCTTTTGATGAATGATGATTCAAGAGAATTAATCTTGCACAAATTCTCACTATAATAAAAAAATCTACTATGTTTAGTGGCAGCTCACCAGGATTTGATTTGGTATTTTTTCAACGAGGTGATTTTGTGAGTTTTAATTGGTTCTAAACAGGTCATTGCAGAAAGTTCAACAAGGCAATTGGCTCGCACTCACAAAAGGATATGAATATCACAGTAAAACTTTTCCTAGGAATTGGACATTCCAACAGGTGACTAATATCTCTCTGTGGACGTTCATTTTACTTGTCAAACTAGGGGACGTAGACTTTAAATGGTGCAGCAAAATATATGCACTAGGAATTTGTTTTGGTCAAATCTTAGCAAAAACACATACTAGAAGGAAATTCTATCTAAGCCATAGAATAGTAATGTAGAATTATTTAACTCAAATATGCTTGACTAAAATAGAAATCGTAACAGCTACAACTAAGGCACAAACCATGAACTGGCCTTATGCTGCAGGAACAGTCATAGGGATGGACTCTCTATGCTGCAGGAGTAGTATAAGACTAAGTTTGTATAAAAACTTCAAAGATGAAAGCTAATTGGATATCAATAGAAAAGAACATCTAACTGATTAACTACAGATACTTACTAAGTGGGCCCCCTTAGCAAGCATCTACTGATTACACAGATGCTGGACTAAGAACTTCATCGATCTTTATTCATGAAAACAGAACGAGATACATTGCTTTGTTGATGTGAAAACTAATAGCAAACTCTGTTTCTGGTCAAACAGATTCTGTCTTTCATTATCTTTCTAATTCTTACATGATATCTGCTACTCTATTTCTATCTTACTTTTAAAATCATCTATTTTCTTCTATGCATTCTCTCTCTCTCTCGCGCAGGAGGAGTATCTTATTTTTAAATCAGAAAAACAACTAACTAACTAACTTCATCAAAGAAAGTCGTGGAAGTAAAGTGTATCCTTGAATCAAGGAAAAAACTTCATAAATGAATTTATGTGTTCAACCCGATTAAGAGAGAATTTAGCGCTCCACTCTTTCTAGATTGACTTATCATTAAAAATCTTCCCCAATCAGTTTCGGTCAAAGAGTCTTCGCCGGAGCTTCCTCAAAGTCGTGCAAGAAATGGACTTTACTGCAAGGCCGAGATCAGCTACGCTTGACTCGATCATTCTTCAACAACCTATAAAACAAAAGGTAACAGATGTGCAAGAAAAGATATATGGCACATACACGATATCTATTCATTAATCACACATTTTAAATCTACTTCACCATTCAAAAACTGTAGACAATATACCAGCCATTTTCGGGAGTCAGCAGGGCAATAAATGCAATCAAGTCAACGCAATAGGTTGCAGGAATATAAAAGTGTCTTGCTATAGGATATCCCCACAAAAGGTTTCAACAAAGTTTAAACAGCCATGAAATAGCAAAAATAAAGTCATTTAAAAGTTTATCATAACATCAAATTATGAGCATATTTTAGGCTCATCAGCAAACTTGCAATTGAATAACTTTCATCCTATGATCTCTTTTGTCAAACCGTCTTTTTCACTCCATTCTCAGGTCAGACATCTGCATGCCTAAATGTTTTCATAGCTCCATGAGGTCATTTGACCAGTTTCCCAAGCTGATTCTAGGGCCACCTTAGCTAGTTTTGCTCATTCTTAAAAAATGCCTAAAATCAAGTTGTAATGGAAACCCACTTCAAATTTTCACTCTAGATGCATTCAAAAGGTAGTGTCAGATCATTTGAGCATAAAATTTGTTTGAAAATGAAAATTATTTTAGTCGGGCTAACCTAGGGACCCAATAGGCATTGCATAGTAATGAAGATTTTGAGGGTTGCACTATCAGTAAAATGATACAATCACTAGTATTGTGATCTGTGACTACATTTCAAAAGGGACAATCATGGTCACTTTTTCTGAAATGACAATGATTCATTGAGATTATGATGACTATATATTTTGGCAAGGGATTGTTCTTGGTCAATAAGTCACAAATCTAAGATAGTTAATATGATAACCAGAGAAGATGATTGAAATAAAAGATCAAAGTGTTTTAGGATTAGCATTAAAAATGAGTTAAAGCATCATAAAAAAGAAAGTGAAATATTTAGAGAATGAGTCCAATAACAATGAACAGAAAATATTCAGAACTGCAGCCTAATAAAGACAACAAGGTGAAGTCTTCATATGTGAAAGAAAAGTATCAATTGGCCCCATTGAAACTGAATTTTCCAAATCTAGATCTTTCAATGAGGCACTTGAATTTGTTGACACACCAAATACAAAGATCAAACATTGATGAAAGGCTACACTTAAGGATCTCTGTCCCAATGGACAACCATCAAAGCATATAGGATGATGCATAGAATTAATGATATGTTCTCTACATAAAGTAGCCACTACTCCAAAACAGTGAACAAACAAAATGAACATTTTAAGAGGCAGCCATGCCAGCTAAGAGAGGGAGGAGTGTGACCAAATAGACATCTATGCAAAATTGGAAGCATAGGAAAAGCCATGTGAGTTTGTATGACTGGTTGTCAAAGAATGTGGTCTTATGTATCATGATTGCAGGATACTCACAATAGCTTGAAAAGGGCATGAGAAACTCGAAACACGTCATTTGTGGATCTAGAGCTACATAGTTGTAAGGTATTCACAAAATGTATCTATTGAAAAACTCTGGAAACTCTAAGGAAAATGCATTGAGCAAGTGAATGCCACAAGTGTAGCAAGTACACAAAATGGATATGATGTTAAGGCTTTAGAAATCTTAATGCAGACTAGGGATTCTAACATGATTTCAAACAAAATGGGAGAAATGTAGCAGAATACACGCATCCACCAAGGTGTAGAGGGGAAACTTCTATGTAGTGGAATGAGGGGAATTTCTCAGATGAAGTCAGATGCCATGGCTAATGCTGCATATACATTATAGATTTGTTGAAAAGACTTTAGAAACTTTTAAGCAGACTCATTTGGCAGCTATAAAATCCACATGCCAAATTTTTTACTCCTTCTTGCCCACGCAGAACGAATGGAGGTATCCAGGGGGCACCACAACTACATTATACACTAGTTGTGCAGCCTTCTAGTAGATTTATTGAAAGGTCTTATCAACTTTAAGGAAAATGCAGTTGGAATGTGTCCAAACAATGATGAAAGAATTCTATTTGCAACCATTGCACCAATCAGATGATGGAGGAACTTTTCCAAATAATTCCACAAATCACAATGGGAATGCCATGATTGCAGTATCCACAAAATGGATTTGCTAAAAAAACCCTCAGAAGCTTCAAGTAAATACAATGAATGGAGGGCTTGATCTATAATCAAGGACATTCATGCTACAAATGCTATCATGAATGGAAGTTAGAGAAAAAAGAACATGCAGCTGGAAATGGAGGTAAATTTGGGCATCATGTTGCATTGCTTGTGGCCAATTTATCGAGTGTTGGTGCTCCTGTTTCCTAGTGGAACCAATGATGAAATGGAGGCCAGCGATGGTGTTTATCACCCATCACTTGCTCATCTCTTATTTCTTTCATTCAACCAATGATGCATCATTGGTCAGCCATGGTTGGTCACTCATCACGAATTAGTTCCTCCATTTTCCTCTCAACACCTGATGCACTATGGGTGATCAATGGCTGAAGGAAATAAAAGGTGGTGGGCCTGAAACATTAAATGTTTTTAATGATCTAAATATTTGTCAATGAATTAATTGTTGAGCATAGAGGCACGGGAATGTTTCAAGAGGTAAAACATAAATGATACAAAATAAAAGGTGTAGGAAAATTTATAAATGGTAAGGAAAGATTCACGGACAAAGTATTTTGGATAAAATAGAAAAGTGAAAATGTTGGAGATTAATTTTAACGCCCAGTTAATAATCAATATTTTATTGATTTTTAAAGATGAGTGCAAACATTAATGGGCATCATTGAAGGTTTTAATGCAAAGGCAGAATGGAAAGAGTAAGGAAGAATGGAAAGAGTAAGGGAAATTCACGACAATATTTTTATCTTACCCTATAAATGAATAAAATCGTCATTGATTGGAGGAATATTTTATTTTATTCAGAGCACATAGGAAAGTAAATTTGAATGTTTTCATTGTAAAGAAAATATTTTATTTGCTCAAGGTGCAAAATATGCAGCAAGGTGAAGGGAAAAATCAAAATAGGTTTCTATGGGAGTTATTTTATTCTCAACTGCTATGTTAAAAACATTCTTCAGGTGAAAAAGTAAGTGCACTGGAAAAATAAAAGGCAAGGTAAATATTTTATAGAGAGAGTATTGTTTTCCTGAAAGAGGTAGAGCATTTTGGTGGGAAAATGTCTCTTGGAAATTTAATTGTCTGGGGTTGAAATGAAGTGATTTTTTTTTTAAATGAAGGCCAGATTGAAGTGAAATTTAATTTGCAAATTTCCCGAGGCTTGTTTGCTCCTTTAAAAGGTATTTAGCATAATTGTGCAAAGGCTCTTTTGTTAAATTCTAGATCTAGAAAATGTATAGTGAGAACACATAAATACATTCTAAGTTTGCAGCTTAGGCTTTGGGTTAGTTGAGTAAATTCTTTTAACTAGCTAGCTTCTAAGCATACCTGAATATAAATGCTATACTCTCAAGCACGTTGTCTCTCTATTTTGATATTGTGCATGAATTATTAATGAATTGGGATCAAGAATATGCTCATTAATTGTCTTAGTCTCTCACTCTGACATATGATTTAATTGTTGTTCTGATCTAATGGATGAGTTAAATTCTTTAGTTAAATCATTGATTTGTGCTTGTGTCATTTGGATTTGGTATGTAGTCATAGGAATTTGGGTGTTAATCTATAATTGTAAGGAAATTGCAAAGATTATGGATGCTCAAAATTAAATCTTCCTTTTAGTTAAGTTTACTTTGTTTGACTCCATGCCCTGAGATATGGCACTAATCTTAAGGTGTTGAATGCAATTTTTTTGCTTCTAGTCTTTGATTCGAGAACAAAATTTTATAAATACACCTTTCAATTGACCTAACTTTTTTGTATGAGAGTTCTCAGCTTTTAGTTGTTTAATCTTTGAAGGAATTTCCAACTTCTTTAAAGATTTAAGCTATTCAACAATAAATGAGAATGCATCTTCTTAATATGCAATGTATGTGGAAGTATGCTGAAAGAGAGTTATAAATACATTGTAATATCACCCTCCCGGGTTTTGTAGAGCCCAAAGTGTAGGAGCAAGCTTAGTAGCTTTCTCTCATTCATTGGCCCACCATTTTTGAGGTTGTTAACCATTGGAATTAGCAAATCCATAGACTACCCTAAAGATCTAGTTGGTATTTAAAAGAGCCAACAATGTGGACTTCGAAATGACTAATGAAGGCATCCACAAGCTCATTAAATGATCAAATTGAATGATTAGGTAAGTTTGAAAACCACTATAATGTAGTGTCTTTCAAGGTCCTTGGAAAAAGTTTGGCTAATAGTTTATTGTCTAGGACAAAATAACTGCATAAGGTTGTATAAGAATTGACATGATTCATAGGGTCTCTTTTACCTCCATATTTCTCAACTCTAGGCATTTCAATTTCTTGTGGCATATGTGTGTGTAATATCTCTAACGATAATGGGCTACTAAGAACATGATATGTGGGTGGAGAATTTTGACTTTGGATAATGGTGGAGATTTGTTGTTGCATGGATGAAACAATGTTAAAGAGTTGTGTAATGATGGGATTGGTGTAAGTGGTATGAGATGGAAGGGAAAATGGTGATGGAGTGTATGTAATATTAGCGGAAGTGAAAGGAACACTAAGAGGGGTGAAGGTGGAAGAAGGAATATTCGATGCTACAAAAGAACTATGAATGCTACTTGGAATAGCCAAAGGAGTCACATGACTACCCTATTGCATAGTTGTTGTAGCTTGAGGAGTGGTATAAGTTGGTATGGATGCTATCATTAAAGGAGGAGGATTGTGAGGTCCTCCTTGGTTTACAATAATGTTAGCTAATTGGGAAGTAGAGGGAACGTGTTTATTGTATATCTTAGCTATTATTTTCATAATTTGTAAGCCATCACCACTTTCAATCAAATGATGAAGGTTTTCTAGTGCAAGTATGGCAGTGGTGGAATTTTTTTCAAAGAATAAGTCTTGTTGGTTCATCCCACAATACTGGTTTACAATTTTTGGCCAAACTGGACATTGAACTAATTGTTTCTAACTAAATCTTCACTTTGATGTTTCTTAACAAGAAAATTGAGAAGGCGCTCTGCCCTCCAGGCCTTGAGATCCCCTTCATTGTAAACTTCTAAAGTGTATTTAGAAATGGCTGGAGGGTTGCAACTTTCTACCCTCGGGCTC
This sequence comes from Sequoia sempervirens, assembly GCA_007258455.2. NCBI lineage: Eukaryota > Viridiplantae > Streptophyta > Pinopsida > Cupressales > Cupressaceae > Sequoia > Sequoia sempervirens. The sequence goes on from VDFB02000017.1 coordinate 342,811,607, forward strand.
CAAACCTCCTGCCACCATCCGTGAACTTGAACTCCACCAACCCTCTTGTCATTTGTATGAGCATTAAATGAGGGTATTAAATGCATGTTTGGGTATATATATACTTGGCTCAACCTATCATTTTCATTTTTTTAGGTTTTCCATAGGAGTTCAGAGTGCTTTGTAAGGTGTTCAGTGCCTTTGTCGCTTGCCACCCTCGCATCTGTGATCATCATTTGGCTGTCCTTAGTGGATTTCACAACTCCCATCATTGGACTTTCAAGGTAGGTTTGTCGCCCGCCCTCCCAAGAGGTTTTTTGTAATTTTTTTTTTAAAACAATGAGTGAACGTGGGTTAAAATGCATTAAAATGATAAAGGAAGACAACACCTAAAAAACCCATGTGTTAGAATTCTGAAAAACCATCAAACCAACAAATATGTTGATATTAATTTTTCTTCTCTAACATACTGAAAAATGTTCTTGATGATCCTCTTTACATAGTCGAGATAATCTTTGATAATCCCACTAATGGGATATTAATAGATCTTGCCTGTGGCAAGAATGTTATCATGGAAGAGTTTTTAGTATTACACAATCTCTATCAAGATGAATATATTAAACCAACCGCATGGATTAAAACACATACTAGTTTTGCATGCCCTATGATTGGATCAATTCTACTCCCCTTACCTATAGGACTGAAAACTTTTGATGTAACATTTTCTATTATTCCACAATCAAATCAGTTTTTTTCAGCTAGGTCATCCTTGGCTTCGCTCGATGAAAGTTGTTCATTTAGTTGTTCACAAATGTTTGAAGTTTATGCATGACAATGAGATATTTACCATACACTATAGTGGCTTTAATATATTGTCCTATAAAGGTAATTTTTCCTTAGAATACTCTTGGCTTGGACCTATGGAACCCATCACCCCTTGAACGGACTTCTTTTTCATAACCTATGAAAATTTCAAGGCCAAATGCATAGCCAAATTGTCTCTTCGTAACATGTCCCTATCCACTTTCGCTACTTCTATCCTTGATGAGACCATGCTTCAACTTGAGTCTAAAACTGAACAAGCAATACAACCTCATGAGAAACCAACCATAGACACTTCCCCTTCATTGTTTAAATGCCCAAGAGATAATGAAACCACCCCTATCATGCCTCCATACATTAAACAAGTTTATAAAGCCAAAGAGAAAGTGATTTACCCATATTCTTTAGTTTCTTCCATTCTTCCCCCCTAAAAGAAAAGGAACCTATGGTGGATCAACCCACTCTTACACCTTAACAAATTCAAAACAAAATTAAAAGAAACCGTAGTGCTAGGGAGCATAGGAATTGTCATCGCCTCCTTGCTTGTCAAATGTAAATTGAAAACACCAAAGAAAATCAACCTCCAACTTTGAAAGAAGTAATACCTAATCACCCTCCCCCTCTTGACCCACCTTAAGATAGTATGACACAACTATCACAAGAAAATGATTAGAGAAAACAATCACAACTCCTAATACACGCTTCCTTGGAAATTACCCTTCGTCATCCTGTCGTGATTAACCTAGATGATGATGATGAGGAGATCACTAAAATAGATGAAGAAGTGCATAATGATCTAAAATCTTTATTTTCATCTACCATGAGCATAAATGATAAATCTGCTACACCAAGTGAAGAACATAGCACTCCCCCTTGTTTGACACTTGTAATTCTTCCTTTGGATAGTCAACCACCCTCAAAATATACTAAACATGATTAGGAAGCAGATGACTTGTTAGATGGTTGACTTGCATTCGCCTTGCTAGCCTTTTACATTCATTTTAATTTTCCTTTTCTTTTCTTTGATGTGCTTGTATGTGCATATCATATTCCCCTGTAATGTGTACTTGATGTTCTCTCTCTCTTTGTACACTTCTTCTATTTGTATCTATATTCTTCTATATGCCATAAATTTTGCATTTTCTTTTTTTTCTCCTTTAAGGGATGACACAAAGAATTGAGACACCCTACATCTCTTCCATATTGACCCAAATGGTCCCTTTTCCTTTTAGCTTTATATTTTTCTTGTGTTTTCCTTTCAGGGATGATGCAAGGCATTGAGACAAAAATTTCTCCTTCATGTTGACCCAAAATCTTTTCCTTGTTTTATTTTTGCTTGTGACAATGTAAAGCATTGATACCACAATGTCTCTTCCATGTTGACCCAAAACAATCTCTATTTTTCATTTTTTTCACTCTCTTTGTGTCATTCTTCTAGTTCTATGTCTTTGGGGAATGATGACAGTTCCAAGCTCTTTCATTAAAACATTGCAGCAATAAACATACTGACTGCAAAACCCTCTCTTTCCTTTTGTTTTCTTTTCTATTTACATTATGTAGCCTTCCTTGAAAGCAAATGACTTGGCATAGGGGATTTCCAAGTTAGCTCTCATGTTTTTTTTTCTTTTTACATTTTTCCTTTGCTACTTTAAAGTAATTACTCACAAAAAGGTGGTGGGCATACATTGGCATCATTTCATTTGCATTTTTGGTTATTATTGCTGCCTTGTCACTTTATACAATGAGTTTGTCACTTTGTGGATGGCATTGGGTGTGATGTATTTTATAAGTATGATCTCTCTTAGCATATTACATTCCTCTTAGTTACCTAATGTGACACCCTGTGTACCCTAAGTTGTGAATATTCTATTCTTTGATTGGTCCTCTCTTGGAGACATTAGACACAATGTTCCCTAAGTGATAAAATTTGCATGAACTTAATAAGAATCCTTGGAATATCTTTTGAATTTTAAATTTTACATCTTTACCACCTTGCATAACACAACTTTCATGTCTGTGGTACCATCCTTTTTGTTCATGGGTTCTAAGCATACAAAGCTTTGCTTTTCTCATGAAGCACGAATTGACATTTTCCTTTGTGGTGCCTTATTGAAGTTGTCAGGGGGTATAACTTTGGTATGGTTGAGAAGGAAGCCCATTCCGTGGCACCACTTTTCCTATTGCCACCTATGTTTTTGTGAGTACATATCCACTAGTGTATGTACTTCACCCTTTTGAGTCTTCTCACCTAGTGGACTTCCATGAGTTTTGTCACCCCAAAGGGAGTATGCATTCTCTTTTTTGGAAAAAAAACTAGATTTGATTCACAACTAGCTAAACAAATGATCGAAGCTTGATCCAAATTTTTCCTTTTTCTCTTTCGCAATTGTGTTCCTTTGTTCTTATGCTTAGTTTTCCATGGGATCTTCATCCTGGGGGATTGATCATCCCTCTTTATTTTTTCCATTCCACCTTGCTAGCATAAGTGTATTTGGATCATTCTTAATGTGGATGGCTACTTTAGTGAGTTTGAAGCAAGTTCATCCTCTCACTAAAGTGGGGGCTAAATGTACCATAAAAAATGGATCATTGGAAATTTAACGGTCTTTTAGGTCTTTCTCTTATAATATTTGACTTATTTTTCTTTGATTTAATGTTGAAATGTAACTCATGCATTCACATTAGGTCCTAAACATACAAATTATGATGTCTTTTGAAGGTTTTGTGAAGTGTTGTAACACATTTCTATGCTTTTCTAGACTCTTCTCATTACAATTCACCTAAAAATCACCTTTTGATTACTTTTCAAGTCCTATTTTAAAGTGTTGTAAAGTATTGTAACCAGATTTCATTCTTTTCTAAGCTTGTTATCACTATTTACACCTTTCTTATGCTTTATATGACCCATTTATGCACTCATAAGACTTAATTAAGTGCATTTTTGAATTTAAACCAAAAAAACAACATTAAATGTAACTTAATTCCCAACACCCACTTCCAAGCCAAAGGTGGGACCCATTCACCATGGGTGGTGAATGAGTCCCTCTTTGGTCCAAACTTAAAATAATTCAAAATTTCTTTCAGGTTTTTATTTCAAAATACCTTATGTCGGCCTATGATAAGGTATTATTGGGTTATTAGGGCATAATTGTGTATAAATAAGTGTTTTTCCTCTCATTTTACACCTAATTCATCCAAGCATTCACCAAGTTATTTCATTCACTAATTACATTCAAGAATCATTCAATCAAGCAAACATCAAGCATCTTTGAGCAACCACTGACATATCTTCAGATTTCTTCAACAAGGTTGTGGTGATTTTAGGAAATTTTCATGTTATTTATTCATCATTCATTGCTTATTTCATTTCACTTCTTCATTAAGGGCTTGATTACCAAAGTGGGATTTGACCAAGGAAAATCCCTTTACTCTAACCCTTAACTACTTTTCCCCTTTTGCATGTGTGTTTGCAAACTTTTGTATGCAATTTTTTTTTAAAAAAAGGTGTTGAAAGGTGGTCAAGAAGTCAACAAAGTGTTTTAGGTCAACTAAACCCTATTTCAAGCTTGGGGACAACCTACAATCCTTTTTTTGTAGATTTGACTCCATCAACCTGACAAGAAGACAAGTGCAGATTTGGAGCTACATAATTAACCTTTGATTTCATAGAATTTCAAAGGAGGACTAATTCACCATTACTGGTGAATGAGTCCAAACTTAAGGATAAAATGGTTACTTTTTCATATTCCATTTCATGACTATCAGAAAATAGTTTTCAAGTGTTTTTGTACGCAACAAGACTGATTTTCCATCAGTGTCGAATGAGTCCCACTAGTGATTTACATTGATCTCTACCAGATTTTTGTACATTCCATATTCATCATCCAATTCCCAAGTTTACTCTGTTTTACCCTGATCAATTCTATTTACATTGGTTTTCATCTCTATTACATTTTCTGCATATCACATTGTGTTTTCAGACATTGCATATTACATTAGTTTTTCATTCATAATCAGTCAATTACATTGTTTAGTTGTATTTAAACCATTTTATTTACTCTTAATAACATCATACAATCCTTTATTTGAATGAACCACTTCAATTTTGGGTTTCTATCTCTCTTCTTTTAGGTGAAAGATCCTAAGAGTGCAAGACAAATTCATAGAAACTACAAAAGTGTTGTTACAATTCAACATATACTGAACAAGACTGGGATATAGATGAATTACTAGATGGTTGACTCACATGTTTTTTAGTATTCTTTTTTCTTTCCTTTTTTCTTTTTCTTTTTATGATTGATTGCATGTGTGTAATGTGATCCTCTATATTGTTTCTTGTTTCCTTTCTTTGTGCATTCCTCTATCTCTACCTTCATTCTTCTATATGTTGTAATACTTTTTCATTTTCACTAGCTTTTACCTTTTATTTTCATTTCTCTTTTCATTTTTGTAGTGTGTTTTCCTTTTGGTAATGACGCAAGGCATCGAGACACCCTATGTCTCCTCCATGTTGACCCAAAATATTTTTCATTATCTTCACTCTTCTTTTCATGTTTATCTTGTGTTTTCCTTTTGGGGATGATGCAAGGCGTTGATACACCCTATGTCTCTTCGTTTTTGACCCAAAAAAATTTTCTTTATTTTCTCTCTTTGTGTCATTCTTCGAGTTCTATGTGTATTTGGAAAATGATGAAAGTTCCAATTTCTCTAATATCATTGCAACAAAGATAGATATTGACCCCAAATCCATAGATCCCTTATGTGTTTCTAGGGGGAAACCCTCTTTTCCTTTTGCATGTTTTTGGCTACTTTAAATTAATTTCTCACAACATGGTGTTTAAGAATTTTTTTAAAGTGGAGGTGTACATTGGCATTATTTTGGAATTATTTTAGCATGATTTCATTTGCATTTTTTTTCATTTTCCTTGATGTAATTTTCTTACTTTGTGCAACACATTTTCTCTTTATGGTGACATTGGGAGTAATGTACTTCAAGAGCTTGGTCTATCTTATCATATCACATTCCTCTTAGTGGTAATGCGATGCACTGCATTCCCTAAGTTGTGAATTTTTTATCCTTTGATTGGTCATTTCTTGGAGACATTAGGAACAATGTCCCCTAAGATTAAGAACTTAGATGAACTAAGAAAAATCCCTCGAACATACCTCTTTCTTATTGTGTTGCATCTTTTGTACCTTCTAACAGTCATGGAGGTATGGCTTTGATATGGTCTCTTGGGGCTCACCTAGTGAACAACTAACTTCACTAGCCTGTATGAGCATGCATTTTCTCTCTTTGTACCTTATTAAATTCATGGAGGTATGGCTTTAATATGGTCCCCTACGGCTCACCTAGTGAACAACTAACTTCACTAGCCCTTGTCAGTATGCATTTTCTTTGATATGGACCTCTTTGGGTTCACCTAGTAGACAACTAGCTTCACTAGCCCTTGTCTGCATGCATTTTTTCGCATAGTGGATAGTACATTCCACTTGTAAACCTTATTTTGACAAACAGCCTAGACCTAGTGCACAACGAGTTGGAGGGCTAGTCAAAGCTTGATCTGTTGCATTTTTCCTTTCTTCTTTATCCTTTTTCAATATTTGATGATCTAGTTATGGCTTCATATATCATCTACAAGCGTGTTCCTTTGTGCCTATGTTGGTTTGTTAGAGGATCTTGATCCTAGGGGCTTGGACAACCTCTTGGTTATTTTCATACTATCTTACTAGCATGTGTACATTTGAATCTCTCTTGATTGTGTGGTTGGCTACTTTAGTGTGAGTTTGAAGAAAGTTTATCCTTTCACTAAAGTGGGAGCTAAATGTAGTGTAGGAAAGTGCATACCCATTAATTTTCACATATTTTTGGGCCCTCCTTGCTTTATTTATCCTTATTTATGTCTTAATTGGTCCTATTTTGCATCCAAAAACCTTATAAATTGTATATTTTTATAGCTAATCTCAAAAAAAATCAAAGAGTAAATCATAATTCAATGATTTTTGTTGTGTTTCCCTAATTTTTGAACTAGGACTAAGATGCCACCTAGGGCATCTTTATCATCCAAAGGTATTGGGACCCTAATTTAAAATGTACCTTAAATGGGCCACTTTTTGGATTTTGTGCACTAGGTTTCAAGCCCAGGGAATAAGACACCACCTAGGGTGTCTTAGTCCCCCTCAAGATATTTTTGGGATTTAGCCTCATTTAATTAATGAATTCATATTTCAGCTTTTTGTGTTGTAATTTCAAGATATTAAGCATGCATAAGTATAAATACAAGGTTCTTTCACTCATTTTCATATCCAAGCATTCATGATAAATCCAAGCATTCAAGTATTCATTCCTAAGGAAAGTTTATGAGATCAAAAGAATTCAAGAGAAATTAATCAAGAATTTGGAGCCATGATCAAGATTCAAGTATCATGATGTAGGAGCATCCTTGGTTCTTTGCAAGCTTGCATCAACAAAAATATTTTCTTTCAGTTTTGTTCTTGTTTTGTTCATTCTCAGTTCATGTTGGTGGATTTGTCACTTTTTCCCACTAGAATCTGTAGATCTTTGTGTACATCATGGACATGTTCATTTACCATATTCCAAGATATGAGCATGATTGGATCTTTTTTTGGCAAGTTATCACTTCTGAAATTTCTTGACAGTTTCTTGAACCGACACCGAAATAGTTTCCAATCCTAATAGCTAATTTGATCAGTGCAGATCATCCTTGTGACTTGTGGATTCTGATGGTGTGATCTAAAATTTCTCATGGAGTGTCACCAAACTTCGTTATAGGTCCACACTTCATTCTATGCACCTATTGATGGAGTAATTCAAATTTAAGGCTGACCTATTCTTGTTGCTGCTACATTTTCTTTCCTTGGAGAATGTAATGATCTTTGGCTGACATAGATGTTTCTAGAATTGAAGATGTGATATAAAGCTTGTACGTAATCATTAAAATGGTAGTAGTTAAGTAGAATTTGATCTAGAATAATAATATTGATTTGACTGTAATATTCAACTCGAATATAGGAGCATGTTAGAATGTTATTTTTTTAAGCATGTCACATTATGCATGTGAGATGAATCTGTAAGCCAAAATGTTGTTGGCCAAATGTAACTCAAATTTATTTTAATGAGAATGCTCTAATCTATATTTTCCTCCATATTTTGTGTTTCTTTCATTGTGTTACTCTTCCTACCTAGTTTGGATTGTTCTCTTTGAGGAACCTCCTATCGTGGCTATGTTAGTTTGGTATCATAGGAAGGATTGATCTATTTGAGGTCAACATAAGTCATGGAGTCCTGTTGAAAATTTGTTGCAGGGTGGTAGATTGAGGATCCAACCTATAGCTGATGAGGACTTTTGTAAATATGGTTGGAAGAAGAAATGTTAGAGGACATGGAGCACATGGAAATATAGACCAAGCTTTAATGGAGATGGTGAGTGGAATTGTTGTAAAATTATATGCAGCTGAAATTACCTAGAGAAGAGGTTGGCCACTTGATGATGTGAGTGATGAATAGGTAGAAGTGCAGGAAGAAAGAGGAAGAGAAGAGAAAACTGGCTTTGATTAGGGAGAAGAGAGGTTCATAAGAGCCCTAACAAGAGTGAATACAAAACCGCATTTCAATCCACCAGATTATAATGGTAAGTTGGATTTAGAAGAATTACTTGATTGGATTACAAAGATGGAAAATTATTTTGAATTTGAAGGTAGTACTCAAGATAAGAAGGTAAAATTTTCTTGTACAAAGTTGAGAGGAAATGGATCCCTTTGGTGGGAACATTTGCAAATAGATAGGCAAAGAAGAGGAAAAGAGAAGATAAAATCATGGGATCGGATGGTGAATAAGTTGAATACAAATTTTATGCCCCTAGAGTATCAGATTAGCTTGTTCAAGATGTTGCAAATTTTGAAGCAGAAAGAATGAATTGTGACAGAGTATACTTAGGAGTTCTATAAGTTGAATATCAGATCTAGAAATTTGTAGGATGAAATTGAGCAAGTATCCAGATATGTGAATGGTTTGAGGTCATCAATATAGGATGAGATCAGTTTGATTAAGTTGCAGAATGTAGAAGAGGCTTATCAGTGTGCCCTAAAGGAAGAAGAGAAGTTGAAAAAAATACATGAGGAGAGACAAAGAGGAAGAGGTGGAAGATTTCAAAGAGGAAGAAATTTTATTGGAGGAGGAAGAGGATCATTTCCATATCAGAATAAGGATCAGGAGGTTAGTAAGAATGATAATTTTTATCATAGAGGTGATGCGAACTCTTACAAAAGAGGATGATATGGTGGTTACTCAAATGAAGGATATAAAAAGGATGATAAAGGTATGTGCAGGATCATCATGGAAAAAACAGACCCTTAAGTGGCAAAAAATTCAGAAAAATTAGAGTTAGGCAACTTGACATAAAAATTTGAATAAGTTATCTATATTATTTCAAAAATATGTAAGAATAGAATCTATAGCGAATTCAATTTAGTTTCTAAGCTACTAGGTTTATTTAAAAAAGAAAAAAATCTATTTGGTGAAAATTTGAAATTTCAATGCAGTAGTACTTAAATTTCAAGGAAAAAATAAGTCGGTGTCTATCTGACCACTAACCACAATAAAGGATAATATTTTTTATAAGATTTTAGATATAGAGTAGAGACTCATGTCTCAATTTGATGCATACTTTTTTGTAATTTGTTTCCAAGTAAATAATTAATTATGAATTTTTTATTACAAGTTTTCAAAAATATAAAAACTCGTATGTCTGACCACCTTAACTTGGTCAAAACTTCATGAAATTCAAATATTATTTTTTAATCCTATAGTATGCAAAGCATATAATGTGATGCACGTTTCATATTAAAAAAATGTGATACTGTTTTTAAAGCTATAGATGTTTTCAATCAGCCTATAAATTAGGACTTTACTCGTAATTCAAATAGAAAATGAATAATAATAATTTATTAAATTCAAAGTAAAGCATAATTCATATTGGTGGAAAGCTGAGGATATCCTTTCAAAACCCTTTTCGTTTCATCAATTTTGGGTTAAAAAAAAGTTTCAGTCGCATGTACCCTACAAATACCCATCATTTTGCCACTTTTTGGCCCATCATGACCCTACACATACCCATAAGGAGAAAAGAGTATTCAAGGAAAATTTCTTTAAGTGTGGTGGAGAAGGACATAGAGCATTTGAATGTAATGAAGGAAAGACAATTAGGAAGACATAGAACATTATTAGAACAACCTTTTCTAATGAAGAGCATGTTGAATCATCTAACAAACTAGAAGATGAAGTGTTGGTGAATAGGAAAGTGTTGTGTTAAGTTGAGTTGGAGAAGGAACCATTGTAGAGATAAAATTTGTTTCAAACTAGATGCAAGGTAGCTGGTAAATGTTGCAAAGTGATTGTTGATAGTCGAATTTCTAAGAACCTAGTTTCTAAAGCAATGGTGACTAAATTGGGGTTGGAAAGGTTGAAACACTTGAAGCCCTATCAGATAGCTTGGATTCAAGATGAGCATAAGATACTGGTAAGTGAACAATGTTTGGTGAAATTGAAGATAGGAAATTATAATAATGAAGTTTTGAATGATATTATGCCAATGGATGTATGCCATGTTTTGTTGGGAAGGAACTAGCAGTATGATAGACATGCTATTCATGATGGAAAGAAGAATATATATACTATTTTTGCTAATGGGATGAAGTATATTTTGTTTCCTTTGGAAGATGTCCCTACATTTGAGGTTTTTACTAGTACTAGAGTTTATTTGGTTGTTGGAAGGAGATTCCTAGATGGGTTAAGACATGAGAACATGCGCTATTCCTTAGTTCCTAAGAAGACCAAAGATTTGAAGCATCTAGAAGAACAACTGAAAGAGATAAAGGAGTGGTTGATAGAGTATGAGGAGATCATTTCAGATAATGTACTTGCTAGATTACCACCTGTGACGAGTATTAGTCATTGCATGGATCTGATTCATGGAGTTATTCTTTCAAATAAAGTATCACACCAGATGACACTTACAAAGAATAAAGAGTTGAATAAACAAGTACAAGAATGTTGAAGAAATGTTTGATCAGAGAAAGCTTAAGTCCATGTGTAGTACCTAGTATGCTAGCACCTACGAAAGATGGAGAATGGAGGATTTGTATAAATTCTACAACCATAAATAAGATCATAGTGAAGTTTAAATTTCTTGTACCCCAGATGAATGACATCATTGATTTCTTGAGTGGAGCTAGATATTTTACCAAGATAGACTTGAAGATTGGATATCATTAAATTAGAATAAGAGAAGGAGATGAGTGGAAAACAACATTCAAGACAAATGAAGGATTGTATGAGTGGTTAGTGATGCCTTTTGGATTGAAAAATACAACAATTACTTTCATGAAACTGATGAATGAGGTATTGAAGAAATTCTTGGGTAAATTTTGTGATTGTTTAATTGGACAAAATATTGAATTTTAGTAAGAGAAGAGGAGAACATTTGTTACATATTAGAAAATTTTTGCAGAGGTTGAGAGAAGAGCAATTGATGATAAATGCTAAGAAGTGTAGTTTCATGAAGGAAGAATTGGTATATCTGGGTATTGTAATATCTATGGATGGATTGAAGATGGACCTTGAAAAGGTAAGAGAAATTTTTGAGTGGCCTACAATGGATAGTATTGGAGAGGTAAGATCATTTCAAGGATTGGATAGTTTCTATGAAAACTTTATTTAGAATTTAAGTTCTATTTGCAGTCCTATGATAGAAACAATGAGAGGAGATAAGAAGGATTTTAGATGGACATCTAGAGAAAACCGTAGTTTTAAATTTTTGAAGAAAAAGGTGGCTCAACAACCTATGTTGGCTTTACCACATTTCAATAAGGTATTTCAAGTAGACTGTGATGAAAGTGGGAATGAAATTGTAGTATTGAGTCAAGAAGGAAGCCCTATAGCTTATTTCAGTGATAAATTGAATGATTCTAGGAGAAGATATTTAGTGTATGATTAGGTTTTTTGTGCTGTAGTTCAAGCCTTAAAGAAGTGGAGACATTAATTCTTTCCTAAGGATTTTGTGTTTTATATAGATCATTAGGCATTGCAATCTTTGAATAGTAAAGGAAAGTTCAATCAAAGACACGTGAGATGGGTAGAGTTCTTGCAGAGTTATAATTTTGTTTTGAAGCATAGAAGTGGAAAGTCAAATAGAGTTACTGATGCTTTGAGTAGGAGGTGTTTACTGATAGAGATGAGAGTGGAAGTATTAGGTTTTTATGAGTTGAAGAACTTGTATAAGGAAGACCCAAATTTTGTGGAACCTTGGAGAGCTTGCAAAGAATTAGTTTTAGAGGACAGAAGTCAGTGGTTGGATTGTTTAGTTCAAGAGGATATGTTGTTCAAAGGTAATCAGTTGTGTATACCCTAAAGTTCAATGGGGGATAACTTAGTGAAGGAGAAGCATAATGGAGGACTTTCAGGACACTTTAGAGTTAATTAAACAATAACATTGGTAAGTGAGAATTAATTTTAGCCACAAATTCATAAGGATGTTAGGAGATTTGTGTAGAGTTGCAAAAGGAAGTAGTCAGAATGTTGGATTATATAATCCTTTAACAATTCCATAGAGACCTTGGGAGGATATCAGTATGGATTTCATAATTGGTTTTTCGAAGACACAAAGAGGTAATTTGATTCTATATTTGTGGAGGGAGATAGATTGTATGAAATGGCACATTTCATACCTTGTAAGAAGAGAATAGATGTAGTACAAGTTATATAATTTTTTCCAGAGAAGTGGTTAGTTTGAATGGATTACCTAGGAGTATTGTTTGAGACATAGATGTAAATTTTTTTGGTTACTTTTGGAGGACACTTTCGAAGAATCCAAAGATAGATTTGAAGTTAAGTTCTACTTTTCACCTATAGGCTGATGGACAGATAGAGGTAGTAAACATGAGTTTAGGGAATTTGTGAGATATTTTTTTGGAGAAAAGATCAGAAGTTGGGATTTAGTCCTTGCACAAGTAGAGTTTTCTTACAATAATTCAATAAATAGGAGCACATGAAAGACACTTTCAAAATTGTTACGGTAGTTTATCCTAGAGGTATATCAAAATTGAGAGCTATCACTATGGAAGGTAAATGGAGTGTAGAAGCAGAGAAATTTGTAGAACATATGAAGAAAGTGCATACTTAAGTGAAACAACAATTGGAAGACATGAAATGAAAGTATATGGAGAAAATAGATGAAAAGAGGAGACATAAGGAATTCAAAGTTGGAGATAAAGTGATGGTATATTTGAGGAAGGAGAGATTTATAGTTGGAACATACAACAAGCTAAAGATAGGGAAGTTTGGACCTTGTAAGATTTTGAAGAAGTTTGACTCAAAAAATGTATATGAAGTGGAGCTATCGAAAGGCATTGGTATATCGCCTATATTCAACATTACAGATCTATATCAGTATGATGAAGTACAATTCAGTAATGACAGTAAAGAAAAATTGGAGTCTTAATTTCTTAAATGGAAACCAAATGAGATTGAAGAGATTTTGGATGTCAAAGATGAGGGGAAGACTTGTGGAAGACAATACAAAGAATATCTTGTGAAATGGAAAGACAGACTAGTTGAGGATTCTTCTTGGATTTCCTTTAGCCCTAGAAAAGTGAGGGACTCAATTTTCAATAACCCCATATGTAATGTAGGACCATCCTTGGTTCTTGGCAATCTCACATCAACCAAAAATATTTTTTTTCTAGTTTTGTTCTTGTTTTGTTCATTCTCAGTTCATGTTGGTGGATTCATCATTTTTTCTCTCTAGACCCTATGGATATTTGTGTACATCATGGATATGTTCATTTACCATATTGTAATATTTAAGCGTGATTGGATATTTTCTAGCAATTTATCTCTTTTCAAATTTCTTGATAGTTCCTTGAACCAACACCAGAATAGTTTCCAACCCTAATAGCTAATTTGATCATTGGGGATCATCCCCGTGACTTGTGGATCCTCATGGTGTGATATTAAATGTTCCATGGAGTGTCCTCCACCTTCATTATAGGTCTACATTTCCTTTTATGCACTTGTTGAGGGAGTAATTCAAATTTGAGGCTGACCTATTCTTGCACACACTATATTTTCTTTCCTTGGAGAATGTAATGATCTTTGGCTAACGCAGATATTTCTAGAACTGTGGATTTTCTATAAATCATGTACCCAATCATTAAAAGGGTAGTAGTCAAATAGAATTTGAGCCAGAACAATAATATTGTTTTGATTGTAATATTTAGCTCCCATATAGGAGCATGTTAGAATGTTATATTTTTTAGCATGTCACATTAGGCCTGTGAGCCGAATCTATAAGCCCATATGTTGATGACTTAATGTAACTAAGATTTCTGTTAATGAGAATGTTCTAATCCTCATTTTCCTCTATATCTTGTGTTGCTTTCATTGTGTTACTCTTGCTACATGGTCTGGATTGTTCTCTTTGAGGACCCTCATATTGTGGCACACTGATCAATGTGGACATATGCCAGAGAAAGTGAAAATGTGAAAATAGTGTTCTAATCATTTGATTGCAGAGTAGAGTGAGAAGAAGTTTGAGCAAAGTGTGAAGAAATTTTTTTGTGCTTAACTGGAACTATAATCAGGCTTGTGTAGAAGCTATTTTTTTAGTTTGTACCCTATGGATCTAATCTAAATTGTTGTATATTGTTGGGTAGTGATCATTCTTATATTTTAGTAGAGATCCCTAGGTAGTGTGCGCGAATGCATATGCATTCCCATTATTTTTCATTATACTTTTAACAATGTATAATATTGTGGACTAACATCCAATGTGGGTTTTCCCCTAAAAGGGTTTCCACGTAAAAATATTTTGGTGTTCTCCATGTTTCTGATGTGTTGATTTCCTATGGTTTACTGTTCATCCATTAGATCTAAGATTAAAGTTGAGTAAATATTGAAAAGTTTAATATTGTGTGACAAAAACCTATTTATCAATCTATGTACTTTCAAAGCTATAGAGATTGTACTATAAGAAATCAACACATGTAATCCAATGTAGTAATGTAAAGCACGATGGTATTAGAGTGAGGTTTGATATGTGTGAGGTAGAAAAATTTCATAGAGTCTTGTTGAAGATTTGTTCTAGGTGTTCGATTAAAGATCTGACAACCAACTACAGAGGACTTTTGTAAAGAGGGCTAGAAGAAGAAATGTTAAATGAAATGGAGCGTTTGGAAATGAGGACCAAGATTTAATGGAGATGGTGAGAGAAATTTTTTCCAGATTAGATGTAGTTGAAACATCCTAGAGAAGAGGTCAGCCAGTTGATGATGTGAGTGATGAAGAGGTAGAAGTATAGGAAGAAAGAGGAAGACAAGAGTAGCCTGGTCTTGATTAGGGAGAAGAGAGGTCCATTAGAGCCCTAACTTGAGTGAAAATAAAATTGCATTTCAATCCATTGGATTATAGTGGTAAGTTGGATTCAAAAGAACTGCTTGATTGGATTACAAAGATGGAAAAGTATTTTGAATTTGAAGGTACCACTGAAGATAAGAAGGTAAAAGTTTCTTGTACAAATTTGACAGGAAATACATCCCTTTGGTGGGAACATTTTCAAATAGATAGGAAAAGAATAGGAAAAGAGAAGATAAAATAATGGGATCAGATGGTGAATAAGTTGAAGAAAAATTTTGTGCCTGCAGATTATTAGATTAGCTTGTTCAATAAGTTGCAAAATTTGAAGCAAAAAGAATCAAGTGTGATAGAGTATACTGAGGAGTTCTATAAGTTGAATATCAGATCTAGACATTTGGAGGATGAAATTGAGCAAGTAGCTAAATATGTGAATGGTTTGAGGTCATCAATATAGGATGAGATCAGCTTGATTAAGTTGCAAAATGTGGAAGAGGCATATTAGTGTGCCCTAAAGGCCAAAGATAAGTTTAATAAAAGACATGGGAAAAGATAGAGAGGAAGAGGATCTTTTCCTGATCAAAATAATGATAAGGAGGTCAATCAGAATGATAATTCGTATCACAAAGGTGATGGGAATTCTTACAAAAGAGGAGGATATGGTGGTTACTATAATGAAGGATATAGAAAGGATGATAAGGAGAAAAGAGTATTCAGGGGAACTCTATTTAAGTGTGGTGGAGAAGGACATAGAGCATTTGAATGTAATCAGGGAGAGACAAGTAGGAAGGTATTGAGCAATAGAAGAACAACCTCTATTCAGGTAGAGTATGCTAAATAATCTAACAAAATGGTATATGGAGAAGTGTTGGTGAATAGGAAAGTGTTGTGTCAAAGTGAATTGGAGAAGGAACCATTATAGAGAAAGAATTTGTTTAAGACTAGATGCAAAGTAGCTCGTAAATGTTGCAAAGTGATTGTTTACAGTGGAAGTTTTGAGAACCTAGTTCATGAAGAGATGGTGACTAAATTGGGGTTGGAATGGTTGAAACACATGAAGACATATCAAATAACTTGGATTCAGGATGAGCATAAGATATTGGTAAGTGAACAATGTTTGGTGAAATTGAAGATAGGAAATTATAACATTTGATAAAATTTTGTGCGATATTGTGTCTATGGATGTATGCCATGTTTTGTTGGGAAGGCCTTGGAAATATGATATACATGCTATTTATGATGGAAAGAAGAATATATATACTATTGTTTCTCATGGAATGAAGCAAATTTTGTTTCCTTTGGAATATGTCCCTATAGTTGAGGTTTGTACTAGTACTAGTGTTTATTTGGTTGATGGAAGGAGATTATTTGATGGGTTGAGACATTATAACATGTGTTATGCCTTAGTTCCTAAGAAGAACAAAGATTTGAAGTGTGTAGAAGAACAACTGAAAGAGATAAAGGAGTTTTTGATAGAGTATGAGGAGATCATTTCAAATAATGTACCTAATGGATTACCACCTATGAGGAGTATAAGTCATTGCATGGATATAATTCCTAGAGCTAGTTTTCCTAATAAAGAAACACATCAGATGACAGTAGAAAAGAATGAAGAGTTGAATAGACAAGTGCAAGAACTATTGAACAAGTGTTTGATCAGAGAAAGCTTAAGTCCATGTGTATTACCTATTGTGCTAGCACCTACAAAAGATGGATAATGGAGGATGTGTACAAATTCTAGAGCCATCAACAAGATGATAGTGAAGTATAGATTTCCTTTGCCCTGGATGGATGACATCATGGATTGCTTGAGTGTAGCTAGATACTTTACCAAGATAGAGTTGAAGAGTGGATATCATTAGATCAAAATCATAGAAGGAGATGAGTGGAAAACAACATTCAAGGCAAGCAGAGGATTGTGTGAGTAGTTGGTGATGCCTTTCAAATTGAAAAATGCTATAAGTACTATCATGAGACTAATGAATGATGTATTAAAGAAATTATTTGATAAATTTGTGATTGTTTACTTCGATGACGTCTTGATTTTCAGTTAGAGTAGAGGAGAAATTTTTTTTCATATAAGACAAGTTTTACAGAGGTTGAGAGAAGAGCAGTTGTTGATAAACATTAAGAAGTGTAGTTTCATGGAGGAAGAATTGGTATATTTGGGATTTGTCATATTTGTGGATGGATTGAAGATTGACCCTGAAAAGGTAAGATAAATTTTTGAATGGCCTACATTGGATAGTATTGGAGAGATAATATTGTTTCATGGATTAGCTAGTTTCTACCAAAAGTTCATTAGGAATTTCAATTCTATTTGCAATCTTATGATACAAACAATGAGAGGAGATAAGAAGGATTTTAGATGGACATCTAGTGAAAACAATATTTTTGAATTGTTGAAGCAGAAGGTGACTAAGTAGCCTATGTTGGATTTACTAGATTTCAATAAGGTATTTCAAGTAGACTGTGATCCAAGGGGAATGTAATTGAAGCAGTATTGAGTCAAGAAGGAAGACTTGTAGCTTATTTTAGTGAGAAATTGAATGATGCTAGGAGAAGATATTCATTGTATGATTAGGAGATTTATGACATAGTTAAAGCCTTGAAGAAGTTGAGATATTACTTGTTTCCTAAGGATTTTGTGTTGTATACAGATCACCAGGCATTGCAATATTTGAATAGTCAAAGTAAGTTGAATTAGAGACACATGAGATGGGTAGAGTTCTTGTATAGTTATACTTTTGTTTTGAATTCTAGGAGTGGAAAGTTACATAGAATTGTTGATGCTTTGAGTAGGAGAAGGAGTTTACTGATGGAGATGAGAGTGGAAGTATTAGGCTTTGATGAGTTGAAGAACTTGTATAAGGAAGACCCAAATTTTGCAAAACCTTGGAGAGCTTGCAAAGAATTAGTCTTAGAGGATAGAAGTCAATGGTTGGATTATTTCATTCAAGAGGTAATTAGTTGTGTATACCCCATATTTCAATGAGGGATAACTTAGTGAAGGAGAAGGATAGTGGAGGAATGTCAAGACACTTTGCAGTTGATAAAAGAGTAGCATTGGTAATTGAGAATTACTTTTGGATGCAGAATCATAAGGATGTTAAGAGATTTGTGCAGAGTTGTAGAGTTTCTCAAGTTGCAAAAGGAAGTAGTCAAAATGTTGGATTGTATAAGCCTTTGATAGTTCCAAAGATGCCTTGGGAGGATATCAGTATGTATTTTATACTTGGTTTTCCAAAGAATTTAAGAGCTAATGATTCTATATTTTTGGTTGTAGATATATTTTCTAAAATGGCACATTTGATACGATGAAAGAAGAAAAAAACTATAGTACATGTAGCAGACTTGTTTTTCAGACAATTGGTTAGATTGCATGGATTACCTAGGAGTATTTTTTCAGATAGAGATGCAAATTTTTTGGTTACTTTTGGAGGACACTTTAGAAGAACCTGAAGAAAAATTTGAAGTTCAGTTCTAGTTTTCACCATAGACTAATGGACAGACAGAGGTAGTAAATAGGAGTTTAGGGAATTCATTGAGATGTTTGGTTGGAGAAAAGACTAGAAGCTGGGATTTAGTCCTTGCATAGGCAGAGTTTTCTTACAATAATTTAGTAAATAGGAGTACAAGAAAGACACCTTTTCAAATTATTACTGGAGTTCATTTTAGAGGTATATCAAAATTGAGAGATATTAGTATGGAAGGTAAAAAGAGTACAAAAGTTGTGGAATCTATAGAACATACGAAGAAAGTGCATACTCAAGTGAAACAACAATTTGAAGACATGAACCAAAAGTATAAGGAGAAATGTTCAGATGAAAAGAGGAGACATAAGGAATTCAAAGTTGGAGATGAAGTTTGTATATTTGAGGAAGGAGATATTTCTAGTTGGCACATACAACAAGCTGAAGATGAGGAAGTTTGAAACTTGTAATATTTTGAAGAAGTTTGACTTGGGAAATGTATATGAAGTGGAGCAAATGGAAGGCATGGGTAAATCACCTATATTCAACATTGTAGATCTATATCAGTATCATGAAGAAGAATTTAGTAATGATAGTGAAGAAAAATTGGAGACTCAATTTCATAAACAACAACCAGATGATATTGAAGAGATTTTGGATGTCAGAGATGGGATGAAGACTCGTGGAAGACAATACAAAGAATATCTTGTGAAATTGAAAGACAAAAAAATTGAGTATTCTTCTTGGATTTGTAAGGCTGAGGTAGACCATATTGGTTTTCCTTTGGCCCAAACAAAGTGAGGGACTCAATTTTCAATAAACCTGGATGTCTGATGCAGGAGAATCCTTGGTTCATGGCAATCTTCCATAAATAAAAATATTTTCTTTTAGTTTTATTCTTGTTTTGCTCATTCTCAGTTCATGTTGGTGGATTCATCATTTTTTCTCACTAGACCCTACGAATCTTTGTGTTAATCATGTACATGTTCATTTACCATATTCCAATATTTGAGCGTAATTGGATCTTTTTTCTATCAAGTTATCACTTGCATAATTTCTAGACATTTTCTTGAACCAGTACCAAAATAGTTTCCAATCCTAACGACTAATTTGATCATTGTGGACCATCCCCATCACATGTAGATCCTAATGGTGTGATATTAAATGTCCTTTGGAGTGTCCTCGACCTTCGTTATAGGTCAACACTTCATTCTATGTACCCGTTAATGGAGTTATTCAAATTTCACACTGACCTATTCTTGTGCATGCTACATTTTATTTCCTTGGAGAATGTAATGATCTTTGGGTGACAAGGATGTTTCCAAAATTGCAGATGTGATATAAATTTTGTACCTAATCATTAAAAGGGATTGGTCAAGTAGAATTTGAGCTAGAAGAATAATATTGATTCATTTGTAATATTGAGATCTCATATAGGAGCATTTTAGAATGTTGTATATTTGAGCATGTCACATTAGGACTGTGCACTAAATCTGTAAGATCAGATGTTTCTGACCGAATGTAACTAAGATTTATGTTAATGAGAATGTTATAATTTGCATTTTCCTCCATATTTTGTTTTTCTTTTGTTGTTCTATTCTTTTTGTATGACCTAGATTGTTCTCTTTGAGGACCCTCCTACCATGTGAGGTTGACAAAATTCATAGAGTCCTTTTGAAGATTTGTTGTGGGGTGGTCAATTAAGGATCCGATGTAAAAATACAAAGGAATTTTGTAAATATTGATGGAAGAAGAAATGTTAGAGGAAATGGAGGACGTGGAAATGGAGACCAAGCTTTAATGGAGATAGTGAGAGGAATTGTTTTCAGAATAGATTTAATTGAAACAACCCAGAGAAGAGGTCAGCTGGTTGATTATGTGAGTGCTGAAGAGGTAGAAGTATATGAATAAAGAGGAAGACAAGAGCAACCTAGTCTTGATCAAGGAGAAGAGAGGTTCATAAGAGTCCTAACTAGAGAAAATATAAAATTGCATTTCAATCCACCAAATTATAATGGTAAGATACATTCAAAAGAATTGATTGAATAGATTACAAAGATGGAAAAGTATTTTGAATTTGAAGGTACCACTGAAGATAAGAAGGTAAAATTTCCTTCTACAAATTTGAGAGGACATGCATCCCTTTGGTGGGAACATTTGCAAAAAGATAAGAAAAGAAGAGGAAAAGAGAAGATAAAATAATAGGATCAGATGGTGAATAAGTTGAAGACAAAGTTTATGCCTATAGATTATCATATTAGCTTGTTCAAGATGTTGAAAATTTTGAAGTAGAATGAATCAAGTTTGAAAGTGTATACTGAGGAGTCCTATAGGTTGAATATTACATTTGGACATTGGGAGGATGAAATTAAGCAAGTAGCCAGATATGTCAATGGTTTGAGGTCATCAATATGGGATGAGATAAGTTTGATTAAGTTGCAGAATGTGGAAGAGACATATCAGTATGCCCTAAATGAAGAAGAGAAGTTGAATAAAAGACATGAGAAAAGACAGAGAGGAAGAGGTGGATGATTTTAGAGAGGAAGAAATTTTACTAGAGGAGGAAGAGGATCCTTTCCAGATTAGAATAAGGATAAGCAAGTTAGTAAGAATGATAATTCAGATCATAGAGGTGATGGTAACTCTTACAGAAGAGGAGAATATGGTGGTTATTGGAATGAAGGATATAGAAAGGATGATAAAGAGAAAAGAGTATTCAGGGTAACTTGCTTTAAGTGTTGTGGAGGACATAAAAAATTTAAATGTAATCAGGGAGAGACAAGTAGGAAGACAAAGAACAATAAAATAACAACCTTTGTTGAGGAAGAACATGTTGGATCATCTAACAAACCAAAATATGGAGAAGTGTTGGTGAATACGAAAGGGTTGTGTCAAAGTGAGGTAGAGAAGGAACCATTGCAGAGAAATAAATTATTTCTGACTAGATGCAAGGTAGCTGGTAAATGTTGCAAAGTGATTGTTGATAGTGTAAGTTCTGAGAACCTGGTTTCTAAAGATATGGTGACTAAATTGGGGTTGGAATTGTTGAAACACCTAAAGCCCTATCATATAGTTTGGATTCAGGATGAGCATAAGATACTAGTAAGTGAACAGTGTTTGACGAAATTGAAGATATAAAATTATCATGTTGAAGTTTTGTGTGATATTATGCCTATGGATATATGCCATGTTTTGTTGGGAAGGCCTTCGTAGTATGATAGATAGGCTATTCATAATGGAAAGAAGAATATATACACTATTTTTGCAAATGGGATGAAGTAGATTTTGATGCCTTTGGAAGATGTCCCTAAAATTGAGGTTTGTACTAGTACTAGAGTTTGTTTGGTTGATGTAAGGAGATTCCTAGATGGGTTGAGATATGAGAATATACATGCTATGCTTTAGTTCCTAATAAGACCAAAGATTTGAACCATGTATAAGGACAACTGAAATAGATAAAGGAGTTGCTAACAGAGTATGTGGAAATCATTTCAAATAATGAACTTGATGGATTACCAACAATAAGGAGTATTAGTAATTGTATGGATATGATTCCAAGAGCTAGTTTTCCTAATAAAGGAGCACACTAGCTGACACCAAAAGAGAATGAAGAGTTGAATAGAAAAGTGCAAGAAATGTTGAAGAAGGGTTCGATCAGAGAAATCTTAATTCCATGTGTACTACTTGTTGTGCTAGCACCTAAGAAAGATGGAGAATGGAGGATGTGTTTAGATTCTATATCCATAAACAAGATCATAGTGAAGTATAGCTTTCCTTTGCCCTAGATGGATGACATAATGGATTGCTTGAGTGGAGATAGATACTTTACCAAGACAAACAAGAAGAGTGGATATCATCAAATCATAATCAAAGAAGGAGATGAGTGGAAAAAAAAATTCAAGAAAAATGAAGGATTGTATGAGTGGTTGGTGATGCCTTTTGGATTGAAAATGCACCAAGTAATTTCATGAGATTGATGAATGAGGTATTGAAGAAATTATTTGGAATATTTGTGACTTTTTACTTGGATAGCATCTTGATTTTCAGTAAGAGTAGAGGAGAACATTTGTTACATATCAGACAAGTTTTGCAGAGGTTGAGAGAAGAGTAGTTGTTCTTAAACATTAAGAAGTGTAGTTTCATTAAGGAAGAATTGGTATAGCTAGGATTTGTGATATATATGGATGGATTGAAGATGTACCCTAAAAAGGTAAGAGCAATTGTTGAGTTGCATACACTGGGTAGTATTGGAGACTTAAGATCATTTCATGGATTGGCTAGTTTCTACCAAAAGTTCATTAGGAATTTTAGTTCTATTTGTAGTCCTATGATAGAAACAATGAGAGGAAATAAGAAGGATTTTAGATGGATGTCTAGAGAAAACCATAGTTTTGAATTGATGAAGCAAAATATGACTGAGCAGCCTGTGATGGCTTTAATATATTTCAATAAGGTATTTCAAGTAGACTGCGATGCAAGTGGGAATGCAATTCGAGCAGTATTGATTCAAGAAGACCTATAGGTTATTTTAGTGAGATATTGAATGGTGTTAGGAGAATATATTTAGTGTATGGGTATGCATAGGATAATGATGGGCCAAAAAGTGGCAATATTATGGGTATTTGTAGGGTATGTGGCTGACAATATTTTTTTATCCAAAATTGATGAAAGGAAAAGGGTTTTTAGAGGATATTATCAGCTTTCCACCAATATAAATTATGCTTTAATTTGAATTTAATAAATAATTATTATTTATTTTCTATTAGAATTACAACTAAAGTCTTGATCGATAGGCTAATTGAAAAACATTTATAAATTTCAAACGGTATCACATTTTTTGAATCCAAAACATGCATCACATTCTATGCTTCACAAACTATAGGATTAAAAAAATAAAAATTAAATTTCATGAAGTTTTGAGCAAGTTAAGGTGGTTAGACATACAAGTTTTAGTATTTTTTAAAAGTTGTAATAAAAAATTCATAATTATTTATTTACTTGGAAAAAAATTCTGAACAAATATGCATCACATCCGGACATGAGTCCTCTACTTATATATAAAATCTTTTAAAAAATAATTATCATTTTATTATGGTTAGGGTGGTCAGGCAGACACCTACTTGTTATTTTTTTCTTGAAATTTAAGTACTACTGCATTGAAATTTCAAATTTTCACCAAATTGATTTTATTTATTTTTAAATAGACCTAGTAGTTTAGAAACTACATTGAATTTTCTACAAATTCTATTCTTACATATTTTTTAAATAATATAGATAAATTATTCAAATTTTTACATCAAGTTGCCTAACACTAATTTTTCTAAATTTTTTGCCACTTAAGGGCCTGTTTTTTCCATGATGATCCTACACATACCCATACATGATCAGGAGTTTTATCTGATAGTTTAAGGCTTGAAGAAGTGGAGACATTACTTGTTTCCTAAGGTGTTTGTGTTGTATACGGATCATTAGGCAATGCCATATTTGAATAGTCAAGGTGAGTTGAATCAGAGACACATGAGATGGGTAAAATTCTTGCAGAGTTATAATTTTGTTTTGAAGCATAGGTGTGGAAAGTCAAATAGACTTGTTGATGCTTTGAGTAGGAGAAAGAGTCTATTGATGGAGATGAGAGTGGAAGTTTTAGGCTTTGATGAGTTGAAGAACTTGTATAAGGAAGACCCAAATTTTGCAAAACCTTGGAGAGCTTGCAAAGAACTAGTTTTGGAGGATTAAAGTTAGTGGTTGGATTATTTTGTTCAAGAGGATATGTTGTTTAGAGGTAATTAGTTTTGCATACCCCAAAGTTCAATGCGGGCTAACTTAGTGAAGGAGAAGCATAGCGGAGGAATGCCAGGACAAATTGGAGTTGATAAAACAGTAGCATTGGTAAGTGAGAATTACTTTTGGCTACATATTAATAAGGATGTTAGGAGACTTGTGCAGAGTTGTAGAGTTTGTCAAGTTGCAAAAGGAAGTAGTCAAAATGTTGGATTATATAAGACTTTGAAAGTTCCAAAGAGACCTTGGGAGGATATCAGTATGGATTTCATACTTGGTTTGTTGAAGACACGATGAGGTAATGATTCTATATTTGTGGTGGTATATAGATTTTCTAAAATGGCACATTTCATACCTTGTAAGAAGATAATAGATGTGGTACATGTAGCAGAAATTTTGTTCAGATAAGTGGTCATATTGCATGGATTACCTAGGAGTATTGTTTCAAAAAAAGATGTAAATTTAGTTGGTTACTTTTAGAGGACACTTTGGAAGAAGCTGAGGACAAATTTGAAGTTTAGTTATACTTTTCACCCATAGACTAATGGATAGAAAGAGGTAATCAAAAATAGTTTAGGGGATTTACTGAGATGTTTGGTTAGAGAAAAGACTGGAAGTTGGGATTTAGTCCTTGTACAAGCATAGTTTTCTTACAATAATTCAGTATACAAGAGTACAAGAAAGACACCTTTTCAAATTGTTACTGGAGTTCATCCTAGAGGTATTTCAGAATTGAAAGATATAAGTATGGAAGGTAAAAAGAGTGCAGAAGTAGCAAAATTTGTAGAAAATATGAAGAAAGTGCGTACTCAAGTGAAACAACAATTGGAAGACATGAATTGAAAGTATAAGGAGAAAATAGATGAAAAGAGGAGACATAAGGAATTCAAAGGTAGAAATGAAGTGATGGTATATTTGAGGAAGGATATATTTATAGTTGGCATATAAAATAAGTTGAAGATGAGGAAGTTTGGATCTCGTAAAATTTTGAAGAAGTTTGACTTAGGAAATGCATATGAAGTGGAGCTACCAGAAGGCGTGGATATATTGCCTATATTCAACGTTGTAGATCTATATCAGTATGATGAAGAAAAATTCAGTAATGATAGTGAAGCAAAATTGGAGACTTAGTTTCCTAAATAACAACCAAATGAGATTAAAGAGTTTTGCATGTTGAAGATGGGAGGAAGATTTGTGGAAGACAGTACAAAGAATATCTTGTGAAATGGAAAGACAAACTAGTTGAGGATTCTTCTTTGATTTACCAGGCTAAGGTAGACCATCTTGGTTTTCCTTTGGAACTAGAAAAGTGAGGGACTCACTTTTCAATAACCCTATATGTTTGATGTAGGAGCATCCTTGGTTCTTGGCAATCTTGCATTGATCAACCAAAAATATTTTGTTTTAGTTTTGTTCTTGTTTTATTCATTCTTAGTTCATGTTGGTGTATTTGTCATTTTTGCTCACTAGACCCTATAGATCTATGTCTACATCAAAGACATGTTCATTTACCATATTCCAAGTTTTTTGTGTGATTGGATCTTTTTCCGGCAAGTTATCACTTCTAGAATTTCTTGATAGTTTCTTGAATCGACACCAGAATAGTTTCCAAGCATAACAACTAATTTGATCATTATGGATTGTCCTTGTGACTTGTGGATCCCAACAGTGTGATCTTAAATGTCTCATGGAGTATCCTCGGCCTTTATTATAGTTCCACACTTCATTCTATGCACTTGTTGATGTATTTATTCAAATTTGAGGCCGACCTATTCTTGCGAACCCTACATTTTCTTTCCTTCAAGAATGTAAGCAGCTTTTTCAGATATAGATGTTTCTAGAATTGCAGATGTGATTTATTTCTTATACCCAATCATTAAAAGGGTGGTGGTAAAGCAGAATTCAAGAGAGAAGAATAATATTGATTCGATTGTAATATTTAGCTCACATATAGGAGTTTATTAGAATGTTATATTGTTGAGCATGTCACATCAGGCCTGTGAGCCAAATTTGTAAGCTCGAATGTTTTTGGCTAAATGTAACTAAGATTTTTATTAACGAGAATTTTCTAATATGCATTTTCCTTCATATTCTATGTTTTTGTTATTGTGTTACTCTTGTTGCATGGTCTAGATTGCTCTCATTTTTTCTATCATAGGACTGGAAATAGAACTGAAATTCCTAATGAACTTTTGGTAGAAACTAGAAAATCCATGAAACAATATTACCTCTCCAATAATATCTAGTGTAGGAAACTCAACAATTGCTCTTACCTTTTCAAGGTCTATCTTCAATCCATCCACAGATATCACAAATCCCAAATATACCAATTCTTCCTTCATGAAACTACACTTCTTAATGTTTATCAACAACTGCTCTTCTCTCAACCTCTTCAAAACTTTTCTTATATGTACTTCTACCTCTTCATCTACAACTTCATGACCTTCATTGTTCCACTAGCAACCTAGAACTCTTCCTTCAACAATTTTCTCAAAATCTTCAACATATACAACCTTCAATACAATAATGCTAATAGTGTTGATATCAATGATAACCACGTATCAACAAAACAATCACAACATCCATCAATCTCCCCCTTTGGCATTGATGGAAACACATGATGTGAAAAAAACCATCAACACAACTCTCAATTAGCACTTACTCCCCCTTAGATTCTGACACTTCTTCCTTAACCTCTTCTTCAAGGTCTTCTCCCCACAAGGCTTTTCTCCCCATATAAGTAACAATTTTTCATATGACTCTTCTCCCCCTTTGACATCAATGGAAAAGATAAGAAATATCTTGCCACATGCAATATTTGTACCACATATATGTACATCTTCCTACTCCCATTGAGTAGTAGCCACAAAAACATCAATTCAGATTAGGAAATTTGTTGAGATGTTTCAATCCAGATTACAATAGGATGAGTAGTGAGCTCTAGGAAGTGTGCCAAAATTGAAGCTATTAGATTATTTCTAGCTTACAGTGGATATAAGAACAATAAAGTCTATCAAATGGATGTGAAGTCAGCTTTTCTGAATGGTGAGCTAGAAGAAGTATATAGAGTAGCCAGATGGATTTCAACTGACTGATCAGGAAGACATGGTTTGTCAATTGAAGAAATATCTATATGGACTCAAGAAAGCCCCCCAAATCCTGGTATTGTAGACTCAACAAATACTTATTAAATCGTGGATTCACTAAAGCTACTACTGATAGAAACTTGCATTTCATATTGGATCATGACAAAGAGTTAATTATTGATGTCTTTGTTGATGACATTATTTTTGGAGGAGATGATAATCTATGTATGAAGTTTTCTAATGAAATGAACGATAAATTTGAGATGAGTATGATTGGAGATATTAAGTTCTTTCTAGGATTACAATTTACCTGGCAATTAGATAAGGGTATTTTCATATCTCAGTCCAAATATATGAGAGAGCTACTGAAGAAATTTGGCATGGAAGACTCAAAACCTGTTGGTACTCCCATGGTAACTAGATGCAAGCTAACACAAAATGATGATCCTCCTAAGGAAAATAAAACAAGATAAAGGTCAATGATTGGTGGATTGCTCTACTTAACCTAGACCAGACTAGACATTATGAATGTTTTATGTATGGTTGCTATATTTTAGGCTAATCCAAAAGAATCCCATGTGACTGTTGTAAAGAGAATCTTTAGGTATATGAAAGGAACAATTGATTTTAGACTTTGGTATCCTAACGATGATGATCTTACTTTAAATATATACACTAATGCAAATTGGGCAGGAGATGTAGATGATAGGAAGAGTACTAGTGGTTGTACCTTCTTCCTAGGAAATAATCTAGTGTTTTGGTTGAAAAAAAAGTAGAATTCCATTTCTCTATCTACTACTGACGTAGAGTATATTGTTGTTGCAAATAACTTTACTCAAGGGATGTAGATGAAATAGATGTTGAAAGATATGCAAGTAGTATACAATGAACCTATTACCATATATTGTGACAACTCTAGTGCAATTAACATATCAAATAATTTGGTACTACACTCTAAGACCAAGCATATATCAATCAAGTTTTAGTTCTTGAGGGAGAAAGTGAATGAAAAAGAAGTCAAACTAGAGTATGCGCCTACCAAAGAATAGATTGAAGACATTTTCACTAAGTCATTGCCAAAGAATACTTTTGATTATCTCAGAGGGATTCTAGGGGTGATTACCCATCCTGATATGAACTAGAGATGCATTTATTTGCATCAATCTATGTGCTTCATAGATATTCCTGAGTTGGATTGATGTTTCTATGGTTGCTACTTAGATGGATTAGTCTAATGTGTAGATATGTGGTTAAGAGCTTGTATGTGGGAAGATAATTTTTATTTTTTCCATTGATGTCAAAGGGGGAGAAGAGTCATGTGAAAAATTATGAAATATTTGGGTAGAAAATATTTGTGGGAAGAAGATCGTGTAGAAGAGGTTAAGGAAGAAGAGTCAAAATATAAGGGGGAGTAAGTCCTGATTGAGAGTTGTGTTAATGGTGTTTTTTAGATCATGTGTTTCCATTAATGCCAAAGGGGGATATTGTTGGAAGTTTTTTAGATATTGTGGTTGTGTTACTGATATGTGGTTGTCATTGATGTCAACACTATTAGCATTATTGTACTGAAGGTTGTATATGTCGAGGATATTGAGAAAATTGTTGAAAGAAAGAGTTATAGGTTTCCAGTGGAATAGTGAAGGTCATGAAGGTATTTTGTTATGTACATTGAAGATCAGCTATTGTGGACTAAAGGGTTTATTTTTTAGAGTATCTAGTTCATCTAATAGAAGTTTTAGAGGTCCACGTGAAGATTTGATCGTGCTATGAAAATTTGTGTCTTGATAGTATCTATGTGGGTTCTATCTGAATTTTATGTGACTATGGTAATTTATATTGTTGTGGATGATTCTCTCTTAGTTCTTATTGTTTTTGTATGTTTCTAGATAATTCTCCATCATTGTTGTATATTTTCATTGATTGGTGTGCTCATGGTCAAATATTTTTCTTGTGCATGTTTAGGTTTTAATGTTCCTAGCTGACATGATGGTGGTAACATGTTGCAGATCCTTAGAGATTGAAATTTGAATGTTTGGCACAATTGTAGATATGATTTTGGGTTGCATCATTGTATTAGCCAATGGTGTTTAATTCGCACTGAAAATATAATTATTAATTTGGGCCAACATTGTAAATATGTTTTATTTTTCTGGATGACTAAGTGGTTGGTGTAATTCCATGATGCAGATATATATGAGTGATTGGTTGAGCGAAGTTAGTGAGTGTGAGGTAGTTTTATCAAAGTGTGAGAGAAGCCAGAGATAGTGAAACTGTGCCAACATTGATCTATTAGCTCCAAGAATTAGATCCATGCAATGACTAATACTCCTCATAGGTGGTAATCCATTAGGTACATTATCTAAAATGATCTCCTCCTACTCTATCAGTAACTCCTTTATCTCTTTCGGTTGTTCTTCTACATGCTTCAAATATTCGGTATTCTTAGGAACTAAGGCATAGAAAATGTTCTCATGTCTCAACCCATCCAAGAATCTCCTTCTATTAACTATTGAAGTAGAGTATATTGCTATTGTAAACAACTATACTCAATTGATGTGGATGAAGCAGATGCTAAAAGATATTAGAGTAGTATATGATGAACCTATTGCCATATACTATGAAAAATCATGTGAAATTAACATATCAAAGAATATGGTGCTACACTCTAAGATGAAGCATTTATCAATCAAATTTCACTTCATGAGGGAGAAAGTGAATGAAAAATAACTCAGAGTGGAGTATGTGCCTACCAAAGAACAAATTGCAAACATTTTCACTAAGCCATTGCCAAAGGGTACTTTTGAGTATCTCAGAGAAATGCTAGGGGTAATTATCCCTCCTAATAAGAACTAAGAGATGCATATACTTGCATTAATTCATGTGTTTCATAGATATTTCTTTATCCAGATTGATGTTTCTATGGCCACTACTCAGAGGCAGTAGTTAGTTGTGTGGATATGTGGTTCAAAGCTTGTATGTGGGAAGATAATGTTTATCTTTTCCATTGATGTCAAAGGGGGAGAAGGGTCATGTGAAAAAAATTGAATTATCTTAGGAGAATAGTCTTGTGGGGAGAAGATCATGTAGAACAAGTTGAGGAAGAAGAGTCATAATCTAAGGGGTAGTAAGTGTTGATTGAGAATTGTGTTAGTGGTGTTTTTCACATCATGTGTTGTCATCAATGCAAAAGAGGGAGATTGTTGGAAGTTTGTCACATGTTGTGGTTGTGTTATTGATATGTGGTTGTCATTGATGTAAACACTATTAGTAGTATTATATTAAAGGTTGTATATGTTGAGGATATTGAGAAAATTGTTGAAAGAAAGAGTTGAAGGTTTCGAGTGGAATAGTGAAGGTTATGAAGGTATTGTATTCTGTATGTTAAAGATCAACTATTGTGTACTAAAGGGTTTATTGTTGAGAGTATCTAGTTCATATACTGAAAGTTTCAGAGGTCTGTGTGAAGATTTGATCGTGTTATGATCAATTGTGTCCTGACAATATTTATGTGGGTTCTATCTAAATTTTATGTGATTCTGGTAATTTCTATTGTTGTGGATATTTCTCTATTAGTTATTGTTGTTTTTGGATGTTTCGAGATCATTCTCCATAATTTTTGTACGTCTACATTGATCAATGTGCTCATGGTCAAAGATTTTTCTTGTGCATGTTTGGGATTTTATGTTCCTGGCTGACATGATGGTGGTAACGTATTGCGGATCCTTGCAGAATGAAAATTGAATGTTTGGTGCACTTGAGGATTTTTTTTGGGTCTCATCATAATATTAGCCAATGGTGTTTCATCCGCATTGAAAATTTAATTTTAAATTTCAGAAGACATTGTAAATATGCTTTATATTTTCTAGTTGAAAAGGTTGTTGATGTAATTCCAGGTTGTGGATTTATAAGAGCAATTGTTTGAAGTGATGTTAGTGTGCATAAGAGATTGAATGTATGCTAGAGAAAGTGTAGATGTGTGAATAAGGTTCTAATCATTCGATTGTAGTGTAGAGTGAGAAGAAGTTTGAGTGAAGTGTGAAGATGGTTTTTGTTTTCAATTGGAACTATAATTAGGCTTGTGTAGAAGCTATTTTCTCAGTTCATACCTTGTGGATCTAATCCAAATTTGTATATTATTTGGGAGTGAGCCCTCTTGTATTTGAGCAGTGAGCTCTAGGTAGTGTACCTGAATGCATGTGAATTCCCATTATTTTTTAGTATACTTTTAATAGGGTATAATATTGTGGACTAACACCCACCATTGTTTTTCCCCTAACAGGGTTTCCACGTAAAAATCTTGGTGTTCTCAATGTTTTTTATGTGTTCATTGTTTATGTTTTATTGTTCTTTCATCTAATCTAAGATTAAGTTAAGTAAAGATTGAAAAGTTTAAATACTTTGTGAAAACTGATTCACCCCCTCTTAGTTGTCTATCCTTTTTTTGCCACAAAATAGGATTAGTAGCAAATTTCCTAAACCAGATTGATGTTTCCATGGCTGCTACTCAGGTGGAGTAGTTAGATGTTTTAGATATGTGGTTCAGAGCTTGTATGTGGGAAGATAGTGCTTATCTTTTCCATTTATTTCATAGGGGAAGAAGATTCATGTAAAAAATTGTTGCTTATCTAGGGAGAAGAACCTTGTCGATAGAAGACCTTGAAGAAGAGGTTAAGGAAGAAGAGTTAGAATCTAAGGGGGAGTAAGTGTTAATTGAGATTTTTTTTTATGGTTTTTTTCACACCATGTGTTGCCATCAACTCAAAAGGGTGAGATTGTCCAATGTTATGGTTTTCATTGATTTCAACACTATTAGCATTATTGTATTGAAGGCTATATATGTCAAGGATATTAAGAAAATTGTTAAAGGAAGAGTTGTAGGTTGATATTGTAATAGTAAAGGTCACAAAGGTGTCTTGTTTTGTGCATTGAAGATAAATTGTTGTGGACTAAAGGGTTTATTTCTGAGAGTATCTAAATCATCTACTATAATTTTTAGAGGTCCGCGTGAAGATTTGATTGTTCTATGAATAGTTGTGTTTTGACAGTATTTCTATTAGTTCGATTAGTGATCTTGATTGAAGTTTATGTGATTTTGGTGATCTCTACTGATGTGGATATTTCTCTATTAGTTCTTGTTATTTTTGGATGCTTTTAGATTATTCTCTATTCTTGTTGTACATCCACATTGATTAGTGTGCTCATGGTCGAAGATTTTTTCTCAATATATTAGGGTTTTCATGTTCTTGGACGATATGATGGTTGCAACATGTTACAGATCCTTGAAGATTTAAATTTGAATTTTTGGCACACTCAAATATATTATTTTGGGTCTCATCATAATATTAGCCAATGGTGTTTGATCCACATTGAAAATTTATTTGTAAATTTGGGCTGACATTGAAAATATGTTTTATATTTTTGGCTGACAAGGTTGTTGATGTAGTTCCATGTTGTGGATATATAAGAGTGATTGTTTGAGTGAAGCTAGTGTGCATAACAGAGTAAGTGATTGTTTGAGTGAAGCTAGTGTGCATAAGAGAGTGAATGTATGCTAGAGAAAGTGAATATGTGCAAATATTGTGCTAATCATTTGGTTGAAGAGTAGAGAAGAGTAGAGTGTGAAGTAGTTTGATTGAAGTGTGAAGAAGGTTTTATGTGCTTAACTAGAATTTTAATCAAGCTTGTGTAGAAGTTATTTTATTAGTTCATACCTTGTGGATCTAATCCAAATGATTTTATATTGTTGGGTAATGAGCCCTCTTGTTTTTGAGAAGTGAGCTCTAGGTAGTGTTCCTAAATGCATGTGCATTCTTATTATTTTTCATTATACTTTTAATAAGGTATAATATTGTGGGCTAATATCCCCCATAGTTTTTCCCCTAACAAGGTTTCCATGTAAAATATCTTGGTGTTCTTAGTTTTTTTGATGTGTTGATTGTTTATGGTTTATTGTTCTTTCATTAGATCTGAGAATAAGCCAAATAAAGTTTAAAATTTTTAAATATTCTATGACAATGGATTGACCCCCCCTTTCAGTTGCCTATCCTTGTTCTTCCAACAACTGAGCTTATAGATTTGGCTCACAAGCTTGATGTGACATTCTAAAAAATATAACATTCTAACATGCTACTATATGCGAGCTGAATATTACAATAAAACCAATATTATTCTTTTGGCTCAAATTCTGCTTGAATACTACCCTTTTAATGATCAGGTGCAAGATTTATATCACATCCACAATTCTAGAAACATCCACATCGGCCAAAGATCATTACATTCTCCAAGGAAAGAAAATGTAGCCTACACAAGAATAGGTCAGCCTCAAATTTGACTTACTCCATCAACAGGTGAATAGAATGAAGTGTGGACCTATAATGAAGATAGGATAAACTCCATGATACATTTAAGATCACACCATCAGGATCTGCAAGTCATGGGGATGATCTAAAATTTTCAAATTAGTTGTTAGGCTTGGAAACTATTCTGATGTTGGTTCAAGAAATTGTTAAGAAATTCTAGAAGTGATAACTTACTAGAAAAATATTCAATCACTCTCAAATATTGGAGTACGTTAAATGAACATTTCCATAATGTACACAAAGATATACAAGGTCGAGTGAGAAAAAATGATGAATCCACCAACATGAATTGAGAATAAACAAAACAAGAACAAAGCTGAAAGAAAATATTTTTGGTTGATGCAAGATTGCCAAGAACCAAGGATGATCTTGCATCACATCATGTCAAGGATATTCTTGCATCATGTGTTTTTTTGAGCTAACATTTTTGATATAGGGTTTTTATTGAAACAAATAATTCAAGTCAAGATCTTTCAAGCATTCAAGAATTTCAAGATCTACATTCAAGCTAGCCATTTCATACAAGTTTGCAAATTTCATAACAAGGGTTTGGTGAGTTGCAAGATAACACTTTGTTCATTCATCATTCTCCTCCTTTATTCCATTTCATTTCAAGGTTTAATTACCAACAAGGGGTTTGACCAAGGAAAACCCTCATTTACTAACAATCAACAAGTTTTTCCTCTCTTGTGTGTTTTTGTTTGTAGATCTATGTTGAAGATCATTTCAAGTGAAAAGTTTCAAAGTTGCAAAGTTTTATTGAAAAGTTGTCATCTTCATAGAAACTCACCTATAGGTCAGATCTGGAAGTTTCAAGACTTAAGATCTTAGAAGAAGAAAGTGTAGACATTAATCTGAAAGATCACATTTAGAGATTTCAAAAATTCAAAATGGGACTAATTCAACATCAAGGGAATCTTCATCCTTCCAAGGGTATTTTGAATAAATTATTTCAGATTCTATTCTAACACCCAAAGATTATGCAACTACCCTAAAAATTAGCAACAAGACTAAGTCAGAAGTAAGGGCATCTTAGTCCTCACTAGCATACTTTGACAACAATTTTGCATTTCTAGAATCCTCATCATATTTCCAAACTTCTCAAGTACAGACATCCTAACTTCTTGTTGCTTAATTTCATCATTTGCATTCATCATTTGGCTTGCATTACTAGATTTTGTGATTTGAATGTTAAGTTGTCTTTTCCAAGATTTTTCTTGGTGGTGAATCCTTCAAAGCTTAAAGAACCCCCTCCAAGGTCTCTTTTGTTGACAATTGACTCACCTTTGTGTTGATATTAAATCCAATTTGGGATCTTAGGACCTCCTTGAATGACAATTAGGGAATACTGGTATTCTCTGACCTAGGTTATAAACTACCCATTCCCTCATTATTCAAAATAAAATTAGCATATCCATTGTGTCAAATCCTACAAGATGTGCCACTAATATTGCAACACCAAGTGGCATCATCCCAAACATCTGAACCACTAATCACATCATCAAAAAAACCTCAAAAATATCAAATTCTAGTCTCACAAGGGCTAAGGACATCAAATATATTTCTCAATCCGCCATCTATCACTCAAACCCTCATAATTACATAAAAAACACCTCAAAAACCACCTCAACAACCACCACAACAACCTCTCAATAGAAAATCACAACAAAACCTATGACCTCCACATCAAAATCTAAACATAACCAATCAATGCAACATCACATTGCAAGCAATGCAATAAGAATATCAAAAATCATTGGAACAATTTAAAATGTAATAGGAATAACAAGTTTCCTAAGCACAAGTTGAAGCATACAACAAAAATAACAACATGCGGCACAACAAAAAGCTCAAGCCCAAGCACATGCATAATAACAAGCACAAGCCTATCAAGAATCCCTACAACAACATGCATAGAAAAAAGAATTGATAGCACAACAGTAGCAAGAAACATAGAAACAACAACAAAAATCCCAACAACAAGCATTTTTGGCACAATAATAGCAACATACGTACCACCAAACATTTCTTGCATAATAAGGTTTCCAACAACCCTTCACAAATACACAAAAAATTCCTTGAACCTTAACACATAAGTAACACACACCATCTCATCATTCTCCCAACAAACCATACCACCCCAAAACATGTACATTCCACCACCTAATCCCAAATTTTTTCTTTCCACATTGGTTAAATTTCTCTCATACCAAATAAAAGAAATTCAATATGGAAAAGAAAAAAATCATACACCCAACAAGATTTGTGCCCATATCTATTCGATAGGAACATCACTATGGTTCCATTCTAACAAGGATTCAAAGTACCAAAATTTGACAAATACCATGAAAACGTAGATCTTGAGGACCATATCAGATAATTTCACATACATTATATGGAAGTAGCATATGACAATTTCTATCTAATGTGACTCTTTCCCCAAAGATTGGTTGATCCTACAATGGAAAGGTTCTCCCACTTACACCCTGGAATCAAAAAGTTCCAAGAAGTCGTGGACCTATTCATAGAAAACTGCTCATTTAACATAGAAATGGAGGTAATCCTGGAGGAACTATCTAGCCTCAAAAAAGATAAGGGACATACATTTTTCGCTTTCTTACAACAATGGAGATCTAGAGCTAGTAAAAACAAATGGTGCATGCCAGAGGAACAACAGTTTGGAATAATCATTTCTAACCTCGAAGGGGAGTTTTCCTTCCATTTCAAAATGTAATACATCATGACATATGACCAAATAATCCCCAAGTCTCTCAATGTTAGGGTTAGAAATAAAATATCTAATAGTTAAATGTAGATTCGATCAATAAAATTGGGAAATAAAACACATATAAAATTATAGCAAAAACAAGACAACACAAATAATTTAACATGGTTCACCCAATCTGGGATACATCCACAAAACCATAGGCATCCAATTATTTTATTATCTAGTGAAAAAATTATTATAATCTCACATAATATATCCTTTTTCTACATATTGTGACCCCCATCCCAACCCCTTATAACAAGTTTTTTAGAAGCTTCCAAACTTAGGGTTTTACAAAGTCATTTTTTTTCTTTTTCAGTGTTTTTTCCTTTTTCGATGATGATGAAAAAAAATGGTGAAGATACAAGTTAGGTGTATAGTATAGCAAGATAAATCACCACATACCAACACTCAAAATTGAAAGAGACCTCATGAGACAAGGGAACACACCCGTATACCAAGACAATAAACCATCAACTAGCTATAATGATAAACCTTGCAATTGGGCTAAAAATAAAAATGTTACCAATGATGGTGCTTTTGATTCCAAATTTTTTATTAGTCTTCCAAGGAGAAAACAAAAAAACATACCCACAACATAACACTCATCAACCAAAAGTCAATACACAACCACCCACCTATCAAAACACATTGTAAATAAACCCATCACAACAACAACTAAATCATCAAACAATCAACAATGTGAATTCTCAAGGAGGAAAACCCCTAAGGAACAAATATCCATCAAAACAAAAGTATACACCACTGGGGAACCCATTTAATCTATCATACAATAGGTAGTACAAGCAAACCTCATCACACTTCTTGTTTATGAAAATTACCAAGAGCCTCAAGTTAAACCACCTTGTTATAATGAGAAGCACCTTTGTGATTTTTAGAAGATCAAGGGACACATAACAACTATCTGCATGAAGCTCAAAAATATTATCCAAGACCTCATTGATGATAATACCATAACCATTTACCAACCAACAAGAAACCAAGATCTCAAGATATACATAAATTCAATGGTGGATCACAACAAAGGGAATAAAAATGAGAAAGTAAATAATAACACCAATGTAAACCATGTCTATGGCCATGTTTTAGCACAATTAGATGAGTTTTTACTAATAATTATCAACATAATACGACCTAGACTAGAGTATGGAGTCACCACATGTAACGAAACAATCTCTATTCTAGGACCATCTCCATCACCTAGGGCATCACCTAGCAATTCAAAATCTAACCCTAGAGGCTATAACATCTTGGAAAAACCAAAGAAGACCCTTGCCCAGATCTCCATTAGGGATTTACTTAAAATATCACCTGCACATACCTAGATATTCTAGAGAAGGCCTTGTATGCATGCTTCATTCCCACAAACATCGATGCAAACCAGTTTCAAGCTATGGTTGGACACATCACTATGCCACATATTCATACATTTTCTAAGCATGACCTAGCAATGCAACCATCACATAACTACACACTACATCTTGAGGTCTTGGTCCATTAAAAAAAAATCAAGAGAGTCTTGGTGAATGGGGGTGCATGCTTAAATATTTGTACGTTTTTGCTAGTAAAAAAATCTAGGCTTTTCTAAGGATGTTATTGAAAAAGGGAAAAGTATCACCATTAGGGCCAATGATGATCAAGAACAAGTGTCCCAAGGCACCATCCAAATCCCAATTCAAGTGGGGCCAACCATCATGGAAACCACCTACCAGGTCATTGACCTTGATCTTCCATATAATATTCTCCTAGGGCATCCATGGGTCCATAGGATGCAAGCCATCACATCTAATTTTCTCCAATGTGTAGAACTCCCATATCAAAATCAAGAAGTTAGATCCATGGAAACCTCAAACCCTTCTATCACTGTAAGAATCTAGAAACCAAATATTAAAAAATCCCCCAAGTTCCTAAAAATGATAAGGGACCAACATCTTCCTATGTTGATCCATCCACTTTAGCCCCCACTTCTAAGAAAAAGACACCCATCATCCAAAACATATTGAATATCAAAGTTGTAATCAAATATAATGGTTGTAATGACTATAACTTGTAGAAGGGATTATATGTGTTGGGAGAGTTACCTCAATCTCCTAAGTCTCATGGGAAACCACAACCTAATGATGGCACATCCCAAGAATTCATAGCATCTCCTACCACCTTCAAAAAATGGGGAGATTTGAGAAAAGAGGTTGTAGACAAAGAAGATATATTAGGCCTCCTATATCAAGATAACAAACCCACACCCATTCTTTGAATGGAAAAGGACAACAAAGTTCTAGAACTAATGTTTGGATGCGGCTACAACAAGAACAAAAAGTTAAGGAAAAATGAGAATGGCCTATTAGAACCCCTTATTCCTAAGAAGCGCCCAAAGAATCTCATTCTTGAATGTACCCCTATTAAGGTGAATATTCTTTGTGAGCATTCTCCTATTAATATATTCAAAGCTTCCCCATTAGTACCCGTATCACCGAGTAGTCCCTTCAAAGATCCTATCTCTAATTTGCTGAAACATAGATTTTTGGGACCCTTAGGCTTCTCTTGCACTTCTAGGTTTTTTTACCTAAAAGGAGAGAGATAGGGAAAAAAATGCTAATGATTCACTCAGATTATGTTGTATGCAATGTTTTCTAGGCTAGATGAAGATAAAAAATGTGATTGACTGATCTAAATGAATGAAAATGAATGAAAAACTAAGGTTTATGCCTTATTTTAAAACACAATGTTGTTTGCAAAAAGTTTGAAAAAATGAACAAAAATGTAAATTAAACTAAACAGAAAGTTGTTTTTTCAAATGTGTTCACCTAGAAAATTGTCGATGATTGGAAAAAAATCTAGAAAACTGATGAAAATTGAATCTGGGGTGACAAGGACTCATTGGACTCATTCGCAACCTTGGGTGAATCAGTCCTAGATCAAGAATTTTCTGCACATAATTTGTTTTCTGATAGTCTGGGAACTGGAACTGCATCTAACTCAAATTTTTACCTCAAGTGGGACTCATTCGCTATGCATGGAAAATCATTCCACTTTTTAATTTATGCAATCTTAAAACTCGGTCTTGCACCTTGACACCTATACAACAATTTCTGACGAAAACCCGATTCTGGATCTCAAAAATTTCCTACAAAACAACTCAAATTTTTTTGTCTAATGGGGGATTTTCCTTGGTCAAACACCTAGTTGTGTAACTAAACATTCAATAGAGAAAAATTTGCATAAACCATAGCCCTAGATGTGTTAAAGACTAGGAAAAGTTGAAATGTAACAAAGGTGCTATTTTATTTCTCTAGAACAAGACATGCAAGAGTGATAAATATGATGCAAGATCTCAACCCTAAAAACCTTACAACACATGAAAAATAGGAATGAAATTACATGCAAATGTTAAACAAACACAATGGAAACCTTAATTTGAAGATAGAGTGAAAATGGAAGATGGAATCAATAGGAAACTAAGTCCTTAGGTGTGATTTGGTGGCTAGTTGCACTTCCTTACCCTAGATTTATTCATGATTCACAATAGGAATCCATCATCAACCCTTTCCAATGTTGGATTTTCAAAAGCGAAGTGAGCTTCAAGACCTACAAAAATCCTAGCTTTCTTCCCTAAAACTTCAACTTTTGTTAATGAAACTTGTTGTGGAAGACTTAACTTTATGAATTTCTCTTGAGAGATGATAAAATATGATCAAAGATGTGTGAAATGACTTAAAATGAGTATTTATAAGAAATAACACCTTATTTTCCTATTAATTAGTCCTAATTAATGACATTCACTAGAAATAAAATTTAAATTTATTAAATTCCTACTTGAATTTGAACTTTCCCTCAAAGGGGACTCATTCACCACCCTTGGTGAATGGGTCCCACCAGAGGGGCTTATTCACCCAAGTTCGTGAATGGGTCACACTACTACTATTTGTAGGTGGGTTGTTGGTGTACGATGTAATTAAATGTTTTTTGTTGGGTTTTATGTGATTTCTCAGGTAAAATGGGCCTCTAAATCAAAATTACTAGGTCTAAGGGGCCTAGAAATGTTGTTTTGAAGGGGAAATGATGTAAAGGGAGTCAAAAGTGGGTCCAATTATGAGTGAAATTGTCTCTTTTCTCAATAGGTTCCAATTTTCTATGGTACATTTAGCCCCCACTTTAGTGCCCATATGACTCTATGTGTATATGTACGCTAAAGGACTCTAAATGATGCACCTTACTACATAAAAGGATACTCATTTAGAAGACTAGAGAATGAAGCCCCTACTATAGTTATCTGGACAATCAGAACATTAGGAACCACATATTGCAACAAAAAATTCATTAATTGTCCAAGAATCATTTTATCTAAATCCTAGGAATCCAATTTGAGGGTAGATGTATGCCCACCCTTGTTTCTGCTAGCTTTACGAAGGTGGAATCAAGGTAGCTATCTAGCCATGTCAAATAGGAAACATCATATCATAGAGAGTTTCCAAATACCATATCACATAATGATATATGAATGATGATTTTAGGTGTGGAATCATTATTCCAATGGATCAAATGGCATCAAGAATGGATTACCCTACCTCTCGTTATGTTGATTTGAAGAATGGCTAAATTATAAGTTATTGAAAAGATGATAACATTAGGTTAATATGTTATAGTAAAAACATATGAAAAGTGATTAAAAGGAGTGGATGAGAGCAATTTGTTATTTAATATTCATTTTACCTTCTTGTAGCTTGAGAGTGATGAGTAGAAGAGGAACATGTTGAGCAGACATGATTACACACCATTACGGCTGGATGATCTTCGTGAGCAGGTGGCAGGCGATGAGCTGTATCATGAGGTAAGTTGATTCTGTAACTTTCATCTTATGATTTTATGATAATTTAATGATTTTTATTCATGGATAGGCTAATTTATGGTTCTTGGAAAAAATTTCATAAAGTGTTCCCTTTTTTCACAAAGTGTCCAATTTGTTTGAAAAGTGTCGTATTTCTTCGCAAAGTGTTTTGTTTCTTTGCGAAGTGTCCTTGTTTCTTTGTGAAATGTCCATGTTTCTTTGTGAA
The DNA here is from genome assembly GCA_007258455.2 of Sequoia sempervirens. Taxonomy (NCBI): domain Eukaryota; kingdom Viridiplantae; phylum Streptophyta; class Pinopsida; order Cupressales; family Cupressaceae; genus Sequoia; species Sequoia sempervirens. The sequence continues at coordinate 342,853,374 of VDFB02000017.1, forward strand.
ATATCCTAGAAGGGTTCTAAAGTGTTTAGGGCCATTATAAAATCACACTAGATTGACTTTAACATACTTGCTTGATGAATAATGTGAAAATTGGAGAGATTAGATGAAATTAAGAGCATTTTGAGATGATTTTGATAGGTCCCTGCCTGATTGCAATAGTAGCTAGGGGGGAAGAAAACTGAATTTTTTGAGAGATCATGCACCAATGCTCTCAATGGCAAAGGTAGAGAATTTACAGTCAGTGGGTATCTATTGGGCATACTTGATGCCACCCATGAGATACCATGACACCTGCTAATGGCTTTTTGCGAGTGTTGGGATGCAGATATCTGTACCTTTCATCTTCACACCAGGGAAATGACTATTACTCTTGAGGATGTACACTATATTCTTTGAGTTCCTATTTAGGGAGTGCAGGTGTATTTCTAGGGGGATTGATCATTCTGCGAGAAGAAAAGAGATATATAGTACTTTTTAGGTGGACCATTACATGATGAGAGGGTTAGAGCACAGATCAAGCTGCCCATGCTGCTGTATTCACGAGATCCTCTAGTCAAATGGATTATCATGCATATAGTGGCACTAGCTCTCAATCCAGATGGATGAGTGACACACTCAAATAGGGGACTAATACACTTGATAGGAGGGATGTATGACTAGAGGATAGTCTATGCTTGGGGTCGCTGCATTCTAGCACATTTGTATTATGATATTGGTAGATTTATATTTTGAGAGATTGATAGTATGGTCCATTGTACACTTTTACAAGTGTGGTTCCTTGACCATATCACATGCACCAGGCATGTCGAATACCCTTGTACTATAGTGGCAGGATACCCATGAGCATTTGGCTATCCTTTGTGATGGTTGTGGTATTATGGGGATTTACATTTTTAGAGGGTGAGATTTGACTAGCTGGAGGAGGATGAGGTCCGTTGGAGACCTTATCTACTCACTCTTCAGGGGATAGACCCCACCGGACAGCTATGGAGGATGCAAATGGATAGGTATCTAATAGGGAGGCATGAATACATCATATGACCATTATATCATGGGTGAGCCATGCAGTAGTTTGGATAGGTACAAACACCACTGAGGGCATGCCCCTTCATTAGAAGATTAGTGAAGAGTGCCTGGAGACCAGGTGATACTATTCAAATAACTATATATCATGTTCATGAGAGTGATTCTAATGTTTTAGATCATGACTAGCCACCAACATCTAGTGTTGATGATGTCAGTAGCACAGACATGCATGAGGAGTGGTGGTCATATGCATGACCAAATCCTATGTTCCCCATCTATTTTCCTCTAGGTGATACAAAGGTAGCAACAGATGAGGGTGATGAGCCAAAGGAAAAAGTAGAGGAGGTATGGTATAGGACAACAAATATTTTTTATAGATGTGATAGATGAGGAGTACTAGTCTAAGGATAATCCTAATTATGAGGACCAAGATAGAGGAGAGGATAATGAGGAGCCACCCCTGAGTGAGGGTGATGAGGTAGCTATTAAGGATTGGTACAACCATGGAGATTCCTCACATACTTACAGGACTAGATCATAGGTAGTAGCTACAACATGCATCAACATAGAGAGTTAGAGACAGGTTAACACATCCTCCATGCCCCCCAGAGCTGAGGAGTGTTGGAGCTATCAAATTTGATGTTTTTCATACCCCCTGGTAATTCCTTATTCATGTTTACCTTCATCTCATGATATTCTTACTTGCATTTTTCCCTTTTGTCTCGTGGAATTCATCCATGTCTACATTTTCCACCTTTTGGTCTGTAATGGTATGGGTTTGTTTGGGTCTCCTCGACCCACTATGTTTTTCTGCTAATATCTTATGTTTCAGGTGTGTTGGCATGACAACATTTGGGTCTCCCTAATCCATTTTTCTGCTAGCAAACTTTTGTTGCCTATCAACAAGAAATTTCTATTGTTTCGGCAACCGTGGAGGCTTCTATCGGCATGTGTCTTGGTTGTCAAGGTTGTGTCTTACTGATTTCAACATGTCTCCCCAACTTGTACATGGAAGGATTCATCGGCAGGAGTCAGGTGGTCGGGCTTGTGTCTTACCAAAATTCAGATGTCTCAGCGAGAGGTATATTATGGGGTCCCTTTGGCATATGTTAAGAGTTGCAGTAGGAGGTCTTGGTGAATATCATTTGTTTCCCTAACTATGCTTATTTTTGTTCATCGGCCAAGGTTAAAGATTTCAACGTGTGGTCATACCGATATATTCCATGTCTTGCCGATCGTGTGTGCCTGACTTGTTTCGACCTGACCGTGCATCTTCGGAGTAATGTCATAGTGAGTTCAATGTGTCTCGCTGGCTTCATATGTGGTTTATTATTGGCATGAATCGCAACATCGGTATTATGTCATGGCAAACTCTTTTGGTCTCACCGAACAACATGCGGGGGTTTCATTTTCGGCCAACATAGGTCTTTGCTGAAGGGTCTTAGCGATGTGTGCATGTTTTACTGACGAAGCATAAGGTTCTTTTAAGGGACTATTGGTATAGGTTGGGGTGATCATCGTAAGGTGTCGGCGAGTGACCTTTGGTCTCGTTGATGGAAAACATGAGTATCCTTTTTGGTGAGAAAACCTTGTGGTCCTAGCAAAGTTGAATCTAACAAAAGGTATTGCTCAGTATGAATTTTTGTTTCGGTGTGTGGTCTTGGCGAGGAGCCCGGGGTCTTGCTGAATGGAATGCAGTGGTGGCTTTGTTAGTAGGGAAATTGGGTGGTCACACCAACATGAGGTTAAGTGGGAGGCTCTTGGTGAAACTTAAAATGATGTGCGTGACATCTCACTGACCTGGATGTGCATGACATCTCACTGACCTGGATGAGCTATAGCGAATGTGAGAGCGTAATACAACCGCACGGGATGAAAATGAATGAATTTCCTTTGGCATAGTTAGCGATATGTGTCACTGACTGTCTCATTGATGAATAATAGATTTTCAAACACTGTGGCTGACATGTTTCTACTTGGATGACTGTTGACGGCCAACTTGAATTGAGCCCAAATCTTGTGGAGGGCTGACATGAAATTTCATTTTGTGTTTTTCTCATGCTGGTGTATAAATTGGCATTTTGTAATTGTAAAAGAGGACAAATTATCAGTATTTTGAAATAGTAGGAAAATTGTACGGATACAGAACAGTAAATTTTTCAATTCAGAGGCTGTGATGCATGTTCTAAAATGGAGGTATTTATGAATTTCAATTGATGTTGCTGCACATGTCTACTATTAGTTATTTGCTGAATTTAATAAAAGAATTGCTAAGTTGTCTCCAAGATGGATTCTTTCTAATTGTTTAAATTGAAATGACAAGTTTGTATTCAATTTATTAGTGCACATTTGTTGTACTTGTGTGATCGATTGATTGGTTCTTTCAAGTAAAGGCTAAATCCTTTTAGTTAACTATACTAATCAGTGAGATTCAATTGGATTATTCAAGTAGAACTTAGTAGTCACATTCTTGCATGTTTATACAAGTTGTAAGCATAATATATGCCAGATAACTTGAATTTTCTCAGAGAAGTGTTCCTCATCTTGATCTCATTTGACTTTGAATACCCAACGAGGCACTAGTCTCTGTGCTTCACCATTTGAACTAATTCAATTTTCTTTACATCTATTAATCAAGCATTCATTTTAGGATTCATATTAGAATATTACTACTGTTTTCAAGTTGTATTTCATTTGTTCACCTCCCATTGCCATTGTGAACAAATTGCTTTAAGAAGATAATCACAAGTTAAGTCTGCAACATTTAGAGAGGTACACCCACCTAGGTTTTGCAGCACCTAGAGAGTAGAAGGTTGAGTTCTATTGACCTTGTCTGTTACCCTAAAGTGTGTCAAGAGATTGGCAATCCCTTGAGGAATTCAAACTATATTTTTGAGAGCTAACAAATTGATGAATCTGCTAGGGAACAATCAAAATCAAGGCCTTAATCATAGAGTCAAAAATCTTGAATAGACTTCACCGGGAATAAGAAATATCAAATATTTTTCTCATTTTTGATAAAAGTGAGTGGTGACTCTGACAGAAATTTTGCAACTATTCATCATAAATGGAAGAAGACCTCAGTATAGGGGAGGTCATACTGGAGGTCCTACTGGAAGTAGTAAATGGACACACAAAGATGACTGAGCTGATAAGGGAAAAGGAATAAATGAGTACATGTGCATGACTGACAAAGATAAAGCACCAAGAGCACATTATGAAACATATAATTGCTATGATACATGGAGAGATAATTCAAGTGTAGAACCTTGTACCCCTGAAAACTAAAGAAATCCCTTCCCTTCTCTTGATCCTAAAAAAATGGCAGAGATTGAACCTACACTTGAGGCTGAATGAATTAGAATTCAACATGAATACAATCAAAGGATGGAAGGTAATCACGAAACTCCTAAAGGAAACCATGAGCCCTCAATTTTTTGATGAAGTAAAAGCATAGTTGGAACTAAAAGAGAAGAAGATAAAAGAACTAGAGGCCAAATTACAAAAATCTCAAATTACTGATTAGACGACTGGTGGCCCAAAGTATTTCCCACCTCACAATCACGGTGATCATGGCGCAGGGCCCTCCAATCAACAAAATGCTCCTCACAATTAGATAGGGAATCATTTCAAGCAGCCAAATCGTCCACCTCACATTCCCACATAGCATACAGGTATGTATCCACCTCCTGGTGAGCATTATATCCCACAACATAATGCACAATATAATAATCACATGCATCAGTATCAACATCCACCTATTCCTCCCCCTCACTAGCATGCAACCATGATCAGACAATTTGATTTAGCTAGTTTTCAGTTATATCCTTACCCTATTGATGGCAGTTGGAGGAATATGGTGCCTAAATTTATAGGGAGTAATGCAATCACAGCTAGGGAACATCTAAGGAGTTTTAATATTTTCATCCAAGACATAGATATGGCTTATGAAGATTTACACATGAAGTTGTTCATGATGTCACTTCTTGAAGATGCCAGGGATTGGTTCAATAGCCTGCCAGCATTCTCAATTAATTCTCTCCAAGTATTTCAATACAAATTCTTAGAGAAATATGGGAAACAAAATGTGCTAGATGCAGCTCTTCATGAATTAATGAGAATTCAAAAAAATTAGAATGATTCAATTTATGATTTCAACCGAAAATTTAACAAGTTGCATACTAAAGTACCTCCTAGATCAAGGTTGCTAGATTCTATTGCATTGAGTGTTTATTTAAATGTATTTGATCTTAAGACTGGGTATGAACTGAGAAATAGATCCCCAAGAGATTTGGCTAAAGCACAGAAGATAGGACTAACAATTGAAAACAACAAGAAGGTTGCAGGTATAATCAATAAAAAGACAACCCGAGGCCTCCTCAACAAAGCAATAATTATCAGTTCAGACAAGAAAATACATATAGAAATGAGAACATGAATGAAAGGCCGAGACTACATGATATGCCTTATAATATAGATTGAAAGGATGTGAAACCTATAATAGCTAGGCCCAGAAATAAAGACACTCCTGATCCATTGAGCAAGAAAAGAACTTACATGGTGAGTAATAATTACTTTTGTGAAATTTGTAATCAGCCACACTCTCCAGACTATTGTGTTATAGCTCAAAGGATGCAAGAAGAGGGAATGCTGATGGAAAATAATGGAGGAGATCACATGGTGTACTTGACTTCAAATGTTTTTCACCATCACGAAAGAAATTCATCTTCAGAGGATGAAGGCTATGAATATGATGTTTCCAATCAACAGTATAATGTCCATATGGCTGAACAGTAGATCTTTTATGATTTTGATGAAGATTACACAGAGCCACATCCTACTGAGGTGCCTACCTAGTGTAATGTAAGGAGACTCACTAAAGATGAAATAGAAAGAATAATTGTTGCTAGAGTTGAGAAAGCCAAAAATCAATACTAGTTGAGAAATAGAAAAGTAAATGAGCTAGATGGAGTTCCTGGGGGAATTTCTATAAAAGATCAAAATGAAACACATGAAACTATAAAGAAGCTAGAAAACAAGCAGCATGATAAAGTTGAATAGAAGCTAGTCCAAAAAGAGGAAGTGAAGGAATTAAATAAAGATGTATAGATGCCTGGCCAGCTTAGTAAAAAAGAAAAAGAAGAAAACAAAGGAGATGTGCCAGAGCTAAAGAAGACTGTTAAAATAGAAAGCTCCTCTTTTAACTTCACTCAGGCATTGTCCTAGGTAAAAATGTTTGTTCCACTACTTGAGATGATGAAAATTAAATAATATAGGGATACTACTGTTCAATTGATAACAAATGGAGAACATGTGAATACTTAAAAGAAAATAACTATTAAAACTATCAAAAGGTAGGAGAAAATAAATAATTCTAAGGTCTGCTTGAATGATATATTATCAACCTCCCCACAAGTGAATCCTTTCTTCACCACATTGCTTATAAATAATAAATTGTTGAGGAACTGCATGATAGATTCTGGTGCTACGATAAACATTATGCCAGTTGAAGTAATGTAGTTTGGCATGTGGGTTGATACATATGAAGGGAAGTGTTATGCAATGGATAATAGACCTGTACCTGTGGTGGGCATTATGAGAGGTGTTTAAGTCAAATTGGCTACTTATCCATAGGTGGATTATAATATACAAATAACAGTCATTGATACTCCTCAATTCAGGATGCACTTATCAAGGCAATGGACAACAACTATTGGTGGAAATGTTCAATTTGATCTGTCCTATGCTACAATTCCAGTGAATGGTCAAGAGGTCAAGTTGGATAGGGAGCAAAGAATGAATCAGCTTGTTGACTGTGTGCCTCAAGATCAAATTAATTATTTTTTGTGACGTTGATCTGGGGATTTTTAAAATTGAATCAACTTAGCTAGAATTAATTAATAGTGATCCAATTGAAAAACATGTTGCATAGAATTGCAATGGCATCTGGAAGATGTATTTTGATTGAGCCTGCAGTCAAGAAGGTAATGGAGCTGGGATTGTATTTATTTCACCTCGAGGTACCACTTTTAAATATTTTTTTCTATTAACATTTGAATGTATAAACAATGTGGTAGAATATGAAGCTTTATTGATAGGCTTGAACATAGCTGTGAAACACAAGATTAAGTTGCTGGCTATTTTGGGCAATTCTGAGTTGGTTGTTTCATAGATCAAATCAAAATATGCAGCAAAGCACAAAATATTAAAACATTATAGGAATGCTATATGGGACACCATTGAATTATTCGATGCATTTTCAATTGAGTGGATTAATATATCAAAAAACATAATGGCTGATTTCTTAGCAAATGTGGTGCTCAAGAGAGATGATATTACACTAGCTGCCAGGGTGTCACATATTGAGTTCAAGATGAGGTCTGTTGTTCCTGATAACATTTATAGCTGGCAATTTTTCAACGAGGATGCCGATATTTTGAAATTTTTTCACTGTGTAGACCAATATGAAGTAGAGGAAATTGAATTCAATGCTTTTGTTGAAGAAGTAGATGGGAAGGAAACAATGTTCGAGAAGGAAATATTGCAGCTCAAAACAAATAAATTGCCCAAAGTTCTAGTGGCATTAGAGAGGCTGTATGATGGAAATGATAGATCTCTCATGAAACAAACTCCAGTCAAAAGAGAAGATATTGAAGAAGTTAACTTGGGGACTAAAATAGCACCAAGAAAGGTGTACATTGGGAAGAAAATAAGCCCAACAATTAGAAGAATGTTGATTGAGTTACTGAGAAAGTATAAACATGTTTTTGCTTGGTCTTATGAGGATCTGAAAGCATACAGGGAAGATTTATTTTAGCATGAAATACCATTGAAGCTAGATGCCAAGCCTTTTAGACAGAAGCAAAGGCATATAAATCCAACACTGGAGCCTAAGATGTAGGAAGAATTGACAAAGCTCAGGGATGGAGGAATTATCAAACCAATCAGACATTCAACGTGGGTTTCAAATTTGGTTCCTATGAGAAAGAAGAATGGTGATATCAGATTATGTGTGGACTTCAGGAATTTAAATATGGCATCTCTCAAGGATAATTATCCTCTACCCAATATGGAGGCTATATTGCATAAGGTGACAGACTGTGAGCTATTATCTATGATGGATAGGTTTTATGGATACAACAAGGTTAAAGTCAAGGAATTTGAGCAATACAAAACAACATTCACAACTCCTTGGGGAACATATGTATACATAAGAATGCCATTTGGTCTCACTAATGCTGGAACGAATTTCCAAAGAGCAATGGATGTAGCATTTGCTGATTTGATTAATATTATCATGGTGGTGTACCAAGATGACTTGACTGCTTATTCGAAGAAGGTTGAAGATCATGTGCAACATCTTGAAAAGGTATTTATTAAAGCTCTTGAATATGGTATTAGTTTAAATCCAAAGAAGTGTCATTTTGTAGTCACAGAAGGTAAACTCTTAGGGCATATTGTTTCAAAAGAGGGAATTAGAATAGATCCTGAGAGATTTGAAGCTATTGATAAGATTCCTATTCCCAAAACTGTCAAGGCAATACAATTTTTCTTTGGACAAATTACTTTTGTCAAAAGATTTGTTTCTAACTTTGCTGAGATCATCAAGCCCATATCTAAAATGTTGAAAAAAAGACAAAAAATGGATTGGATTGCTAAAGCTTTGGATGCTTTTATTTCTATCAAAAGGGCTATCAAAGAGGCTCCTATTCTTAAGTCTATATTTTACAAAGCCTTTTCATATTTTTTCATTTGCCTCAATGCATACTATTTTTGTTGTTATGTTACAGAAAAATGAAGGTGGTTATGAACAGCCTGTGTCTTTCTTTAGTAAATCATTACAAAGGTCTGAACTAAAGTATGACATAATAGGAAAATAGGCATTTGCATTAGTAAAGGCCACAAGAGCATTTAGACCATATCTTGTTGGAGCAAAGGTGATTGCTTATGTCCCTCATGCTGCTGTCAAAGACATTTTAACACAATCTGAAGTTATAGGGAAAAGATGCAGATGGATCAACAAGATTCAAGAATTTAATATGGAAATACAGATTACTAAACCAGTGAGAAGCCAAGGCTTGGCTAGGCTGATGACATAAACTAATATTGAGGAAAATCAGATCTGCAATGTTGAAGAAGGGGCTACAATTGCAAGCATTGAACACACTCCTTGATATACTAATGTTCTGCATTATCTTAAATACATGAAGTGTCTAGATGGATTGAGTGACAACCAAAAGAGAACTTTGAAGTTGCAGGCATCAAAGTATGTCTTCATGGATGGAGATCTTTTTTGGAAAAAAAGAGATGGCATATTATTATTATGTCTGGATGAGTCATAGGCCAAGCATGTTCTAAGTGAAATGCATGAGGGAGTTTGTGGAGGACATTATTCAACAAAGAAAACTCCACACAAAATTCTCAGGGCAGGTTATTATTAGCCAAAGGTTTTTAATGATTCTTTTACACATGTGAGAAAATGTGAGGCTTGCCAAAAGTTTTATGGAAAATTGAAGTATCAGGGTGCTTTTCCACTTCACCCTTTGTAGGTTGATGCCCATTTCCATCAATGGGGAATTGATTTCATTAGAGAGATATAGGAGAATTCAAGTGGTGGACATAGATGGATACTAGTTTCCACTGATTATTTTATGAAGTGGGTGGAGGAAATCCCAACTTAGTAGGCTACAAGTAAAGTTGTAACAAATTTCCTGTTGGACAACATTATCACCAGATTTGGTACACCATTGAGGATAATCACAGATAATGGGATGTGCTTCAGATCTACTGAATTCAAAATCTTTTGTGATAAATATGGCATTATCATTTTTTATGCAGCCCCTTATCATCCACAAGCTAATGGACAAGTAGAGTCCAACAATAAGAGTCTCTTGAAGATTATAAAGAAGATGTTGGGATAGAACAAGAGGGATTGGGATGATAGGATCATTATGAAAAAGGAAATTGGGAAATATCCATTTGAATTAGTGTACAGAGCAAAAGCCAGGATGCCTCTATAGAAGTTGTTACTAGTCTATAAGTTTTTCTTACAGGAAGATTTGGAAGTTCTTGAACCCATGGATGACAGAATGGAGCAACTTGCTGAACTTGATGAAGTAAGGAGGGAGGCCTAATGTCAAAACGTGAAGTTACAGGCACAAATGAAGTATCTATTAGACAAGAAGGAAAAGAATAGAAAATTTGAAGAAAATGATTTGGTGTTGATGTGGAATGCAAGGTGTCAGGGGAAAGGAAAGCATGGTAAGTTTGAAGCTTTGTGGCTAGGACCTTTTATTTTTTTTGGAAAGAAGGGTGAAGACTCATACTATCTATAGAAAATGGCTGGTGAAGATCAAGAATTGCTTGTTCGTGGGCAATTATTGAAGCTTTTCTTCTCTTGAGCAACACAGAGGATTAAGGGTTCCTAGTGCATGGACAACTCTTGTGTATCCTCTTTAAAATTATTTTCCATGCACAGTAGTCTAGGAATTTTCTCATCTCCATTTCACTATCATTTTCCATTCACTTCCACTTTGCATTCATTTCCATTAACTTTCATTCCATTGCTGCTCATTGGTTCTTCATTTTCTATCTGGTCTGCTCACCTAAAGATTCTGGATCCTTGCAATGATCCTACTATCATTCATCCCCCGATGAAGCCACTGTTGGAACTATCAAATTTGATGTTTTTCATACACCATAGTCTTTCCTTATGCATATTTTTCTTCATCTCGTGATATTTTTACTTGCATTTTTCCCTTTTGTCCTGTGGAATTCATCCATGTCTTCATTTGCTACCTTTTTGTCCATATCGACATGGGTTTGTTTGGGTCTCCGCGACCCACTATATTTTTTTGCTAATATCTTATGTTTTAGGTGTGTCAGCGTGATAGCATTTGGGTCTCCCAGATCCATTTTTCTGCTAGCAAACGTTTGTTGCCTATTGGAAAGACGTTTCTATTGTTTCAGTGACTGTGGAGGCTTCTATCGGCATATGTCTTGGTTGTCAAGGTTGTGTCTTACCAATTTCAACATGTCTCCCTGACTTGTACATGGAAGGATTCATCAGCGGGAGTCAGGTGGTCAGGCTTGTGTCTTATCAAAATTGAGATGTCTCAATGATAGGTATACTATGGGGTTCCTTCGGCGTATGTTAAGATCTATGGCAGGAGGTCTTGGCGAATATCATTTATCTCCCCAACTATGCTTGTGTTGGTTCATCAGCCAATGTTAAAGATTTTGGTGTGTGGTCATAGTGAAATATTTCATGTCTTGCCGATCGTGTGTGCATGACTTGTTTCGGCCTGACTGTGTATCTTCAGACTAATGTCATAGCGAGTTCAATGTGTCTCACTGACTTCATATGTGGTTTCTTATTGGCATGAGTCGCAGCGTCAGTATTATGTCATGGCAAACTTTTTTGGTCTCACGAAACAACATGCGGGGGTTTCACTTTCAGCCAAACATAGTTCTTTGTTGAAGGGTCTTAGCGATGTGCGCATGTTTCACCAATGGAGCATAAGGTTCTTTCAAGGGAATATCGGTATAGGTTGGGACAATTTTCCATAAGGTCTCGACGAGTGACCTTTTGTATCGCTGATGGAAAACATGAGTATCCTTTTTGGTGAGAAAACCTTGCGGTCCTAGCGAAGTTGAATGTGACAAAAGGTATTGCTCGGTATGACTTTTTGTTTTGGTGTGTGGTCTAGGCAAGGAGACTGGGATCTTGCCTAATGGAATGCAGTGGTGACTTTGTTGGTAGGGAAATTGGGTGGTCACACTGACATGAGGTTAAGTGGGAGGCTCTTGGTGAAACTTAAAATGATCTGTGTGGCATCTCACTGACTCAGATGAGCTACAACAAATGCGAGAGTGTAATACAAGCGCATGGGATGAAAACAAATGAATTTCCTTCGACATAGTTAGCGAAATGTCTCGTCGACTGTCTCACTGATGAATAATTTATTTTCAAACACTGTGGCTGACATGTTTCTGCTTGGATGACTATTTTAGGATGACTTGAATTGAGCCCGAATCTTGTGGAGGGCCGACATGAAATTTCATTTTTGTGTTTTTCTCATGCTAGTGTATAAATTGGCATTTTGTAATTGTAAAAGAGGACCAATTATCAGTATTTTGATATAGGAGGAAAATTGTATGGATACAAAACAGTAAATTTTTCAATTCAGAGGCTGTGATGCATGTTCTAAAATGGAGGTATTTATGAATGTCAATTGATGTTGCTGCACATGTCTAGTATTCGTTATCTATTGAATTTAATAAAAGAATTGCTAAGTTGTCTCCAAGATGGATTCTTTCTGATTGTTTAAATTGATATGAAAAGTTTGTATTCAATTTATCAGTGCACATTTGTTATACTTGTTTGATCGATTGATTGGTTCTTTTTAGTAAAGGCTAAATCCTTTTAGTTAATCATAGTAATCAGTGAGATTCAATTGGATTATTCAAGTAGAACTTAGTAATCACATTCTTGCATGTTTATACAATTTTTAAGCATAATAAATGCTAGATAACTTGAATTTTCTCAGAGAAGTGTTCCTCATCTTAATCTCATTTGACTTCGCATACCCAACAAGGCACTAGTATCTGTGCTTCACCATTTAAACTAATTAAATTTTCTTTACATATGTTAATCAAGCATTCATTTTAGGATTCAAATTAGAATATTACTATTGTTTTCATGTTGGATTTCATTTTTTCACCTCCCATTTCCATTGTGAACAAATTGCTTTAAGAAGATAATCACAAGTTAAGTCTACACCATTCAAAGAGGTACACCCACACAGGTTTTGCAGCACCTAGAGAGTAGAAGGTTGAGTTCTATTTACCTTGTCTATTACCCTAAAGCATGTCAAGATATTGGAAATCCCTTGAGGCATTCAGCCTGCATTTTTGAGAGATAACAAGGAGGTTGACAATCCTCCTACATCTAGAGACATAAGTAATGATATTTAATTTTATGCATTTACTTTATTGATTTATTCTTTATATATATATCATGATGATGTGTTACTGATTGTGTACATTGTCTATCTTGCAAGAGTGATGAGAGACTAGTGAGAGTTCTATCATGAGGTTTCCACAAAGATAGTGTTGGCATCCCTCAAGGAGGAGGAGATGGATCCTAACTATTTGTGATCACCGATCATGGAGGAGGAACTAGAGTCACTTAAACCATTCGTGAGGCCACAAGCAACATACGAGAGTGTGAGGAGATGATTTTGTTAGGTTGAGAGTGCACTACAGTCTATAGAGACCTTGGTAGAGGTAGAAACTATGTGTAGAGCTATAATAGGCATGAGCATAGAGGGATCAGATTGAAGATAAGTGGCTTATAGTCGTTGGTCGATTACAGGGTCTATAGTATGCACTTAGACTCAGTAGTTCATGATCACAGTCGCACATGACCATCTCATGATGTCCAAGGATTGGATCACAAGTGCCAGATTTGGAGGGGTCTAGGTCTCACAAACCATTATGATATTGTATATGATTCTAAGATGTATATAAAACCTTGATATATAAATAGACATTCACATTTTGATATTATGATCATGTATCTCTTCAATGTGAATGTTAAATGCTATGTGATTAATTAAATGACTTGTAGTAAAATTATTTAATTAATGGCTACATGATTTGAAAGGATTGGTGTGATCTAATATAAAACATATTTCAATTTTAGCATAGATACAACATTGGTAATGATAAAAGAATATGTTAAATTAAATGCACTAATTAAGATTTAACTTAACACAATAGGAGGGTGAATAGTATGAATCCTAAAGCAATTAAAAAATTAACTTAAATAATTCCCTTAGTGTTCAAGACAAACACAAATTTAGTTGTCAAGAACAAAGCAATGTGAAAGTTATTTAGAATAGTATGAAATAACTTTAAACAACACTGCTATACCAACCATACTATTCAAATGGGATTAGAGATAATACCGATGCAAATGCATGGCATTAATGGGTTCCCTAAGGGGTGTGCCATCAAGTTGTGTTAAGAGATAAGTACCAGAACCATAATTGGTATCAACTATGTAAGGTCCTAGCCAATTAGGGATAAACTTATCTTTATCTTCATTTTCAGCACTAATCTTTTGTTGATTTTCAATAAGAACAAAATGACCCTTAGCAAATGATTGAGGGATAATATGAATGGGGCCAAATTGGACTCAAATTTCACTTTTTTTCCTACTAAAAGGTCCAAATGGGACCAAATGGAACTCATTCACCACACATGGTGAATGGGTTCCACCTATATGGGACTAATTCCAAATGCATGGCCAATGGGTCCCACAGGGGCTACTTTGACAACTCAGATGCCAAGGAAAAAGGAAATAAGGTCTCAAATGCAACCTTGTTAAGTATTTGATCAATTTGAACCTCGAGATGCACAATTTGGGTCAATAGGGGCATATTAGTGATGATGTAAATGCTAAATAGGGCTTGGGACACAAAATTCAATGTAAAGAGTAATTAAATACACTTTACATCACTAAAATGAGGTCCACATAGCCTATGAATGCACAAGAACTAGTGTGAATGTTCAAGACACATTATAACACTAGCTTATCATTAAATTTAACTCAAAAACCTTCTAGATTAATGTAATAATGTTATTAAACACATTTTATAATGTTATTAAACACATTTTATAATGTTGAATTAGGGAGAAATAGGTTAATTAAGTCTAGAAAAGCATGAAAGTCCTTTACAAGACATCATTAAAAGCATGTTATTCAATTTATAAGGGTCTAAGACCTAATTTGGATGCATAACATGCCTCACAACACTATATTAAGGTCTCGTTAAGTGGGTATGTGCAGGATCATGATGGGCCAAAAAGTGGCGATATGATGGGTATGTGGCTGACAACTTTTTTTTATCCAAAATTGATGAAATGAAAAGGGTTTGAAAAGGAGATTCTCAACATTCCACCAATATAAATTATTCTTTATTTTGAATTAAATAAATTATTATTATTCATTTTTTATTTGAATTATGACTAAAATCCTGATTGATAAGCTGATTGAAAAAAATCTATAGCTTTCAAACAATATCACATTTTTTGAATATAAAACATGTGTCACATTCTATGCTTCACATACTATAGGATTAAAAAAAAACAAAATTGAATTTCATGAAGTTTTGATGAAGTTAAGGTGGTCAAACATGTGAGTTTTTATATTTTTTATAGGTTGTAATAAAAATTCATAATTAATTATTTACATTGAAAATTTTTACAAAAAAACAAGAATCACATCAAGAAATGAGTCTTCTACTTATATCTAAAATCTTATAAAAAAACACTATCATTTTATTATGGTTAGGGTGGTTACACAGGAACCTACTTATTTTTTCCCTAAATTTAAGTACTACTGCAATGAAATTTTAAATTTTCACCAAATAGATTTTTTTTTAAAAATAAACCTAGTATTTTAGAAACTACATTCAATTTTCTACAAATTCTATTCTTACATATTTTTGAAATAATATAGATAACTTATTCAAATTTTTACGTCAACTTGCCTAACTTTGATTTTTCTGATTTTTTCGCCACTTAAGGGCTTGTTTTTTCCATGATGATCCTACACATACCCAAGTCCATTTTATCATGAATTAATCCCATTTCAAGCAAAGGGTCATTCTTTATATGACACATTTAGCCCCCACTTTAGTGAGAGGATGAACTTTCTCACTAAAGTAGACATTCAAGAGAGGTCCTCATACATAGATGTAGGTGACAAAGAATGAAACAGATCAAAGGAGGTGGCCAAGCTACCAAGATCAAAGATCCTAAGTCAAGCCCCCAAGAAAAAAAATCATCCAATGACAAGTAATAAGGGGTGAAAAGGATGGATCAAACTTTGATCATTTGTCTAGCTAGTTTTGGATTAGATCTAGGTTGTCTATTTGAAAAAGAGAATGTGTACTCACTCTGGGGTGATAGAATAGATGATGGTTCGTTGGGTGAGAAGTTCTAAATGTACTCACTTCGAGGCCACATAACTAGTTGTCCATGGGGTGAGAAATCCCAAAAAGGTAAGATACATACGCTAGTTTGTATGCACTCACAAACACAAAGGTGGATATGGAGAAAATTCATGCTACTAGGTGGGCTTCCTACTCAACCATTTCAAAGTTATACAGTCTCCTGATAACTTTAAAAAGGTGCCACAAGAAAATTCTCATGAAAAAAAGAAAAGGTACCACAATCATGCAAGTTGCATTATGCAAGGTGGAAAAAGTGTAAAGTGTAAATGAAGTTCCCTAAGTTGTGAATATATTATTCTTTTATTGGTCCTCTCTTGGAGACATTAGACACAATGTTCCCTAAGTGACTGACCTTGCATGAAGTTGATATTATGTTTGGTTCTTTTGATGTTTGTGTTTTTTGGTTTTCATTGTGGAATGAATTTGATCTAAATGTGCTAGGAAAAAATACAAAAAATAAAGATTGTAAAAGTATAAGTGACATAATGTCTAATTATAATGATGAAATATAAAGAGATAGGATGAAATACAAATGTTCAGATTTCAGACAAAGTAATTTTTTGATTACACTATGTAAAAAGCTGAAAATGAAATGTTGCAAATGCAAAATTTGAATTTGAACAATGCATGAAATGAGCTATTTTATGATAAATATCATGAAATGAATGCTATATAAATTCAACTGAATGATATATACAAGTGAAGGTACCAAACAAAAGCCTAAAAATAATTTTTTGAGTTCTGTAAAATGTTGTTTCGGGGGTCAAAAGGGAATAATTCGCTCAATGTGGCTAATGAGTCCCAATATAGATTTTTTCAAGGATTTTCAGAAATTTGTGACTAATTTAGATGCTTTTTGAGTGCTATGATGCAAACCTAATTGAAAAATGTAGAATTGAAGAACTGTTCAATGATGAAAGATGCAAAAAATGCAACCTATTATGCACTTTTATTCATGCAAAAAATGAAACTCTAGAATGAAACCTAACTAATGCAAAATTCAATGCAAGCAACTCTAGAATAAATAATGGACTCCAAAATAAGAAAAGAGGTAATTCAAACAGTAGGTTCACCAAAATGAAACATAGATTTTTGAGACCCTAATGCTTCTCTTGCACTTCTATATTTTTTCACCTGAAAGGAGAGAGATAGGGCCAAAAATGCTAATGATTCACTCAAATTATGTTGTATGCAATGTTGTCTAGGCTAGATGAAGACAACTAAATGCAATTTATTGATCTAAATGAATGAAAATGAATTTAAAACTAAGATTTATGCCTTGTTTTTAAACATAGTGTGGTTTGCAGAATGTTTGAAAGAATGAACACAAATGCAAATTAAAATAAACAGAAAGTTGTTTCTTAGAATGTGTGCACCTGGAAAATTGTAGATGACTAGAAATCAATTTGGAAAACTAATGAAACTTAAATCTAGGTTGACTAGGACTCATTTGCTACCTTGTGAGAATCAGTCCCAGATCAAGACTTTTCTGCACATAATCTATTTTCTGATATTTGATGACCTAGAAGTACATCTGACTCAAATTTGCACCTTAGGTAGGAATCATTCACCATGCATGGCGAATCAGTCCACTTTCCGATTTTTACAATCTCAAAACTTTTTCCTACACCTTGATAACTATACAACAATTTTTGATGGAAACCCAATTCTAGATGTCAAAAAATTCCTATAAAATAGCTCAAAATTGTTTGTCTAATGGGGGGATTTCCTTGGTCAAACCCCTATTTGGGTAATTAAACCTTGAATAGAGAAAAATCTTCATAAACCCTAGCTTTAGATGTGTTAAAGACTAGGAAAAGTTGAAATGTAACAAAGGTCCTATTCTATTGCTCTAGAACAAGACATACAAGAGTGATAAATATGATGCAAGATATCAACCCTAGAAACCTTACAACACATAAAAAATAGGAATGAAATGACATGCAAGTGTTAAAAAAACATAATGCAAACCTTAATATGAAGATAGAGTGAAAATGGAAGATGGAATCAATAGGAAACCAAGTCCTTAGGTGTGATTTTGTGGCTAGTTGCATTTCCTTACCCTAGATTTTTTCATGATTCACCATAGGCATCCATCATCAACCCTTTACAATAGAAGTGAGTTTCAAGACCTGCAAAATCCCCAAATTTTCTACCCTAAGACTTCAACTTTTGTTAATGAAACTTGTTTTGGAAGACTTAACTTTATGAATTGCTCTTGAGAGATGATAAAAAGATGATAAAAGATGTGTGAAATGACCTAAAATGAGTGTTTATAAGAAAAAAACACCTTATTTTCCCATCAATTAGACCTAAGAGGCCAACATTCATTGAAAATAAAAGTTAAATTTATTAAATTCCCACTTAAATTTGAACTTTCCCTCAAAGGGGACTCATTCACTACCCTTGGCGAACAGGTCCCACTAGAGGGAACTCATTCACCCAAGGTGGTGAATGGGTCAGACTACTACTGTTTGAAGGTGGGTTGTCAGGGTATGATGTAATTAAATGTTGTCTGTCAAGTTTTATGTGATTTCTCAGGTAAAATGGGCCTCTAGATCAAAATTAATGGGTTTAAGGGGCCTATAAATGTTGTTTTGAAGGGGAACTGATATAAAGGGACTCAAAAGTGGGTCCAATTATGTGTGAAATTGTCGCTTTGCTCAATATGGTTTAATTTTCTATGGCACACCTACCTATGCTATTTTAGGATTCCTCTTTTTTCATGATAACCACCATGTCATTTGACCAAATAACCAAGTCACTAAGCTAAAACTCGTCTATCCCCAATTCATTGACTGTGACCAAAAAAGACCACTAATATTGGATTCATTTGAAAATGATGAGGCTCTTTGAGATTTCATGGGACTAAGGAATAATTTTTCATATGGAGATCACAAATCAAATTTCAACATCGAGTTGGATACGCATGCATACTATAGTGAAATGATTGAATCTCTTATTCGTAAAATTGAAAATCTTAGAGGAATGTCTCAATCCTTAAGTGAAAACCACATTATGGCATATTGTTATCCCAAAATAGTAAAAGAAAAGGAGGTATCCAATGGTGAAAACCTCTCTAAGGCACTAAAGGATAAGGGATTAAATCTTCCCATTAGTGCTATTCATCAAGAGAAATTAATAGTCTTAAAAGAGAAGTACAACCTCATAAATGTAGGAACTAAAGAGGCATCACAAATCACCTTCTATGTAGAGTCACTTTTGATTGAGGAACAAGAAAATATGGTAGCATTTCAGAAAAAAAGGAAGGAAAACTTTACATGGACATGTATGTTGATATCCCTGGTCTTGATCTTGAAATAGTCATCTATCATCTAGTAGTGTATCTTGGGGAAAAACCTATGAGACAAAAAATTAAGAAAGATGCACCCACAAATTGCCTTACTCATCAAACTTGAGCTACATAAACTTCTTGATGGGTATGTGCAGGATCATCATGGAAAAAACAAGCCCTTAAGTGGCAAAAAAATAAGAAAAATTAGAGTTAGGCAACTTGACTTAAAAATTTGAGTAAGTTATCTATATTATTTCAAAAATATGTAACAATAGAATTTGTAGAAAACTGAATGTAGTTTCTAAATTACTAGGTTTTTTTTTTTTTTGGTGAAAATTTGAAATTTCAGTCAGTAGTACTTAAATTTTAGGTAAAAATAAGAAGTAGGTGTCCCGACCACCCTAACCACAATAAAATGATAATATATTTTTTATAATATTTTAGATATAAGTAGAGGACTCATGTCCCGATGTGATGCATATTTTTGTAATTTTTTCCAAGTAAATAGTTAATTATGAATGTTTTATTACAAATTTTAAAAGATATAAAAAACTCGTATGCCTAACCACCTTAACTTGGTCAAAACTTCATGAAATTCAATTTTTCTTTTCTTAATCCTATAGTATGCAAAGCATAAAATGTGACACATGTTTTGTATTCAAAAAATGTTATAATGTTTGAAAGCTATGGATGTTTTTGAATTAGTCTATTGATAAGGAATTTAGTCATAATTTGAATAAAAAATGAATAATAATTACTTATTAAATTCAAATTAAATCATATTTTATACTGGTGGAAAGATGAGAATCTCCTTTAAAAACCCTTTTTATTCCATCATTTTTGGGTAAAAAAAAGTTGTCAGCCGCATACCCATCATATTGCCACTTTTTGGCCCATCATGTTCCTCCACATACCCTGATGCAGGATGCATCTAACCCATTGATTATCAAAAATGGGTTTCTAACCTTGTCCTAGTTTCCAAGCCAACTAGTGGCATTAAAATCTGCACCGACTTCAAGGACCTGAATAAAGCATTTCCTAAGGATGATTTCCCCCTTCCATACATAGATATGATTGTAGACATTATAGTAGAGAATGAAAGGTTATTGTTAATGGTTGTATTTTTAGGATACATCTTGATCATGATTGCAAAGGATGACCAACATAAAACAACCTTCACACATGTGCACGGGGCACCTACTATTGGAATATGATTTCGTTCAGGCTAAATAATGTCAGAGCTACATATCAAAGGTTATGACTTTGATCTTTCATGATATGATCCAGAAAACTATAGAGGACTATGTGGATGACATGTTATCCAAATCAGGGAAATTTCAAGACCATATATCAATAACGGGCTCAATTTTTTATAGGCTATAAGAGTATTTAAGGTACATCTTAATCTCAAAAAGTGTCTTTGACATAACTTCAAAAAATCACTCGGGATATATTGTGTCAATGAGAGGAATCGACAAAGATCCCACAAAAGTAGATGCAATCTTAGACATGGAGGCACTATGGACACTAAAACCATTAAGGATTCTACAAGGAAGACTTCAATTAATTAGAAGATTCATAGCACAATTAGATGATAAGACTATCCCATATTCTTATCTACTTCACAAGGGAGTAGCATACAAGTGGGATGAGAACCGTGACAAGGAATTCAACTAGATCAAGGAATTTCTATTAACACCACCTATCCTCATACTACCAATCCTACACAAACCATTGATCCTCTACATTTCAAATACAACTCCTAGTGCTCTTTTTGCTCAACATGATGAAATAGGGAAAGAGAGATATATCTACTACATTAGTAGAAACTTAGTGGGACATGAGATAAACTACATGTTCATTGAGAAGACTCATCTTGTAGTAGTATTTGCATTGTATAAATTTAGGCACTACATGATTCCTCATGAGATTAAGCTCATTGCCAAGATAGATCCCCTAAATTATATGCTTTCTAAGGAAATTTTCATGAGATAGATGACCAAGTGGATGATGATCTTGATAGAGTATCACATTGAGTATGTGGAACTTAAAGCCATCAAATGAAAAGTAATTGTAGATCACTTGGTTGATGCTCCCATATATGTAGAGAACCCACTAGTATCAAAGTTTCTAGATGAGTCAATCTTCCTCCTGAATGTAACAAAACATTGGAAAGTGTACTTTGATGGTTCTTACATGCAACAAGGGTCAGAAGCGGGTCTCCTTTTTTTATCACACCACAAGGGGATTGTATTCTAAATTCATACAAATTGTCCTTCCCTTGTACGAATGACAATGTAAAATATGAAGATCTTGTTATAGGACTTCAAATAGTGGTACAATGGAATATCATGGCATTGAAGGTCTATGGGGATTCATAGCAGGTTATCAATCAATTCAATGATGAATATCAAACTAAGGATGTAAAAATAATCCCATAAAAAATATCGCAGAAGATCCCAAGGAGTTCTTCATTGACATAATATTTGAGAAGATACCAAGAGTAAACAACAGAGTAGTGGATGTTATGGCCACAATTGGATCATTGCTAGATATCTTAAGGAACACCAATAAAAAGGAATTTATTTTAGAGAAAGTTCTTGTACTAAATTTTGAGGTACTAAAATTTGAGTTTGTGTGTGAAGTTGTTGGTCTTAGTGATGCCTTCTACCATGATATATTCTTCTACATAAAAGTAGGATTCCTCCCCATTGACATCACCTTTTTACCATAGTATTCTTCAAAATTATTTACAACAATTTGTTATCCCTCCTAGTGTACAACCAAATGATGTAGCAACTATGATTGAGAATACAAATTTACCTAATTTGGACATTTTATTTCATCAAAGTGAATTACCCCCTTTGGAAATGCAAAAAATTGATGCTTTGATGATAGTGGATAGTATTAAGAATTGTAGTACGAATTTTGAAATTAAATGTACCCTTGATGATGATGGTTTTATACTTAATGTTTGTAGTGTAAACCTTTTGGATAAACTTAGAGTTGAAAAGACTAAAATTCAAACAAATGAGTTGTCTATTCATGGTTTTGATAATCTGGGAAAACAACCACTTGGTGTGATAACTATTTAATAGGAAAAGGGGTGGTATTTCATCAAAATAAATTGATCAAAATGATGAGCCACAAATTCTCACTATAAAACATGCAATTATGTGCAAGATATGATGTAAATAATAATATTAAATCAATACTAACTATTATAGCAACTATGAGGGAAGTTTTTAGAAGCCAAAATGATGTGTACCTTGTTGCAAGGATATTTTTAGGTCACAAAGGACTCATTCCTTTAGTGGCGAATGGGTCCCTATTAGGGTTTCTGAAACTGAGATATGGGTTTTGTTCCTTGATGTTTGCACTCTCAAATTCTCAATGATCAGCTCCTAAAAACCTAAAAAAAACTTTCTAGCCTTGTTTTTGTGTTCTTGCAATGTGAATTCAAATTTGGAAACTTGGAAACTTTGACAATTTTTCTCCAAACTTGTTCTCCACTTTGTCTTCAACCTATAAATCTGTAAACACACATTCAAGAGGAGAAAAAATTGTTGATTGTTAGTGAATAGGGGTTTTCCTAAGTCAAAACTTGTTTAGTTAATTAAACCAAATGATGAAATAGTGAAATAAGGACATGAAATATGAAATTTGAAATCATGATATCTTATAAGTTTTCTTGGAGTGTAAATCTACAAACTAACATGGAGTGTCCATGAAGAGTGTAGATCTTGATCTCAAATTAGATGTGAAATAAATCTTGCAAATAGATCCTTAATGCTACAACAACAATCTTAGCTCAACAACATGCTTGAATGCACTAAGCCTTTGACATGATGAAATATTCACTAATCTTCCTTTGAATGCCTTTGAAATTCTCTTGAAGTTCTCTTGTGAATGTGCTATTTATTGCTTGTAAGTATTAGGATTTCTTGTTAGATATTTTGTGATGAAAATACGTGAATTAACCTTATATTTATAATAAATCTAAGAATTAACCACAAAATTCAAATAATTCAACCCAACATCAGATCTAGGATTGAAAATAATTAGAATCTTGCCACAATTAAATCCAAAAAGGGGTGTCCTATGTGAGGAGGACCCATTCGTCACCAAAGGAAAATGGGTTCTAACACAACTATCTAGGACCATGCTTTAGGAGGATGAAATAACATCAAGAAACCATTTCAAAAATTCTAAGAAAGGGGTGTCCTATGTGAAGAGGACCCATTCGCCACTAAAGGTGAATAGGTCCTAGCATCATTTTCTAGGACCTCAAATTTTCCAAATCAAATTTCATACAATATCATTGTTGGGTGTCAGGATAGATCCTTCAGAAAGTGTAATTAACAAGGCTTAAATTTCAATAAAAAGGGCAATTTAAGCTCAATTAACCATAATTGATTAATGAAACCCTATATAAGTGTGAAAGCGTAATAAAAACACTTTACAATACCCTATGCAAGATACAATTAAGTGTCCATTTTGGTTAAAATGGCCCTAGACCTAGTGTGAATGTGTACAACACATTGCAACCCTAAAACAAGGCATTATTAGGTTAATTTTATATCATTTTTTCCCATATTAAATGTGAAAAAGGGTTACTTTTTAATACACTACATTTTTACCCCACTTTAGTGATATTTTCCTCCCATGAAAAACTCATAGTAAAGTAGACATTAAATAAACTTAAGTATGCATCAATAACAAAGATACATAGTCATACCCTATCAAAGGCCAAGGAAAAATAGAGAAGAAAAAAGGATCAAGAGCAATTGTTCTAACATGATGTGGAATGGGGTTGCTTTTCCATGACATACATTGCTCACAATGTGGTAGTGGAACCTTATTATATCAACTAGGTGAGTTGTCCCAATCATGTGTGCTTTCTCTATGGTAGTGGAATCTCAGTCCCTCCACTAGGTAAGTTATTCCAACATGTGTGCTCACTTTGGGTAGGGGACCCTTAGTCTATCCACTAGGTGAGTTGTCCTAATCATGTGTGCTCACTCTAGGGTAATGGAACTGTTGACACCAAAATTTGATGAGGTAACAGTGCCTTATGGGAAACTCAGTTCAAGGGGGACCCTTTGCACCAAACTGAGTGACCTCCGAGTTTTAAAGAAGTCGGCTTCTTCTATAATGGGTTTTTGGAAAGGGAAAAGGAAGCAGATATAA
Source organism: Sequoia sempervirens (assembly GCA_007258455.2). Taxonomy (NCBI): domain Eukaryota; kingdom Viridiplantae; phylum Streptophyta; class Pinopsida; order Cupressales; family Cupressaceae; genus Sequoia; species Sequoia sempervirens. Next base: position 342,877,908 of record VDFB02000017.1, read on the forward strand.
TAAAGCAATTTTAAATCTAAGGCGATGCGCCAAAGATTTCTGATAGGCACGATAAATCATAGAATTAAGGGCCTGAATGTTATTGCTATGTTCCAAAACATCAGAAACTTAAAGCTATAGCATAAACAATTCATTTAATTGACATAAAAGTATCGCATACATTCTCACTACTAAGAAGAGTCATTAAGACATGGTTTAGGTAAGCAAGTTTGTATTCAATGCATAGAAGTCCCTTCAAATGAAATGCTTAAGACAATAAGAAGCACAGTTTAGAGTTTAAACAAAACATGAAAACAAAAAGGCCGAATAATAGGCACAGTCTGAAAGTTTCTTGTGAATAAACATGCAAAAGAGGCCTGGTGTCTCTTGCTAAAAACCAGTATTCTTTCTAAAATCTTGGACCCTTCTCTCCTTGACAGAGAGAGTATATATAGCTGGAGAAAAATTCCCACCGCTTTGGAAGCTGTAACAGAAAAGATTCCCAATCTCTTGCAATGATGCTCGAATCAGAACATTCCCAATGCTGTTATAACAACAACCAGTTAGAACCTAGCATCCAGTTGATTGGTTGCAGGCGTGCCCTTTGTAATGATGGTAACGGTTCGAACCAAGCCTCGAGGCGACAAGTGCCATCTACCGCCTCAGAGAACTATGACGACCAGCGCCTGATAACACAAACTCGCTTTGCCAGCCCATAGCCTGCTTCGATGAATAGTGAAAGGCACGCAGCAACACGTCGCAGCCCGAATGAGAACTCCTCCTTTAGCCGCCAAAAGATTGCGAAGAAGCGACATGTGTTTGAAGGGTCAAATGCTATGCTGAGATGGGGAGAAAGCTGTGTGAGCTAGATCCGAAAGACGCTTGGCAGCATTTCAGAACCTATTGCATTTTACCTCGTTGCTGTATTAAAAAGGCTGTGAAATGCTGCCATGTGGCTGAAGGTAGGGCCCTCCATGAAATAAAGAAGGCCAGCAAAAATGTTTCGCAGCCGGCAACTACATATTTTATCCCCGCAAGGAAAGCTTACGGTACACCGCCACATATCGAGATGTGGGCCCCTCTGACAATCTTAGGAGTGATAGACCCTTGTGGAAGGCATAGCGACCCGAAGAGAATATAAAGTAACAAAATTAAAATCCCCATGGGCGAGACATGTGGACGCTCAGCGCAACATTTCAGGACCCGAAAGGGAAGCCACTAGCCCAAGTTGTGAAGTGAGAAATGCGCAAAGGGGAAGATCAAAATCTGTCGGGAAGGCAAACAACTTGGAGACGCACAGGCTGGCACACGAATATCAACAAAAGGAACCCGAAGGGAGCTTTTGAATCTTATTTTAACAGCTTTTGACAACTATCAGGGGCGTTTCGGATAGGGAATGGAGAACCCAAAAACTCTCTGGTTCTACAGACCAGAGCCTTCATCTATAGGGCAAACAAAATCATTAGAGTTTGGAAAGTGTAGCCTGCAAAGGCGACTATTCACTTTCAAATGGCTTTGTCATGCTGCATAAATTCTCTTGTGCTCCGCGGAGATCAATAGCTTCCTTGTGAGGCAGCACCTCTGGCAGGCCAGCGCCTGCTTGGATATGGAAAAGTAGCTGAGAGAGTGGATGAATGACCGCCTCGATATCTACTGCCATTGGGGGGCTGCCAAATTCTTTGAACGCCTCCAGATCATTCTCTTTCTATTGAATAACCTCTGTAATCTGTGCAGCCGTGGCAATAGTGCCATCCTCAAGGAACGGAGATGGAAATCCCAATTTTCCCAAGTCAGAGAAACTTCCCCGAATACCATCTAGTGCCTTGTTTAGAAAAGCCGCCACTGCCTTAGTACGCTGGAAAGCGAAGTGGCAATGAATGAATTTGTTTGCCGTTTGAGCAGTGGTGTCCTGATCATCGATACCCACCCTGGCAAGGATCTCGTCTGAGACAGAGTATAGCTTATTTAGCAAGTCCCTTGCCTCATGAACCTTTTCCAGGATGAAACGAGGGAACTACTCCATTGCGTCGTGGGCCTCCTGATTGAGTCTTAATGCCTTGTCGATGAACCGGAGGATAGGCTACAGATTTAGGCAGAAGGTTTTGATTTTCTCCCAGTGAGAAATGTACAATTGCCTGATCAGTGGAATGATATTGGGTTGGGCAGGGGCAGGTAACACAGAGGTTTTTAGCGAAGAAATTTCCACTTCCCTTGAAATCAGGGCCTCAGCCAATTCAGCCTTCTTCTTTTTCTCGGCCGCCAACTGCTCTGCATAGCTGTTCATTTCTTTATTCTAAGTTTGTTTAGCTTGGGATTGGTTAGCCGATTTCTCTTCTAACGAAGATTTTGTCTCTCGGAGTTCACCTTCTAGCTTAGTCTTTACCTCCCAGAGCTCTTCTCCTAGTTTAGTCCTTAGACCATTGAATTCGGCCTCTTTCTCTCGCGCCTTTTGCTGATACTGTTCATGTAGGCGCTCCACCTCCTTACCTTTCTCTACCATCTTTTGACTATACTCAAGGTGGAAACGTTCAAGCTCCCCTTCCATCGACCGTAGGCTCTATTGCGATGCTTGGTTTTGGTCCTGCAATTCTTTTAATAAGCCTGGGTCAGAAACTTGGGTCTTCACAATTTCGCCCTGAAGCCTATTTCTCTCATTTTCTGCTGTTAGTGCCCTTTCTGTCATTCGAGCGATATCCGCCTCTAAGAATTTTTCTTTTTCCTCTAGAAAGCTCACCCTGTCCTTGGCTGCCTTGAGCTATTCATCCTTCTTCTTTAACTGGCGACCGGTTTTGAGGAAGTCAGAAGTTACCACCCGTTGTGTCTCCTCCATGATTTTGACTTTATCTTGTGGCCGGGCTACCTTCATGTCAAGTCCGACAGCATAAATCTCATAGTCCTCGGGTTGCATTTCTCCTTGGGGCTTGTTTATCCTCGGGTACATAGTTGCAAATTTCAACTCTTGGCAGGCTTCGTCATACGAAGCCTGTACTCTCAGCTCGGCAGGGGCATTGTCATCCTTCGCTTTACGCCGCCTCATTCTATTTGTGCGCGCCTCCTTTCCATAATCTATCTGTGCTATGAACTCAGCTGGTGATGAAACCAGCCCACCTACAAAAGGGACACCAGAAGGCAGGGCATAGGGATAGGTGACTTTCATAGGTGCACACATTTGCTTTTTCTGGAGGGTAACCATTTGCGGGGAAAAGTGTGGCACATTCCACAGCCTGGTCTGAGGATTTTTAGTAGGGCTAAACATTTGCAGCGACTGAATTGGGGGTTCAATTGTAAGGCCCATTGGACGAGGGAATGGAATTGCTGCCTGTGTATCAGCCTGTTGCGATGGGAAGGGATCTGTAAGCATCTCAGAAAAAGAGTGGGGGCCAATAAGAGGAATATTTTCTGAAAGTGAGGTGAGGAAAGTCTGGGCAGCAGCAGCAGGCGTAAACATGTTTGGAGGAGTAATTATAAATGGTTGGACTTGTGAATACTGGGCAAATCCAACGAAATAGGCTGGACCAGAAGCAGAAGGTGGAGGGCTCAGACTAATGGCAGGAGTTGTGGACAGAGCAGGGGCGGATGCGAAAGAATGAGATGTAAGAGAGAAAGGAATGAAAAGTACCTGCTGACTGGTCGACGGTGGCTCCGGGATCGTTTGGGACTCGCCAGTAAACTCCGGCATTTGACTAGTATCGGGTGCTTCTCCTCCGACGGGTTCATGTGAAACCGACCCAATAACATTTTCAGTGCGTTGCCTTTTCGCGGGCGGACGCTCACTAGCTTCGGCAGTCGGACCCTTTTGCTGAGGCATTAATCTGACTGGTTTAGTGGCCCATGTGCATGTAAGCGAGCCCTTTGATATGTTAAAGCACACATTAGTGCCCACATAGGCGGCATGCTCAGAGGCATCGTCTCCCTGCGTTGATACTGTCGTTTCTTCCTCCTACCCCTCAGATCCCTCTGCTTCACTTCTATTAGCACTAGAGATCGGGCTGGGATGGCCTTCATCCCACCATCTTTCAAATTTCTGATCCTCCTTCACTTGATTATAAGGAGCCTTCAACTGTGCTATTTCCTGTTTCATCGCCCCATTCCTCGTCCACTTTTAATTTGTTATACATGGTGAGCTCCATCGGAAGGTTGTCCCTGGCCACAGCCACTGGAAAGTAGAACTTGTGCCATGGGCCCCTGGTATCCGGCGTAGGGACTTGTGCTAACTCAATAAAATTTTCATCTTTATCAGTTTGGCAATTACGCCGCTTCTCCCAGTATGGTCGGGGAACATGTGTAACATTCATGTGTAACTTGGGTAGATCATTGAAAGGGTTGTAATCCCACTTATCATTTACTAGTACCAACCGTAGCTGTGCCAGTTTGTGCTCTAGCAACTTGTGCGATTATTTTTTAACAAGTGTTATTGATTTGAAACTCTTCGGGCAAGTGAAGAATCCCTTCTTCTTGACACTATCGTGGCTACAGAACATGAAATCAATGATGCACACCTTCCGGAAAACCTCCAGCGTGAGCACTCTATCGGTGATGCAGGCCGGGAGCAGGAAAGGCTTACTAATAAAGCTCCGCATTCAAAGGATTATGAAATCCTTGCCCAAGAACCAGTCACAAGCAGGGTTGTAGCTTTGCAGAAATCCAATCTGCTCAGTATTAAGCTGGACAATATCACCCTCTCCGATCAAATCATTCAGGATTGTGGCTATGAAATAGTTCGCAAATGCATAATAGTCATATGTTGCGGAAAGGTAGGGTGTCCATGTAGACACCGGCTTGCTTTTGTTCTGCTCATCAAAAATTGATAGAGGGACAAATCAGGCAAAGAAATCTGGATTCTGGTGCAGGAACATGTGGACCAGGTAGGAAAGAAATTGAAATTTCTTCTCCACCTAATAATTCTCTATTTGCTGTATCATTTCTTCAACCATGAACTAAGAAAAATCATACCAGAAATGTTCACGCTATTTGCGAAACTGCATCGCAGGGCCTAGCTGAAAAGCCTCAATCTTTTCATCGGAGTCTCGGCCGCAAACAAATGCTAGCATGGAGATGAGGTCCTGGAGGTCATCACGGAATGAACCACGCGATAATGGGATACTCAGTGCCTTAGCGGAGGTAACACTCTTCTTATTAGTTTCTTCTAGCAAGAACTCGGAGCTGGTTTTCATCTTTTTCCATATTTTTTCCCCTTTGCTTGGGCAGAAATTCTCGATATTCTCCTTTCTCCTTTTGGGATCAGGGATACATAACATATGGCAGATGGCCTCTGGGCTGATCTGAACCCTTAAATTGCGACCTTCAATGCAATGGGTATCTGGGTTGTAGCATTGAACAGCCGCATCGACCACCATCGGGTAATAGTGCACTAGTGGGACCATGTATTGTGGAAGACCACTAAGCCAGACTCTGTTTGCCATGGCTTGGTCTGCCTTTGACGCTGATAACCTTGCTCAAGCTGCCTCTCTAAGAGATTTAGGGTTCTTAGCAAGCTTTGGGTCGTAGATATTAGCCCACTTTTCCATAACCTTTTTCGGGTTATTCCACTCTTTCGGTCTCTCTAGCTCCTCTGTGTTTGCTCTTCTTCTCTTCGTAGGTATACCTAGAGTTGCATATGCTACATCATCAAACACGTATACCTCATTCGAGGAATGAATAGCCAAAAATAGGTCCTGGCTGATCTCTTCTTGTATCGGCTGAGCTGAAGATTCTGACATCTTTCTTTCGTTGCAGAACTTGTAAGCTTCTTGGCTTGTGAATACATTGCGCTGGATATCCAGACAGAAAACACTTTGCACCTTCCTTAGCTTTTGTGAAAATACTTGGAAATACCAAGCGTTTTCATGCAATAATAACAACTTTCCAAAGGTGGTAGGTGAAAGCAGGCATTTTGCAGTTAATTTGGCATGTACCATTAACCTGGTAACTTCATGCAAGACAAACTAATTGCTACTCTGAGGTAGCCGGATTTCACCATTGCTTTCAAAAGCTCGTGTGATACGCCCTAATCTCCTTAGAAAATGAGCCTGCAACTGGCTTTCTCACCTTGCGTTAGCATGTACTAGCATTTAATATCTGGCCGGAATGATTACGCTAAGAAAATGATCATGGCCTGAAAAGATACGAGGATCGCCTTGGGTTCCGGGATGAGTTTGAGATATGACACAATTGCATACGACCATACGTCCCTTCACCAACAAGTGCCACCTTTTTAATGCTTACTTAATTAACTTCATTTAATTAAGCACGCCTAGAGCCGTGCTATCGTGCATGTATCAGCCCAAAACGTGAGCAAACGCAGACTCGGCCTTTGAGATTGCAGCCAGTATACATCACGTTTCTTACAGGCAGATTGGCATATGTCTTTTCAATTTTTCTATAAATAGCCCAGTGGAAAGCAAGCAAACATACTTAGCTTTTTGGAGTGATAGGTCAGTAGCAGATTGCTTTGCAAGTATTTTCATAGGTTAGGTGGTGAGCCGACTCGGCGTTATTTCAGCAGTCTTAGGGATAGTGTCAGGGGAAATGGATACCCCAATTCGTCTCACCTCATTCAAATCACAGACGGCGTTTGTAGGTGAGATCTCCACCAGAAGGCTCAAAAGAATGACGAAGAACAAGCACTCTCTTGCTCTGGTAGCCATGAAGTGGGTCCTAGGCAAGGACTGCGTTGAATATGAAGACAAGTATAGGGTGAACACCGATGTGTGTTCGTACTTTGTAGCGTCCATGCTGGACATCTGTGTCCCCTTATCTTGAAGCTGGTCAAAAAGATCTTCCCGAAGAAGTACCTGAATGGGCTCTGCGAGGTTGTTACACACGCCGCGTATGGGATATGTCTACCATCAGCCAACAACCTATGTCGCTTTATTGAAGAAGAAGCTGTTGTGGCTTGGCTACAATTCTTTAGCAGATTTCGCCTACAAACCCATGGCCAGCATCAGCAAAGGGTTACCCAAGCCCTACACTTCATGTTCAGGAGTTACAACGTGATACCCTTCTACGATGTAGAATGGTATACCAACTTCAGGGACCTGGTGTATCCACCACCAACTACGGCCTTGTTGAATGATGTTGCCAGTGTTGCCGAGGAGCCTGTGGACGAGGAAGAGGTGAACGCTGCAGTGAATGCGTTGGTTGCTTCCAGCCATTCATGTGGATAGATAAACCCCTTGCCTTCCTGCCTGATGATATAACATACTTGTTTTAGATAAGCCTGATAAAAGGCCGTTGTATATATAGTATGTTCTAATACTTGTACATTTTGAAAAATTGGCATTCATGCCATTTTGTAACCCAGGAACATATATATATAAATATATATGTCTCTTTTTTTAAAGAAAACTATGCTCCCTTTGCTTCTGTGTTTAATTTTTCTGGGTTTGCAAATCTTTCGTGTTTTTTCTCCGTTTATGAGTATATTTTGTATTTAAGAAATTCTGGTGTTTTACCCGCTAATGATGATGAGCAAATGCGTAACAAGACAACTGACTAGCAAAAGAATAGGCCAAAAACAGGAAAGGAAATAAAAAGTGTTATTTACAATTGTACAGGGTAGAGCTTTTTGCCTAATGGAATAACTTCAGATGAATCCCATTGATGGGGATTCCTAACGGCTCCTATTCCATGTTTTCCAGCTCAAAAGCGTTGTGTTGCATGCACCGAATGATTTTGAAGGGTCCCTCCCATAGGCTATCAAACTTACCGTACTGACCTGGCTTTGCGGCCCTGCTGTCATATTTCAGCACTAAGTCTCCACTTTTTAGGCCTTGGTTGGAAGCCTTTTTGTCAAACCACCGTTTGACCACCTGTTGATGGTTTGTCATCGCTATTAGGGAGTTCTCCCTTTTTTCTTGTACTTCCAGTAGTTCAGCAAGCCGAACCTCCATGGCATCATTTTGTTCTATCTCAAGAGATTTCAATAACTGTATCACCGGGATCTCCATAGAGATAGGTAACAACGCCTCTTTCCCATATACTAGCTCATAGGGTGAAGTCTTGAGGACTTGTTTAGGAGTTATGCGGTTAGCCCAGAGTGATTTTTCAGAGATTTTTATGCCATTCCCTCTGGTGTTTTGAGCCAACCTATTTGAGGAGTCAGACTAAACTTTTGTTTGTCGACTCGACTAGGCCATTTCCCTGTGGATAATAGTTTGATGATGTTTTAAGGAATATGCCATTTTTTAATGCAAAGTGACATACCTTTGTGCCTACAAATGCTCTAGCATTGTCCGAAATGATTGTCTTCGGAGGGCCGAACCTCGTGACCAGAGCCTCGAGGAAGTCCACAATCTCTGCTTCCGTCACCTCCTTAAGGGGAACAGCCTCCGCCCGCCTTGTGAAGTAGTCTGTAGCTGTTAAAATTCATTTATGTCCGGAGCTAGAAACCAGGTTGATCATTCCAATAAAGTCCAGGCCCCATTGCGCAAATGGTTCATCCGCCACAATAGGTTTGAGGGGCATTGCTGAATTCTTCCTTCTATCGGAGAAGAACTGACATTTTTTACAAGCTTTTACCAGAGAGTAGCAATCATTGAAAAGTGTAGGCCAGTAATATCCAGCCCGTAGGACCTTGATGGCGGTAGTTTTAGCGGAGAAATGTCCACCTTCGTCGCTATTGTGAAATGCGTCGAGGATCCTTTGCGCCTCCCCTGAAGTAACGCATCGTAGGAGCACACCATTAAAATTCCTTTTGAAAATAATTCCTTCTATCAGCATGTATCCGCAATTCTGAAGGCGGTAATACCTTCTTTTTTGGGATGAGAGGCCTGGCGGATACTTTCTGGTTCGCATGAAGTTTGTTCTATCTTTCAGCCAATCATCCTCCGATCCCGATCCATTTATCAGGACAAGCTCTTGCTGTTCCTCTTTAGCAGGCATTTCCTCGTCCTGTGCCATATACTCACACAGTCCTCTGCCTTTGACAGTCTTGGTAGGTCTGACCTCGATGTCATACTCTAGGATCTTGGTGATCCAATTAGCCCTTTTTTTTGTGATCTCTCCCTCCATGATGTATTCCCGCACACTAGAATGTGCGACATATATCAGAACTTTGTTGCAGGAAATTAGATGGCGGAACTTTTTAAGTCCCTTTACTATTTCGAAAGCCTGTCTTTCAATGAAGTTATAATTCGCCTCATATTCCTTTAAGGTTTGGGAATAGAACGCAACTAGATGCTCTCCCTTTCCTTCTCTATCCTTTTGAGTCAGAACAGTAGCGATACTGGACTTACTACTGAAAGCATACATTATAAAATCTTTGTGTTGATCTGGATTGATTAACACTGGGGCTAAGGAGATCGCTTCCTTGACCTTTTCAAATGCCTCCCGAGCCTCTGTTGTCCACTTGAAAGCTTGATCCTTTTTCAGCATTAGGGTGATCGGCCTAATTATTCCCACAAAATCAGAAATAAATTTGCTGACGAAATTTACTTTGCCTAGAAAAGACTAGACACCTTTCTTATTTACTGGAAGGGGAAGCTCCCTTATATCCCTTACTCGTTCGGGGTCAATAGAAATTCCTTCCTTAGACACAACATGCCCTAAGATTTTACCCTGAGGTACTCCGAATACACATTTCTTTGGATTTAGGGAAATCCTGAACTCCTGGCACTTTTGAAAAACCAACTCCAGATGATCGAAATGATCATCTTTAGATTTAGAAAACACAGTAAGGTCATCCAAATAGATTAGGATAAAGTTATTGATCAGTTCGCTAAATGCGATGTCCATAGCTCTCTGGAAAGTTGCCCCTGCATTAGATAAACCAAAAGGCATTTTATCATATGCAAATGTCCCCCACTTGGTGGTGAATGTAGTCTTGTGCTAATCTTCTTCTTTTACTCGGATCTGGTTATAGCCAGAGAAGCCATCTAGTAGAGAGAACATTTCCGATCCTGCGACAGTTTGGAGGATTAATTCCATAGAAGGCAACGGATAGTGGTCTTTTAGAGATGCTCTGTTTAGGTCTCGAAAGTCCACACATAAGCGGATATCACCATTCTTCTTTCAGACTGGCACCAGGTTTGATACCCAAGTACTATGTTTGATTGGGAAGACAATGCGTGACTCAATGAGCTTGGTTAGCTCTTGTGCCATCAAAGCCTCAACTTTAGAGTTGACTGGCCGCTGCTTCTGTCGGACTAGTTTAACACCTTCTGTTAGCTCAATAGTATGTTGGATGATGCCAGGATCATAACCTTCCAGATCATCGTAAGACCAGGCCACAACTCCATATTTTCTACAGAAACTGATAAGTGTCTCTCTTTCTTGCTGTGAGACATCTTTTTCGACTCTGAGATTTTTTCCGTCGGAAACCCGAAGATTTTCATAATCGCTTTTGTCTGCCACGAATTTCTATTTATCATTTCGGGCGTCACTACAATCAAATTTTTTTTCGAGAGTAACCAATCCTTTCGGAAGCTTATTTGACTTTAGCTGCATAATTTGTCCTTCGTAGGCCTCGTCGATCTTTGGTTGGAGTTGATCAACAAATTCCCCTGAGTGTTGCATAAATGAGGCGATGTGTTCATCGCTCTCAAAGACTTGCCAACTTTGGTCATTGTCGGGTATTGCTAGTCGAACAAGCACTCGCACTGAATATTTGTTCTGAAGCAAGTCAGAGACAGGATCAAACTGAGCACTGATTACCGCCATGTGATCTGCATCGCCATTCTGTGCTCGGGGAATGGTCAGGATGTTGAAGGCTTCAAAACTTTCTACAAGGTCCCAGATTCGATGCCGATAGGATCTCATGCAGATATTCTTTGCTATAGAAATTCCTCAGACCTGATTAACTACTAGTTCGGAATCTCCGAACACAATCAATTGCTTGATACCCATTCGTTTTGCTAGGCTTAGGCCTTGGACTAGCCCTTCATATTCAGCCTCGTTATTTGAACAGGCGAATTGGAATTGGAAAGACCTCAACAACTTTTCATTCTGTGGGGATATTAGACATACCCCTGCTCCAGCTGCAACTTTGCTCCTTGCTCCGTCAAAATATAATGTCCACAGCTCACTTGCTTGGTCATTGTCGGGTTCTTTGATGACCTTTGGAAGAACTTGGTCTTCATCATAGATCACATATATGCCTAATCTGGTAGCATGATAATTTCCGAAAGGATCATTGTTTATATGTTCACTCAACAGAGCATCTTCCTTATCACTTCGGTCTCCGCTCACTTCCTCCTCTTCTAGCAGTTCGACATTGTACATGTCCTACTTGGTGATGGAGGTATGTGTGGCTTCAAAGTTAATCAGGGCCTCATTCGCCACATGTTCAGAATGCAGAGCCTCCGATTCTATCTTCATCTTTGCGCCATGTTTGGTCCTAAGTATTAGATGTGACCAATCTAAAGACAAATATCTGCCCACCTTCGAAGTAAACTCTCAAGAAAGACAAAGACCAAACATTGGTGGAACATCTATGATCACTGTATCTTGCGGGACCGTGATACTTGGACAGGAAAATAGAGTTAGTGGAAGTGCTTTGATGACACCCACAGTATCTACCTTATTTCCATCTAGCTACATCACCCCTTTCTTCATTGGTTCGTAGCTGAGTCCCAAGGCTTCGGCTATCAGTTTTGGCATAACTGTTGTACTAGCGCCAGAGTCAATCATAGCATTATGTAATAGCTTTTCCCCTACAATGAGGGTCAAGAAGAAGGGTTGAGGTTTTGGCCTACCTCCGCCTTCTGTATGGGTTTCCTTTGCTTTGTTTGTAACAACCTTAGCCTGTGGCATTTGATAAACCGCCTCGGTACTGGCCGAAGGCTCAGTTAGTGCTGGGTCCATCTGTTGCTGAAGTGCCTTTTGGAGTATAGTTTTCTGTTCCGGGATAGCTAGAATGTCCCATAAAGACACATTAGCGGGTGATTTCTTCAACTGCTCCACCACATTAAAAGGTGAGGAGCTCAGAGATTTCTGCTCCTTTGCTTTTGTTATAATGATTTCCTTCCGCAGTTGAGAAGACAAAGAGACGGTCGGTGCGCCAGGAATTTGATCTGAAACATCTTTGCATTGCGGGTTGTTTGAAAGTGAGACAACGGGCTCACCGGTGTATCTCCTCTTGGAGAGTGTGTTATAGTCAGATTGTACCCGCGGCGTTTCGGCTGTAGGCGAGTCATTTGCAAACACCATTTCCTCGTCTTCCATCCATGAGAAGAGCGCATGATCAGGGACAATATCAGACTCTTGCTCTAAGGACATTCCCTATATTTGCCCAGTAAGGACCGTGTTCTACATTGCCTAGGCGTATATGTATTCTCCATTCTTTGTCGCAACACCTTGACTACGTTTCTTTTCTATCCTTTGTTGTAAGTTGCCACACGGACAATTTCAGGGCATATGTGCATCATTGCAAGGGAAGCACCATGGATTGATGTCATCAATAAGATTGTTCTGTCCCACAGTCAATTCTCTACTAGAACTTGGCGACGCACCTGCCAGCGGTGTAGGCACTGGAACGATTTGGTTTATACCTGCTGCTGGTGAATTAGTGCGAGGCACATTCTGATATTGATTTTGATGATAGGTAGGTCACCCACCTTGATAGTTCTGATATGCAGGTCGTGGAGGAATTGCTTGGTTCCGCTTGAGAGTTGTTATATCGTTCACAATAGTCTGCAACATCTCCTTGAGGTCACCCATCTCATCTTTGGGAGGACCTGATGTAGAGGCCAAATTTTTAGGAGCGGCTGTATACGAGTACACTAATTGGGGAGTTGTTGGCGCATTGGTCAATGCAACCTCTTGTGCTACGTTTGATATCTCAGGAAATATCGGCATAACAGGTCGAGGAGGTAATTTCCCGCAGTCTATCAAGTGATTCTCTGCTTTGATAGCGGTGGCATATGCATCTGGTAAAGTGGCTCCTCCCAAAGACTTGATCATCATAGAAATGTCAGGATTGATGGACTTTAGATAAAACATGAACGCTAGTTCTGGAGTCGGGCAGATAGTTACAGGAATCCTCCGCCAACTTGAGTGAAATCGGGCATTGAAGTCCATCAGAGCCTCCTGAGGTGCTCGTTTGATGACGGATAACTGATAATATAGCGAAGAACGATCTCCATCATTTGAAAACCTTTCATAGAATGGATCTCTGAGGTCATCCCAAGTGCGAATGGTATTAGGAGTCAATGTTCAGTACCAATCTAGAGCTTTGCCTTTGAAGGACGCAGCAAGGAGCCTCAGGGCTACATTCTATGCTGTGATACCGTGTACTAGACATACATCTGCTACATCCTGCAAATGCTCTGTTGGAGTTTTTGTGTTATCTCTGGCAAATTTAGGAAGAGCTTTCAGGGCCAAAACCGGGATAGCGCCCCAAACGGCAGGCGCTACCAGAGCTACCAGGGGACTTCCAGCATCCCATGCCACATAATTTCTGTTCGTGGCCGGCAACATGGTGAGAGAAAAGGGTGGCGGGAATGAAACGGTTGCTAACTGATTTGCGGCTTATACTGCCCCTAATGGAGGCACTAGTAAACCTGGGTTATTTTCAGTTTGGGATCTAGTTACAAGCCGATGGCTCATACACCCCTCTTTAAGACAATTTCATTAGTTCAGGTCCCACTAGGCGTGCTAGAAAAAGGGTAAAACTATTGACGCCAAAATTTGACGAGGTAACAGTGCCTTATGGGAAACTCAGTTCAAGGGGGACCCTTTGTGCCGAACTGAGTGACCTCTGGGTTTTAAAGAAGCCGACTTCTTCTATAATGGGTTTTTGGAAAGGGAAAAGGAAGAATATATAATAAAGCAATTTTAAATCTAAGGCAATGCGCCAAAGCTTTCTGATAGGCATGATAAATCATAGAATTAAGGCCCTGAATGTTATTGCTATGTTCCAAAACATCAGAAACTTAAAGCTATAGCATAAACAATTCATTTAATTGACATAAAAGTATCGCATACATTCTCACTGCTAAGAAGAGTCATTAAGACATGGTTTAGGTAAGCAAGTTTGTATTCAATGCATAGAAGTCCCTTCAAATGAAATGCTTAAGACAATAAGAAGCATAGTTTACAGTTTAAACAAAACATGAGAACAGAAAGGCCGAACAATAGGCACAGTTTGAAAGTTTCTTGTGAATAAACATGCAAAAGAGGCCTGGTGTCTCTTGCTAAAAACCAGTATTCTTTCTAAAATCTTGGACCCTTCTCTCCTTGACAGAGAGAGTATATATAGCTGGAGAAAAATTCCCACCGCTTTGGAAGCTGTAACAGAAAAGATTCCCAATCTCTTGCAATGATGCCCGAATCAGAACATTCCCAATGTCGTTATAACAGCAACCAGTTAGAACTTAGCATCCAGTTGATTGGTTGCAGGCGTGCCCTTTGTAATGATGGTAGCGGTTCGAACCAAGCCTCGAGGCGACAAGTGCCATCTACCACCTCAGAGAACTATGATGACCAATGCCTGAGAACACAAACCCGCTTTGCCAGCCCACAGCCTACTTTGATGATCAGTGAAAGGCACGTGGCAGCACGTCGCGGCCCGAATGAGAACTCCTCCTTTAGCTGCCGAAAGATTGCGAAGAAGCGACACGTGTTCGAAGGGTCAAATGCTATGCTGAGGTGGGGAGAAAGCTGTGTGAGCTAGATTCGAAAGATGCTTGGCAGCGTTTTGGAGCCCGTTGTGTTTTACCTCCTTGCTATATTAAAAAGGTTGCAAAATGCTGCCATGTGGCTGAAGGTAGGGCCTGCCATGAAATAAAGAAGACCAGCAGAAATGTTTCGTAGCCGGTAGCTGCATATTTTATCCCCGCAAGGAAAGCTTATGATACGCCGCCACGTATCGAGATGTGGGCCCCTCTGACAATCTTAGGAGTGCTGGACCGTTGTGGAAGGAATAGCGACCCGAAGAGAATATAAAGCAACAAAATAAAAATCCCCGTGGGTGAGACACGTGGACGCTCAGCGCAGCATTTTAGGACCCGAAAGGGAAGCCGCTAGCCCAAGTTGCGAAGTGAGAAATGCGCAAAGGGGAAGATCAAAATCTTTCGGGAAGCCGAACAACTTGGAGACGCATAGGCCAACACACGAATATCAACAAAAGGAACCCGAAGGGAGCTGTTGAATCTTATTTTAATAGGAACCTTAGTCCACCTACTAGGTGAGTTATCCCAACATGTGTGCTCACTTTGGGGTAGTGGAACCTCATCCCATCAACTAGGTAAGTTATCCCAATGAGGTGGCCAACCATACAAAAGTTTTCCTCTTGAAAATTTTGATATGGCACCATAATGTAATGCTTTTTGTATGCTTTTGAATTTCATGTCTACAAGTTTTTGTTAGATGGGATTTTTCTTTATTCATGTAAGGTCTTCTTCTTTGGGAACATTGTGCATAATGTCCCTAAGAGAGGAAAAATCAAAGAGTATTAGATCACCAATTATGGGTAAAAGAAAGAAGTTGGGTATACGAAGAGGGGAAATTTTGGGCAAAAAAAAATGTTTCACAGGAACGCATACACATTTTAAAAAAACACATACGTGTTATGGATCGGGTACCCAAGCCTAAATCCGAATGCGTACGCGTTTAGATTAGGGTATGTGAACTGGAAATGCTTATGTGTTATGAAACACGTACGTTGTTCGTGAATTTTTTTAATTTTAATGAGTGACTGTATTTCATTTTTCACCATTTTAATCCATGTTAGAGAAGAACAAATCAGATTTTGTATACATTTCGAAGGCCTTCATTGAAGAAAAATTTGACTGTCACCTCCACCCATTGACACAACCGACCTCATCGACCTCTAGGTTGGTTGAATTCTTCATTTTTTTTTGCTTTGTATCTTTTTTTTTGTTTTGTAATTAGTATTGAGTTTTTGTTTATTTAGTTTGTTTTAGTTCAATGTTTTATAGTTTTTAATTGCATTTAAAAAACCAAAAATGTCAATGAAACAAATAAATTTAAATTGTAAATTGAAAACCATAAAAACTAAACCTAAATTGGAAAAAATTAACTTAGAAATTTCAAAACCCTAGAAACCCTAGGTTACAAAATTTGCATAGGTCCCTAAAAACTAATCTACATAGGTTAATCCTTGGACCTAAACCATAAAACGTAAACCTAAAACCCTATTTACCCTAATTTACGTAGACCTAAAATGGGCTATTTACCCTAAAACGTAAACCTAAAACCCTAAATTAGGGCTCCTAAAGGAGGTTTAGATTACATTTTATATTTGACATAACCTTCTTTGTATGATTTTTACTCTCACTCATGGCTCTTAGTTTATTTAGGGTGGATTTGATGAAAATTTCAATATTAGGTGCATGCAATATAATAGAAGAGGTAAAATAAGGATGTGTAGTAAGATTTGATGACATAACATGTAGGGAGGAATCACAAATTATAGTCCATAGGTTAGGTACACTTTGGTTTTTTCATTGGTGATCCACACAACTACCAATGAAATTCATAATTGACTTATAAAGGAGGTACAAACAATCAATGCATAGATCTATATATTAACCAACAAATTGATTTAATTATAATATGTTCACATTTAATATAAATTTGATAGCTAATTTTATTCTCAGAAAACTTCATGATTGTATAATTTAACTTGAGAATGTACCAATGAAGTAAAATAATGTGCCTCATGTGAAACTATGTGTTTGATTTAATAAGTTCATATATCATGATGCTAGTTGATATGAGCATGTAATCACTCTATATAAATGTTGTTAGCTTATATAGTGTATATGTATTCTCTTAAAAAAACATAGAAATGCATGCCATACTTGTTAATCTAGACTATGTGCAATATGGATAGAGCTAGACACATAAATGTTATTAAATCAAATAAATATTAAAATGTGAAGCATGAATGATTTCTACTCATTTCTCTTATTTGGATGAGATCCTTTGTGAATTATGTAAGGATGCATTATGATCATATTTAAGCCTTAATTTGTAGGATGTTATTCATAACATCTATAGGTTGTGTGTAATCTAATTGCTATTTTAACTCTCATGTGTAGTGGTATTGTTCTATATTAGGAAAACTATATGTTGTAATTTCTCTAAACAAGTGTATCAAAGCTAGCTTGTAGCTTGAACATTTCAATTTGGAAAATTCAAATTACTTTTTTGAGAAACTTGATAGATGATTCATAAATGCAAGTCAATTCTATAACCAACGGTTTATTTTCTAATATTATTTATTTATTGAATTGACCAATTGATTCATCACTTAGTGGCAGTTAGGTTTTTTTTTGAAAACCCATGCACGTCTAGAATTTATATAAATATTCAAAGGAAGTGTCTATGCCATAGAAAAGTTTTAAAAAATATATGATTAGAAAAAAAATTGGGTCTAAATCACTTTAGATATCTTCTTCCTTTTTAAATCATCCTAGAGTGCTTAGAGATCCAAATAGGTTCAAAATCCATCATAACTCAACAACTTACTTATAATTGAAATCTGAAATTCCTAATTATTGATATATTGAAGCTATTCCTAGAGTGTCACATATTTTATTCAAAGCACTAAGTTTAGGTGGTAGGGTTTCTCATTTACTTGTAAAAATTTATTCATGTGTATTCTATATGTTTTCATGTCATAAAATCTCTAAATCTAAACCATAACCCTAATTTACCATTCATTTTGTTGTAGGACCTTAAAATGAAATTTGGTTGCCTTAGGCAACTCCAGCAAATTTTATTCCCTTAAGCCATGGAACATCTTTTCCTAGTCCACCTTACTAGACATAGATCCCCTTAAGCCATCCTATCACCCTAAATCGTAAATCGATGTCTTAAGGGGTCCTAATATGACATTTATTAAGGGGATCAAAGAAGTTCTCAAAATTTGGTGAATAGAGATCAAGCTCATCTTTGTTTATTTTGTACATTGCAGTTAGGTCACTAGCATATATCTATGTGTCCCTTTGAATGTATTCTATTAATTTTTCATTCTTATCTTTAGTATTCTTTGAAAACAATGAATGAGATTATAAATTTTAATGTTAGTGTTAAACTTATAATTTATTGTTAACTAATTTTTCCCACTATAGAGATCTTGTGTCTCTTATCATGAAATTTGAAAATTTAGATAAATCATTTTATGTCCTCGGATTTAATTAAATTCTATCATACTTGATTAATTCATCTAATCATTTTGTTGTAGGACCTTAAAATGATTTTTTTTCCTTGGGAAACTCCACCAAATTTTATTCCCTTAAGCCATGGACCATTTTGTCCTAGGACCTTACTCCACATAGATCCCCTTAAGCCATCCTATACCCTAAATCATAAATCCATGTCTTAAGGGGCAATTTGACATTTCTTAAGGGGATCAATTTGGTGAATAGAGCTTGGTCACTCATCCTTTTTATATTTTGTCCATTGCAATTAGGTCACTAGCATATATCTATGTGTCTGTTTCAATGTCTTCTATTAATTTTTCATTCTTTAGTATTCTTTGAAAATAATCAATGCGATTATAAATTTTAATGTTAGTGTTAAACTTATAATTTCTTCTTAACTACTTTGTCCCACTATAGAGATCTTGTGTCTCTTATCATGAAATTTGAAAATTTAGATAAATCAATTTATGTCCTCAGATTTAATTAAATTCTACCATACTTGATTAATACATCTATTCATTTTGTTGTAGGACCTTCAAATGAAATTTGGTTGCCTTAGGAAACTCCACTAAATTTTATTCCCTTAAGTCATGGACCATTTTGTCCTAGGACCTTACTACACATAGATCCCCTTAAGCCATCCTATACCCTAAATCATTAATCGATGTCTTAAGGGGGAATTTGACATTTCTTAAGCAGATCAATTTGGTGAATAGAGCTTGGTCACTATTTTTTTTTTTTAAATTTTGTGCATTGGAATTAGGTCACTAGCATATATCTAGATGTCCCTACCAAATTTTAGTTTCTATTAATTTTTCATTCTTATCTTTAGTATTTTTTGAAAATAATGAATGAGATTAAATAAATTTTAATAAAACCAAAAATTTCATTTCTACCCTTCATATTAACAACCCCACACTGGACTCAATTTAATATGTGTACATGCTATGAATTGTTAATGTTATGGATTTTATAATTTTATAAATCGAATGGTCTTCAAATGAAATATATTTTGAATTTGGGCATGTTCAATGTGAGTTTTAAATAACTTTCAAATTGTGTGCATTATTTAATTAGTTTGTTGATATATATATATTTAAGTTTTTACCATGTAGCTGCCATATCATTGCTCACATAGATCTGATGCTTATTTTAGAGGATTTTATGCCCAATCAAGAAATTCCTATAGATCTCATACATCCTAATCCACCACATGGACAAAAGCCTAACACACCTCCACATTCTCCATTGCCTAACCCCCCACCCCCTCCTATAGTTGATGAAGATAAATTAAGAGAGAATATCTGAGCAAACCTCATTCTCATTCAAGGAAATATAGGTCTCATAAAAAATGAGCCTAGATTCCCTCCCCATCTCGTACAGTTTGTATCTACGATGCAAAATATTGTCAATTTTGTTTGATCTATTGATGCGGACCTAGTTAGGTTCCATCAATTGAGAGAGGAGAGGATATAATTATATGTGGATGGATTGTGATATAAAGAAATCAATGACCCAAAAATTACCAAACAAGCCATGTGCCAATATTTTATTAACCCCCAAACAAACCAACCCATTCCACCCACGAAAAAATGAATTCCAATTTTATGGTGTAGGCACCTGCAGGTAGCTTTGAATTTTTGGGATAAATGGTGGATGGTGTTTGATAGTTCACCACATGGCAACAGTGAAGTGCCCTTATACTTTTTGAGAAAGTTATGGTATGAGTTTAATTTGGGTAAAAAACCCAACTATTTTGATGTGAGGTTATTTCAAGTAGTTGGGCATGGCATTCCCCGACATAGACTAGGAGCTCATGTCAATCCTGAGAGATATTCTCCAATTGCTCCTATTATTCCTCTTCCTTCTCCTAGTATTCCTGCTGCATTTCAGCAGTAGACCATGTTATCAACATTAGGAGAATTGAGTTCACTTTTAGGGCATCTCACTAAGCAGACTACACATGCGGCCACTAAAGTGGCCAATAGAGAGCATGGAGGCTCAAGCTATAGGGATACTTAGACATCCACTTCAGGCGACACACATGCATCTAGGATAGGTTCATACCTAAATTTACTATATTTTGAGGATCGTCTTACACATGTATGTTCATCTTTTGAACTTAAATTTAATTCAAGTTTGAAATGTGAAAAATTCATGTAAATAATAACATCAAATTATATATAATATAATATTAATTCAATAAGTGTTTGGTGTAGACACATGATCACGTGAAGCCTGAAACTCAATATGATTATCATGTGCATATGTTGAGTGTTGTAGATTTGGGCTCACCTTTTGGACAGGTACTTGAACCAATATATATTAAATAATTTGTGTGGATATATATCTAATTTAATTTTAATTTGTACACATGTGTGAATTGATATATTATATCTAGATGCAGGGAGGTCATACAATACCTACTACTAACCAACCACAAGTTACAGTGGTGAGCGCTCCTGAGACATCATTAGCTCAGGTGCATGCTTTCAAAAAATTTCTAAGTTTAAATTAAATAGACATCATAGATCTAATTTAATTTTTTCATTTACATGCACGTGTCAATGATCTTTACGAATTGTTGTACATCTATATGCAGGAATTTCATGAAATACCCATGGTGGGCCATGCACCTGAGACATCATTATCATTTATGCATGGGAAATCTAAGGGGCGTGATCATGAGGTCATATCATTCAAGGTTGTAAAATTTACTTTAAATATCCTATACAATTTTTATGGACCTTTTAAATATATATATATATATTCAAGGTTTCACATATTGTTTGCTTTATATGAATATGCAAGAAATAGTAGATCAAGCATTGCATCTTCTCAAGTGACAGTTATGTTACCCATTGAAGAAAATGTGCCAGTTATAGATTCACATGATCATATGGTAATTTATGCATATTAGAAATCAATTTTACTATATTTACTAGATATTTAATTAAGTTTATTTTTATCTAAAAGTTTATATTTTCAAATTTAAATATGCTTAATTATATGAAAATTTATAAATAAATTTAAATCTAATTTCAAGTTTCTTGTACCCTTTTACAACAAGATGAGGGTACATCTAGTCAACATGGAACAAAGAGGAGACTTGATTTGACTGATCAGCCTGAAAGTTAGTTTTATATTTTATGGACTATAGATCTCTAGTTTTATTTAAATATATGTGTTGGACTTGACATATGAATTTTATGGACTATCTATCTCTAGTTTTACTTTGAACACGTTATTATCATATTTGTGTTTATTTATATCAGTTGACTTTAATATGATGATTATATATGTAGTCAATTATGATATCTTGTTATGTTCATTTTCATGATTATATTCACTCATACATTGGACTATTTATATTTTATCTAATTTTCAAGTATTACATGCACTATATAAATTCTTATCTAGAATCAAATTTAATATATATATAATTTATCACATGGTTAGGAGACAAATTAAAACATTCCTTAAATAGTTTAGATCATATTCATAATAAATTAAGGGAAGGTAATTTTAACTATTTTCCAATTAGATAGCAAATATTTGAATCAATAAAAAAAAAAATATATCTCCTTGTATATAAAAAATGTATAATCTATACAATTGAACAATATTATAAAATGTGGTAAATACAAGACATGAAATTTATAATCGATAAAATTGGAACAAGATATTTAAAAAGTGACATCGAATAAACATATATAATGTATATCAAGATGTTTATTACAACTATATAATATGATGAAACATATATGTGCATGTAGATACAATTAAACTTATCAACTTTTAGGTGAAGACCAAAAATTGATATTTAGATAGTCTCTTGATAAAATAATTTTTTAGTTCAACAATCACTCTGTAGACCAACTTAATGAGAACTTGCAAAAATAATTAATGTAAGTAACTTCAATTTTTATGAGTCATTTAAGAAAAAAATTCATGCGAGAAAAGAAAAGTATATAGTAAATTCCATACAAATTCAAACGATGTTTTCCATAGGATGGATTAAGGGGACCTAAGAGGATATATAGCTTAAGGGGGGTCTTAAGAGAATTCCTTAAGGGGAGTTAAGAGGATGGTTTAAGAGGATGCAACTCATGAACCCTAGGATATGGCTTAACAAGTCCTAAGAGGATGACTTAAGGGGAATTATGAGAGTTCTTTAAGAGGATGGCTTAAGAGGAATTATGAGAGTCCTTTAAGAGGATGGATTAAGGGGATGTAAGAGGGTGGATTAAGGAGAGTTGATAGAATGGATTAAAGGGATGTAAAATAGTGGATTAAGGGGATGCATGACATGAACCTTACGATATGGATTAATATGCCCTAAGAGGATGGATGAAGGGGAATTATGAGAGTGACTTAAGGAATGTAAGATTATGGATTACAGGGATGTAAGAGGACATGACTTAAGGGTCCTTTAAGAGGATGGCTTAAGGGGACGCAAGAGGGTGGATTAAGGGGAGTTGATATAATGACTTTAAGGGATGCAAGAGGGTGGATTAAGGGGATTTAAGAGGGTGGATTAAGGGGAGTTCATAGAATGGATTAAAGGGATGTAAGATAGTGGATTAATGGTATGCATGTCATGAAACTTATGATATGGATTAACAGTCCCTAAGAGGATGGGTTAAGGGGAATTATAAGAGTGACTTAAGGAATGCAAGATTATGGATTACAGGGATGTAAGAGGATATGATTTAAGGGTCCTTTAAGAGGATGGCTTAAGGGGATGCAAGAGGGTAGATTAAGGGGAGTTGATAGAATGACTTGAAGGGACGCAAGAGGGTGGATTAAGGGGAGTTGAGATAATGAATTTATACTATCAATTAAATGTATCTAGAACTATATGTAGTTACCTATCCCTAGATTTGAATTCCATTGTAATATATGTGCATCTCCTCTCTTTTTTGTAAAGCATCTAATTTTGGGAGACCTGAAACAAAAAATGATATAAAACTTTAGTTAGGATATGATTAAATACAAATATATATATCAATTAACTATATAAACAACTAGATATAATTACCAATATTTATTTACTTTGTTGTACCATCTGCATCCTCTCTTTTTTTTAATGCATTTATATTGTCTCATGATCATCGATTGAAACTGTCCATAAAACTTTATTACTAGGCCTCCCTTGATATCTAACTAGTTTTATACTGGTTGCAAAAATAAAATGTTAATAATGTATAATCTTCTTGTGTCTTTCATAATCTTCAAATGAAGGAAATCAATTCTTTCTCATCAAATATTTTTGAAGCCAGGTGCCAACAACAACCACTGAACCAGTTGGATTCTCAAAGTTGTCATCATCCACTCTAGGATGTGACAACTTATGTTTTCTCTCAACACATCTAGCCAACCAATAATTTGTTTCCTCTTCATTCCCCTCAGGTGCAACAACAACATACACATGTCCTGAAAAAATAAATACAAAATTCAATAAAGAGTGACTTATATTTAATTCACATATAAAAATGCATACATACAAAATTCAACTCAATAAATAATGTACCTTCTTGTACAAGATCCAAAAAATGATCATAATCATCTGATGTGAACACTTGATTATCTTGAATTATTGTTCTATGTTGAACATTTGTTGATGTAGGAATTAAGGCTCTTTGTTGCCATTGTTCAAACCATTATGTATTTTCACATGCCTCCCAATAACTTGCAATAAAAATTTGACAAAAGCATGCCAAATCCCTTGTCCATATTGTCCATGTGTTTGCATTCAAACTCTTAAGCGAATGCCATTTTGCAGATCCATTAATTGTTTCATAATCTTGTCGAGAAAAAATATCATTTTCTTCAACTAACCAAAAGAAGCGTCGAATTATTGAGCTCTAACTTGTTCTTGTAGATAATTTGGTATTGCACCAATCTACAATTGCACGCGCATCTCTACATTTCACATCATACTCAAATTTTAGTTGTTGTCTAGCAAGAGCTCTTTCCACACATGCACCTACTCCATCGTGTTCTCCCTTACCATGACCAGCTTCAAAAAAACTCCATATGTGTTGGATATTATTTTTGTAAGGAAAGATTAGGTGCAGAAAAAACTCTCCTAACGTAAAAACCTCAGGGAAGAATGTAGAAGTGACATTTAAAACTTTCAATTATAATCCAATTAAGATACTCATGAAATAAATAACAAAAATAGAGAAATGAACATACATAGATGAAACACCAAATTTACATGGGAAAACCCTTACGGGAGAAAAATCCACCACACCAAGAAAAGTATCTTTATATTACAGTAAAGGAAATTGTATACAGAGTTTACACTTAACTTTCTGATGTCAATTTACAGCAGCAAACATTCACTGATCAACCTTACACAAAAGTGCTCTTAGAAACATCTAGCAAATTCACTTAGAATAATTTGTGTTCAATCGAGCAACATTTCGTTATCTCACACAATGTTCATCTAAACCAATCATCATCTTTGATTATAGAGTATATCCATGTCATTCATGGTCTATTGATCTTCCTTATAGGAACAGTTGCAACAGTCCAACTACTAGCAATTTACATTTTGCTTCTTTGATTTGTTAAAAACAAACAACATAGGATAGTCATTCAATCAAGGCATTCAAACTATGTCGCATGTTCGTGAGACACTAGGCCATGTCTCCCTGATGCCACAATGCTTGACTATCATTATTTTCCAGAGTCGCCACTATCGACGATAGGTCATATTGAACACAAAACCATCTTGTGCAGATCTATCGGCAAGAGTTACGCCATCGCTAAGAGTCTAACAGATCCTTATGTCATATCGATGTCCATCATGCAGAGTTGTTAGTGAGACAAGTGCTATCGACAAGAGTTCATATCGATCACATACATGTTAGTGAGACAAAAAATATCACTAGGACCTCACACCGATGTTCAACTCATGTAGCTCTATTGGTAAGACCAACAGTAATCGGTAGGAGATCACACTGAAGGCATACCCGACAGTTCATATTACTCTGACCAGTCTATTGGCAAGAGGTTACATCGAAGTTCATCATGTGGAGATCCATCAGCAGTTCCCAAATGATTACGACGGTGAGAGGAATGGTATCACTAAGAGATCATATCAAATGCACTAGGCTATTGGTGAGACCACATCCATCAACAAGAGTTCTTACCGAATGCAAGCCTGTTAGCCAAGAGTCTCCCCGATGACATCCTTGTGAATAACCATCGGAAAGACATTCACTATCGGGATGAGTTATTCTAAATGTTCATGCCCCTCCCAGATGACTCTAGTCATCATGAGTCTCCCCAATAACCACTAGGAACCAAACCATTGGCAAGACAGTCAAAGTCTCCACGACCCGAGCACTTCAAAGATTTAGAACATTGCTGCTAGTCAGTAAGACATTTAGAGTGTCTCACCAAATTTTCTCTTTCAAGATTTTACATTACAATAAGATTGAGGCACAACTTCCAACAATCTCCCACTTGACGAAGATATTACTAACACCTCTAGAGCGTAGAGAAACTACTAAAATTCATGGGCACAGAGGCCCATTAAACTGGCACACCACCTAAACTTGTCTATGCTCACTGGTTTCATCAATGCATCTACAACATTTCCAAAGCATCTACTTTTTCTAAAGAGACCTTTCCATCCTCCACCATATCTCATACAAAATGATACTGTACATCAATATGTTTCGTCCTGGCATGGAAAGTAGGATTTTTTACCGAACAAATAACACTCTAACTGTCACAGTAAATTATCATTTGCCCTGCATCAAACCCAATGTTAGAACACAAACATTTTAACCAGATTGCTTCTTTACAGGTGTGTGTTGCTGCCATGTATTCCACCTCTATAGTGGACAAAGCAAATACAACCTACCACTTACTCATCCAACTAACTATACCACCATTTATCATGAAAATATATCCATGGGTGGATCTTTTGCTATCAATGTCCCCTACCCAATCAGAATCCACATAGCCTAGAATGTTGAGAGTCCTCTGTGATTCAACCAAATTGCCATGGTAACACAAAGCATATCCTGAAGTTCCCTTCAGATATTTGAACACTCTTTTCATAGCATCCCAATGTGTCCTTCTAGGATTTTCCATAAAATGACTTGGTACTCCTAGTGCTTCGGCAATGACTAGCCTTGTACGAACCATTGCATACATTAAAATACCAATTGCACTATCATAAGGCACTCTAGTCATGTCCTCCATCTCATTAGGATATATTTGACAGTCTTCAATAGATAGCTTCGTTCCCTACAAAAATGGAACAACTAGATGCTTGCAATCAGTCATACAAAATATCTCTAGAACAATATTAATATAACTACTCAAAATGAGCCAAATTTTTCTATTCTTCCTGTCCTTGGTTATTTCCATTCCAAGAATATACCGTACTGCACCAAGATCTTTCATTTCAAACTTTGTAGAAAATTGACATTTTAGATCATAAATCATTAACTTACTATTGCCTATGAACAACATATCATCAACATAGAGAGCAATAATAAGAATACTATCACTTTCAGCTTTGAAGTACACACAGTGATCAAACTTCGATCTTACAAATCCCAATGACAATAAAAAAGTATCAAACTCACGGTACCACATTCTAGGAGATTGTTTTAATCCATATAGAGATTTTTTCAACTTGCAAACCGGATTTTCTTTACCTTTTTCCATAGAGTGCTATGGCTGGGACATATAAATTTCTTCTTCAAGATCACCATGAAGAAATGTTGTCTTCACATCCATTTGTTCAATCTCAAAGTCATAAGCTGCTGCAAGTGACAAAAAAAATCTGATAGATGTCAACTTAGCTATAGGAGAAAAGATTTCCCCATAATCAATTCCCTCTACTTGGGAATACCCCTTTGCAACCAACCTCGCCTTATACATTTCCACACTGCCATCTAAACCTATTTTCCTTTTAAATACCCATCTGCAGCCAACAACTTTTTTGCCTTCAGGAAAGGGCACCAAACTCCAAGTGTCATTCTTTTCTAATGATGCCATTTCTTCATTCATGGCTTCCAACCAAGAGTTTGAATCAGACATTCTAAATGCCTCTTTCATAGTTCTAGGCTCATCAGTGCTAGAAATTGAAGCATAGGCACAAGTAGAATCTAACATAGAAAACCCATACCTATCAGGTTGCTTTCTTTCATGTGTTGACCTCCTCACAGGCTAAGGCTGAGGTTGTTCTTCTTCTTCAGAACTCTCAAAACTGCTTGAGCTCTCCTCAGTTTCAAGTACATTTTGAATTTTCAATTCCTCTTTATCTAGTGTTGGAGGAATTTCAACTACATCATTTTTATTTTTTGATTTTGCCTCTAACTACAGATCTAAAGTAGAAGGCTTCAGCTCACAAAAGATAACACTTCTACTTTATAGAACCTTCTCTGTATCAAAATTCCAAAGCTTGTATCCTTTTATGCCAACACTATAGCCAGTAAAAATACATTTAACAACCTTGTTTTCCAATTTAGATCTTTTTTCATTCAGCACATATGCATATGCCTCATAGCCAAAAACATGAATATGTCTCAGAGAGGGCTTCTTTCCAGACCATGCTTCCAAAGGTGTCTTCTCAACAATAGCAGAATTAGGAGAATGGTTTATCAAGTAACATGTTGTAGCCATTGCCTTAGCCTTGAACTTCTCCTCCAAGCTAGCACTGCTCAGCATACTTCGTGCTCTTTCCATCACTATTCTGCTAAACCTTTCAGCAACTCCATTTTTTTGTGGAGTAGGGTGTAGTTTTATGTCTTTTAATTCCATGATCTTTATAGTACCTTTCGAACTCATCAAAAGAAAACTCACTGCCATTGTCAGTCCTTAAACATTTTATTTTTCTTCTAGTCTAATTTTCCACAAGTTTTTAAAATTCCTTAAAATGACTAAACACTTCTGATTTACTTTTCAGAAAATAAAAAAATTCTCTTCTTGAATAATCATCAATGAACAATACATAGTATCTTGATTTAGACAAAGAAGGAACATTTACTGGACCAAAAACATCAGAATGAATGTAATCAAGTAAACCAAAAGATTTGTGAGGAGTGGAGTAAAATGAAACATGATGTTGTTTACCATATATACTATGTTCAAAAAACTCAAATTCGAGGTTACAATCATCAAGCCCTTCATCCAAGTTTTTATTCTTCAATGTTTTAAAACCTTTTTCACCAATGTGGCCTAACCTATGATGCCAAAGGATAGTCTTTTCTACTGGAATTTTAACTTCCATAGAGTTTACACTATCAAGATCTTTTCCTCTTTTTCTCCATGAGTAGCCTTATGTGGCTTTACAGAGACACTATTGCATTGAACAACATGTGCATCCATATTATACAGGGTACCAATTCAAGCACCTCTTGCTAGCACCATTGAGCCTCTTGTCATCTTGCAACAATTTCCAGAGAACATGACTTGAACTCCAATATCATTCATTGTACTAACATAAAGTATATTTCGAGCAAGACTTGGTATATGCATTACATCATTGATTCCCTTTACTCTGCCATCAAGGAACTAAATTCTGACTCTTCCATGACCAACTATTTCCAAAGATGAATCACTTTCCAAATACACCTTTCCACCATTGTATTTTTCATACTTAGTGAACCAATCTCTATGACATGTCATGTGGAAAGATGCTCCAAAATCAATCAGCCAGACATCATCTGATGCCTGAGTTTCCAAGGCTACAATGAAAGCATCTGCATCACTCTAAGAAGAATCATTGTTAGAAGAATTCTTCTTCTTCTTATTTTTCTCCTCCTTACAATCCTTTCAGACATGATCGAGTTGCCCACAATTCCAACACTTCACCTTGGACTTCTTGCCAGGAGACTTTGATCTACCTTCTTATTTTGATTTTGACTTCTTGTCTTTCTTCTTTCCTTTTTCTTTTGATCTGCCTCTAACAGAAAGAGCCTCCTTTGCCATCTCAAAATATTTTCTTTTCATCTCTTCTAATAACAAAGGAGAAATAACATCTTCCATCTTAAAATTGGATGTCGTACTCCTAATAGCCATCACCAAGTGATCCCAAGAACTTAGAAAAGAACATAACAACATAGAGGGATATTCTTCATCAATCTTCATAGCCATAGATGCTAATTGAGCAATCAACATGTTGAAAGCATTCAAATGATCAGAAATAGATGCTTCTTCCTATATTTTCAAAGATTAAAAATTCTTCCTCAAGAAAAACTTATTCACCAAGGACTTGACCTGATAAATAGCTCCCAGTCTTTTCCACAGAGAAGATGTTGTCTTTTCTTCATGAACATTCAGAAGAACAGAGTCTGCTAAATAGAGCCTTATCAACCCCTTTGATTTCCAATTTGCAAGGTCCCAATCCTCTTACTTCATGCCTATAGGCTTCGTTCCACACACAAAAAGTCATAGATCATGATCAACCAACATATCTTCCATTTTGAGTTTCCACAACTCAAAATTGTTTCCATTGAATTTCTTAATTTCTATCTTTCCTGACATGCTTTGCATCTTAATCTATAATTTGGGATCACCAAACTTCTACAAGACTCCCATTGAAATAGAATTGACACAAAAAACATAATCTACCCACAAGGATAACACTTGTAAGGAAAGCTTAGGTGGGGAAAAAACTCTCCTAATGTCAAAACCTAAGGGAAGAATGCAGAAGTGACTTTTAAAACTTTAAATTATAGTCCAATTAAGATACTCAGGAAAGAAATAACAAAAATAAAGAAATGAACATACACAGATGAAACACCATATTTATGTGGGAAAACCCTTATGGGAGAAAAACCCACCATACCAAGAAAAGTCTCTTTGTATTACAGTAAAGGAAATTACATACAAAGTTCAGACTTAACTTTTTGATGTCAATTTACATCAACAAACATTCACTGATCAACCTTAGATTGAAATTCTCTCAAAAACATCCAACAAATTCACTCAAAAAAATTTGTGTTCAATTGAGCAACATTTCATTATCTCATGCACTATTCATTCATACTAATCATCATCTTTGCTTATAGAGTATATCGAAGTCATTCATGGTCTATTGATCTTCCTCACAAGAATGGTTGCAACAGTCCAACTGCTAGTGGTTTACATTTCCCTTCTCTGATTGGTCAAAAATAAACCACGTAGGATAGTCATTCAGTCAACGCATTCAAATTGTGTCACATGTCAGTGAGACACTAGGCCATGTCTCCTCAATGCCATAATGCCTGACTATCGTTATTGGTCAGAGTTGCCACTATTAGCGACAGGTCATATTGAACTCAAAACCATCTTGTATAGATCTATCGGCAAGAGTTCTGCTATCGCTAAGAGTCTAATAGATCCTTATGTCATACTGATGTCCATCGTACAGACCTATCAGGGAGACAAGTGCTATCAAAAAGAGTTCATACCAATGACATACCCATCGGAAAGACAAACAATATCGCTAAGACCTCACACTGATGTTCAACTCATGCAGCTCTATTGGCAAGACCAATAGTCATTGGCAGGAGATCACACCGAAGGCATACCCAGCAGTTCATATTACTCTAACGAGTCTATTGACAATAGCAACACAATCAACAAGAGGTTACATCGAAGTTCATCACATGGAGATCCATCGGTAGTTCACAAACGATTCTATTGGTGAGAGGAATGCTATCACTAAGAGATCATATCGAATGCACTAGCCTATTGACGAGACATCATCCATCGGCAAGAGTTCTTACTAAATGCAAGCCTATCAGCCAAGAGTCTCCCCAATGACATCCTTGTGAATAACTGTCAGCAAGACATTCACTGTCAAGATGAGTTATTCTGAATGTTCATGCCTCTCCCCAATGACTCCAGTCACCATGAGTCTCCTCGATAACCACTAGGAACCAAACTGTCAGCAAAACAGAGTTAAAGTATCAGTGACCTGAGCACTTCAAAGATTTAGAACACTACTGCTAGTTGGTAAAACATTTAGAGGGTGTCACCGACTTTGCTCTTTCAGGAGTTTACATGCTAGTAAGATTGAGGCACAACTTCCAACAATTTTCCTTATGAACTCTACATAACCAATAAAACATTCTCGCATTTTTGAATTGACCTATGCATTTATTTGACCATATGAGATTTTCTAGCATTTGAATTCCTCTTTCTTTTAAAGTTTTATAAAATATATTAAAACAATATTATGCAAACTCAGATGAATGTAATCGATTATCACTTACATAAAAATGGTACTCTCTCAAAAAAATTCTATTATCTTATGTACTATCTTCTGTACTATCTTCTACATTTCTATAAACAATGTGAACAAATATAGCTTCTTGCATTGAATTATAATAGTGTGATTGAATTTCTTCTTGTGGAGCAAGAGTATAATTTTCAGCAAAATCAACAACTGACAATATAGTTCCAATTGAGAATGTGCTTTTACATAAAAAAAATTGATTATCAAGCCAATGAGCATTATGAGAGTGTTGAACATTTTTAGGTACAAACTTATCTTTAAATTCATTAATAAAAGCATTCACACTAACTTTTTCCACAATTAGCTCAACATGTTTTCTAGTTTTTCCATCTTTTTAAATTTTTTAACATCCACTAATTGTTGTCCAAATTCATATAAATTGCTTTCATGCATACATTCTCCTAATAATGAAATTTTGCCACATATATCGCATTCTCCAAAAATGCATTCTTTTAAAAAAAATGAGTTTCCATTTAAAGAGGGATCACAAAACAAACCTGCTATAAAATCTTTGATTCTTTTAGGTGGCATATTAATGCCACAAATGTCCAACATAATTTGGTTAGCATGCAAAGTGCATCGTATAAATTGAAATATATCATAATAATTACAAAATTGTAAACAAGTCTTACAACAACAAGAGATTCATTGCTTATTAATTCTAACATACCAAGGTTTACACTTTTTGAATGATCTTTGACTGATGTTAATATTTAATGGTAAGATTGAGGCATCTAATTTTTTTTATATAATTCAGTTTGAGTCATATCTAAGAGATGTTTTGGATGAGGTTCACGAATTCTGGAACCCACCTTTAATTTTAAGACATCTCTAATGTTAGGTGATACTCTTGTATTATCATGCAAAAATTTATCGATTAAAGATTTAATTTCATTATTTAATTTCATGTTTGATCTTGGGAGTCTACCACTAAAACACCAACATTGATTAATAGGATCCTTTTCAATACTTTCTCTTGTTTTAGAAGCTCTTATCAAAGCTCTAGGATTTACTTTTACACATTTACTAATCTTACTTAACATTATTTTATTTGAAGTTGTTTTATCAACTAGAGCAGTTGTTATTGCATGACGAGCCGCATTCTTATCTTTCGATCAAATTTTCTTACCAATAACATCAATAGCATTAGCAACACTAGATATGACTTGTTCTATTGAATCATCTTTTTTTTTTAATTTTACAAAAACAACTAATTTTTTCATCACTTTTCTCATTTTAAAAATTCTCATCAATTGCACCATGAGTTGACACTGGAATCCTAATTTCTTTCTATAATTTTTTTTTCATATATATTTTATTTTCATAATTTCTAATTTGTCTCAAATAAACTTTACCACAAAGGTTATCTATCACATTTGTTTCAATTGTAAAAAAACCATTTTCACCTTCATCCATAGAAGAAGTTTCATTTTCATTTAGACAAGGGGTTAAATTTTCATTTTTAAAAGTAAAAGGGATTTCATTCTCATTTGCATTCTCATATGATATAATTTCATCATTTTTTGGTTTTTGCATTGTTTCAACCCTAATATTATTGATCTCATCAATGGCGTATCCAACTTCATCTAAACAAACAATATCAATATTATCAAAACTTGGGTTTGAACACATACCTGGATAGATTGTTTGAATAGGTGCATTTTCCATATCATTGGGAGGTTGATTTGAAGACATACCTGAAGTTGTTTCCATATCATTCAAAGTTGAAGTTGAAGGCATAGTTGGGTTTGTCTCCGTAATTGCATTTTCGTCCATATTCACCATCTCCACATTTGCATCATCTACATTCATTTCATCAGCTTCCTCTTGAACATTCTTGGAACTAGATACTTCCAAATCTTTCATTTGATGAATCCCTTCTCTCCTTTCCCTTTGTCTTTTTTCCTCATTATTTTTATTTGCTTGAATTTCTTCGGGTGTCATTAACTTTATACATCCTTTTTTTAATCTTTTCTTATCACCCATGGTTACCAAACCCTTTTTGATGACAAAAAAAATAATTCAAAAAACCTATTTTCGAATTTCCACCTCCTTCAAATATTCAAATTAAACTATGTACTATGAAGATCATTTTTTCTATAAACTCTAAAGTACAAATACATCATAAGTACATCCAAAAATTCTCTTTTTCAAAATATTCTTTTAAAAAGTTCTTGTACTTGATTCCACTTGAGAAAATTCAACTTGCACTTTGTTTCTTCCAACAATTTGAATAGAATATGCCCTACACAAGACAAATTTTCAATAAAAAAACATAGAAAATGACACTTTTGGATTGTACTGCAGAAAAATAATGTTGTAGGAAAATTGTGTTTTCAAGTATTTTTTAAATTAAGGAAAAAATCCTATATTAGAAACACATACGCATTATGTTCAAAGAACGCATATGCATTTCATAATGCGTATGCATTACCTTTACCCAATGGGTAAATAGATAACATGTATGTGTTTCATTTAAATAACGCGTATGTGTTTTTGTAACACATATGCGTTATTTAAAAGTTTAATTCCCACACCACATCTAGCCCTAGTTTTAGGCTTGGGAAAGGCTTGGAAATCCGAGCCTTATCCTTTGACTTGCAACTAAAAAACTAAGGCAAATTGAAGAAGAATGTCCAACTTTGACAATATGGTTGATGGACTTCTTTTCTGAATCAATCTATAAAATTAAAACCTATTAAAGAAAACAATGTCTACTTTCCATTTATATATATTTTTTATTAATATTGGATTATGTTTTCTAATTTTTAATAAATTTCTAAGAAAACTAGTCCTTAAACTTGAAATATCAGACATTTTTTGTTTTTTAATAATTTTTTTATGGTTAAGTTTTTTGTAAAAAAATCATATGGGATTAAACTTCAGAAAATTCTCTACACAATGTAAAAAAAGAGTAAAAAAATGTTTAGTTTAGGTCCAATTATGTTGTCTGTACATGTTGATTTTTAAAAACAGCAATTAAGGCCAATACAAATTTAATAAAAAAAAAAAATTCAACCAAAAATTACAAAAAAAAATCCCTACCAAACTTCATGTTGTTAGCTCTGTTTTCCCAAAAGGAATTAGCAAAATAATTTTATTTGGGTCAAAAAGTGTTGTCCGTACACGTGCTTACTATTGTAAAAAAATGACTTTCAAAAAGTGGTTTTTATAGATCTCTATCAAAATTCAATTTCTATAATCTGGGTATTTGAATAATTTACATATTTGGAAACTAGATTCAAAATTTAAAATTTCATATTACTGACTTTTTTCAAGAATCATTGTGTAAGTGCCTCAAATTTTCAGTTGAAGTGTGACAAATTCTGGAAAAAAATAAAAGCACTTCCACTTTTTGATCTTTTTGTGTACCCAACTTGCATCAGCTGTTATGGGATGCCTCTTGCTTCACATCATGCCACCAAGTGAGATCATATGCTTAGAAATATCAATCTTGGAGGAAATAAAACCCAATGACACCACCAAGAACAAGACACATCAGAAGAAAAAAGAAAATTGTGTTATGAAATATACCGAAAGATGTCAACGATGTATGCCTCCACTTTAAAGCAGTTGCTAACACCATTATTGCAATGAGAAATAACTTTAAATTAGCCAATTTTTCTCTCCTAATACATGTGATATTTCCTCAAAAAACCTTATGCAAAGTCATATGTTTCCTAAATAAAGCTATGCCATGAAATAGGAAGGAGGGGTTGCCCTCAAAAATACAATGTTAATCATAGAATGAAAAGTATCTCACATGCTAGCCAACTTAAGGAATTTCATCCACATCCCGAGCTTGATCTTATAAATACATGGAAGGTAGTCAACTAACCAAAAGAAACAATGTCAAGTTACATACGAAGACAAAGCTACCTAATCCCTTGTCCCCACTAAGTGTGAGATAAGAGAGATGAGGATGGATGATGGTATGCCACTCCTTACAATAGGGAAATGATTTGAAATGAATGTAAAACATGCAATTTTTAGCATCCAATGATTGTACAACTATTACATGGTAAAGAGAAGCACCTATTATTATTGATTATATAATGAGTAGACAAACTATCAAGTTTATGCATATATAATGAAGTATTTCCACATGTAGTATCTATTAGTTCAGGATGCACCAAAGTTAAAATTTTATGTGTTAATATAAAGTGAAGACTTGTTTTTTTTTTTTCTTTTAGTGGAGAACAACCAAGACCATTAGTAATTTCTTACGTGTTAAGCTCTATAGGTACACATATGCTTTGTTCTCTAGAACCACATCCATTTCCGCTATAATCAAGTTGTCTAATTAGTTCATAAAATCTTCCATAAAGTTTTTGCATTTCTTCTAGATTCAATGGTTTTTCATAATCAACTTCATCAAAGTTCGTTATGTAATTTTCTTAATCATCTAAAGTGGTTGACGTGGATGCTTTCAAATTTTTTGTTGACATTACCTCTTTTTATTCTCTTCTCAAAATCTTTGTTTATGATCTTGTATTCGCCCATGAAAGCTGGTGTGAGATCCAAGGAACCCAAATTATCTTCTAATAGGTTTGTTACTTCTTCAATATGATTTTCATTATATTTCTCTTGCATGATTTCCACTTGTATACTTGGTGTCAATGTTTTCAAAGGATTTTCCCTATTTTTCTAAATGAGCAAACTATCTATTTTAGGGTCAGCCTTGAGTGTGTAAACTTTGTTGTCAAAAATGTACTTCATTTTACGATGTAACCTAGAAGGTACTCCATTTATTTCATGAATCTAAGGTTTCCCTAGGAGAAAATTGTAAGAAAGATCTTCAAGCATAATGTGGATCAAAGTTTGTAATTTTTCTTTCTAAAATTTAATAGGTAATGTAATGACTAATTTTATTTTTTTACTATATTATCAAATCCATGAATAGACAAAGAATTGTGTTTAATGTCACTTCTACTCATGCTAATATTTTCCAAAAGGCTCACACTACATACATTAAGGGTCAATCCATTGTCAACAAGGGTTTGTTTTATCGTGATTCAATTAACATGGACTATGATCATGAAATATTTATTTCTT
Organism: Sequoia sempervirens; assembly: GCA_007258455.2. Classification (NCBI taxonomy): domain Eukaryota; kingdom Viridiplantae; phylum Streptophyta; class Pinopsida; order Cupressales; family Cupressaceae; genus Sequoia; species Sequoia sempervirens. Next base: position 342,914,310 of record VDFB02000017.1, read on the forward strand.
TTTCTCTTCTAATGAATGTAACTCATCTTGACAAAAGGTAATGTCTAAGTTTGCTGAAGTTATAGCTTGTATGTGGGCTTCTACTTCATTTGATTGCATACTAGGATGGGTAGGAACTTGTAAGGACCTTTGAATCATGTTATGATAACAAGGGGAGGCTTGAACAAGGTCCCATAATGATATGTTAGTAGGAGCATTCTTTAGTTGTTCAATAAGATTGTACTCCTTTCCACTTTGTAAAGGAGAATGAGGAGGACTAAGTAAGATAGGGTTAGGAAATGGTAGGGATATTGATGGTTTTTTTGTTGGTTGTGGATTATTTCTAGTGTTATATGTATGACCAATAGTGTTGTAATTTGATTTCTATGAAAAATTATTCTTAGGTGCTTTGAGGATGAGGAAAGGTTTATTTTGAGTTTGTGGCCATTGTGAGGGTAGTTAAATAATCAGAGGATTCCCAAGATGTCCCACAGGGTATTTGGGAGGTCCAATAATCAAGGGGGATCTAACGAACACTTGTGCATTCATAACCTCAATAGTTTCAATTTGATGTCTTTCTAATGAAGGAGAGTCTAGTGTCATCTTTTCACCATCATCTAAGGGAGTCACATCACTATTTTTTGGAACAAATGTGTTTATGTTGTCATTTTCTTGCACCATAATATCCTCCCTAGGAGAATACATTTTCATGACATTCAAAGGTTGGTTCTTCTAAAATTACTTCATCGCAATTAAGGGAGTTTTCAATGGTTAGATTTTCTTGCTTATTGATGATGGAATTCTCTTGTTCAGTAATTTTTTTGCTAGGGGAAGAGAGACAAATGGGAATTCATGACTCTCATCAATCAACATGTCTTCTTTACCAATAGTAGAGATATTAGGAGAAGGCCCAATTTTATTCCTATGACCATCCATGATTTCATCATTTTTCTCTAAGGTCTCATGAACTCTTGTGCCACAATATCTACCCTAGTAGGTGAGTTTCTAGGAAAGTGAGAAATAAGAGGAACTCATCATATTTCATGTTTAGATTTTGTAAAGTAGCTTCATCAAAACTAGGGGGGCATCAAGAGAATAACAAATATGATTTTTATGCTTACAAATGATTTGAATCTTTTGTTCAAATAAATATTTCCAAATGGTAAGAGCATTAGGGAAGGGAGGAACACAATTCTTATGAACCAAACTAAGTATATCTTCTAACACCAAATGATCATCTTCACATCTAGTTGGCATAATTGGAGAAGAACAAGGTTGATTATCATGATTATTTTCACTTACATCCCCATGTCCTATAATTATTTCCCAAGGAGGAGATGTAGGATTCTAATACCTTTCAATTATTGGATCTCTTAACACCAACATATCCTCCTCACAAATTATGCGATTTTCATGATTTTCCATGATTGTTTCCTTTTTCACAAAAAATTTCTGACAAGTAGGGGAGGTATTGAGAGATGAATGAAGACTAGGTAAAGTAATGTTAAGGAATTTTTCAATGATTTGTCATCTTCTTATTTCATAATATCTTCTCAAGGGGGAGGAGTGGAGGGAAAAACAAGAATTTCATGATTCTTGATGATTGTATCTTCTCTCACCATGATACATTCATCAATAATAGGAGAGGTATTTGGAGAAGAACAATTATGATTATCATGATTTTCTATGTTGGCATCCTCTTGCATTATGGCATTCTTACAAATATGATAGATACTAAGAGGGTAGCCAACATGCTTGTCAAAGGTTTTGGAGTCACCGAAAAAGTAACCCTTGTACTTTTTCTGTCTTGTTCGGGCCCTCCTTTTGATTTTGGATTAATGTTGCCTAGATTTAGTGTTGCAATGTGGATGGCACATTCACATTAATTCTTGGGCCCTTTTGAACTTATTATTTTTAATGGTTCCTTGGTAAAGTGTTGTGAAGTGTGGTAACTCACTTTCACACATTTTAGGGTTTTATCAAATAATTAAGCATAATAAACCTATTGATAATAAAAATTAACCTTAATATTACCTTATTTGGAATGTTGTAAAGTGTTTTAACACACATTCACACTTCTCTAGGCTTCTCATTAATATTGGGCTTTCTTATGCTTTAATTGGCCCTATTTTACATCCACAAGGCTCGTTAAATATTTTCAAGGATAATCTCAACACAAATCGTAATTCAGGTGTTTCTAACTTGTGTGGCCTAGGTTTAGGGATATGGTACTCATTCGCCTCCTTGAGCGAATGGGTCCCACCTAGATCTTTTTTCCCTGAACCAAGTTTCACACATTTCTAAGCACTTTTCATTTCTTTCCCATACATTATACTTGATGGGACTCATTCACCACATTTGGCGAATGAGTCATGTGTGACCCAAATTAAAATTTAATTGAAATTTATGGTGGGATTTTATTCCCCTAGATCTGATGTTAGTTTGTAGTGTTGTAATTTTAGTTTTTTTTGCATAATTGGGTATAAATACAAAGTTATTTCAATCATATTATCACCTAACAAGTTTACAATTCATCTAGCATTCAATAGAGTTCACAAGAGTACGCAAGAGCATTCAAGAGAAAATTATTAAGCATTCTAGAGAATTATTCAAGTTCCAATCATCATGTCAAAGATTGCATTCATCATGTTTATTATTATGCGAACAATTGTGATGTAGATTGTATGATTCAACCAAGTGTTTCAAGAAATATCAACATCAATCAAGCAAGAGTCAAGAACCACATCCATTGTAGAAATTTCAATCATATTTTCAACACCTTATTGCTAGGTTTTGGTGAGTTGCAATATATTTATTTTTTCTTACATCATTCTCCATTCATATTTGCTTTCATCTCAAGGTTTAATTACCAAAATGTGGTTTTACCAAGGAAAACCCCTATTCACTAACCCCACAACATTTTTACCTCTCCTTTTTGTGTGATTTGTAGGTCTAGATTGTATATTTCCTAAGGAGAAGAATTGAAAGAAAGTTTCAAGTAATCAAAGTTGAAAAGGTTATCATCAAGCCTTGGAGAAACTTGGAGAAGACCTACAAGTGGCAATTTGTAGTTTCAGATCTGGAAACTAGTCAAGAAGAGAAGAGCAGACTAAAAGGAACATAATTAAGTTTAGAATTTCAAAAAAAGTAGAAGTGGACTGATTCACCATAAGTGGAAAATGAGTCCTACTATACAAGCCTAAAAGAGATTTTTATAGATTTACATACCCTTTTTGCAGAAACTTGTTCTTGCACATTTTCCCATAAATTGGATTGATTCACCCAGCTTGGAGAATGAGTCCCATTTATCCTTGAAATCATATTTTTTAGTGATCCAAACCTCCATTCTAGCTTCTTCAATCTCCTAAGTGCACACTTTCTATTTTATAGCTTTCTATTGCATTTTACTCATCTTTCTAGGTCATTTACAATTAGTTTGCATTCAATTAGGGTTTGTAATTTCATATTACATTGAATTGTATTTTCCAAGTCTAAACTTGGTGGTGAACCCCTCATTAGACCATATTCAGTCCCTAGAACAACCTTAGTGCAAGATCTCTTTCTCTTTTGCATTGAGATTTGTAGGGTTATCCTTGAGTGGAATATCTTTTAAAGTGGGTCTCATAGCACTTAATCATCCTATCCACCATTTTCCTAGGTTACATTTTGGTGAACCAAAATTTAGGACATCATAATTCTGATTTGGAATGCATTTACATCCTAGATTTATTTTGCATTAACATTGCATTAGGATTTCCATTGACTAATTTCCATTCTAGGGTTTCAAATATTGTATTAGTGAAAGCTCATATAGCTTGAATTTTTTTACTTAATTTCATTGAAAATA